>JAECYW010000031.1:0-539086 GCA_023014335.1 Galerina marginata
TTTCTAATCTACGGCTAGCTAGGCCCAGATTCACTACAACAACGCCATAATCAGATACGACGAATCTGAGTTCCCGCTCAGTTACGCTACACAAAATCCTGGAATCCGCGGTTTGGAACAACGAACACGTGCGTGGGTAGTCACAGTATATCAGATGAACTTGTTCACTGACTGCCTAATTCTTGTGCAAATGATGCGGCGACAGAGTCGACATCTCAGTCAAAGAATGATAGAACTAATTTTTATGCTTGAAGTTACTACCCAGGGCCTTTCTGGACACTGGGAACCAGGGAAGGTCAATTAGACTCGAGTCGCCTTCTGAATCCCCAAATATAATCGTCCTGGGATATTTGTTTCGTTATCAACACAGGGAGGATAAACCCGTCCAATTGCGACGTACAACCTCTCACATTCGTGGACACCTGTTGACTCGTCCAGGAAATGGACCTGCCTTTTGGTGTATTTTTCTCAGCGACGATCAATTTTTAGGTACTTTGCTTATACTCCTAATTTTCTCAAAGGCGAGAAGTCGTTCGCAGGTCTTGTATGTTTGTATGAGAAGCGATACCATCCTGACATCATATTGTTGAACATGATACCATCTTTATGCATCGTAAATAGGTAGTGTAGTTAACCAACTTCGTCATCGATATCAGAGAAATAAAGGATCAAGGACTCCCGAGGAGGGTGGCGTTTCCCATCCGGCAATAGTGTGCGACATTCAATCTCAATTCGGAATTAAATGAAGTCTATGGAAGGATAACCCCATCTTTCGAATAGCTACCAAGTACACAGGTGGTTTATCTATCAGGCGTCTCCGTTGATGTTGCCTACTATCAAGTTATATGAGCAGAGCACGCTCAAGTCGACCAACTTGAATTAATCCGTGTCAATCAGAAATAGGTCAGTCCCTAGTTATTCTAAATACTTCGTTCATGTAGAACCTCTTAGCCCTCCAGGTGTCGACCTTGTCCATGTCTTTTCCAATCATCAAGTGACTAACGTCCATTTACGGACCCAGTCTCTCGACACATAAAAGTCGATGACACCGTGGCAGCATCCTTTGGATCAATTCCCTCTGCAGTTCTCTCAACATCGACCTGACAGACAACCATAATGGATAACGCTCAAGGTATCGACCTTTCTCAAAAGTTTGCACCATTTTATTGGGGTATGTTCGTTTCCTCAATAAGTTCTTCTGTACTGACTTGCAGGCTAGGTTTTCTCGTTTCTTTGTTGTGAGCTATCAAACTGCGTATCGATAATTGAGTCCTCATCTCCATGGTGAAGCGATTTTGCAGTCTGGGTGGGATCACTGCTGTTCAGGCGTACATTTATTTCCCTGCTCGTCAAGATAAAGCTTTTGTTCGATTCACGGTATAAAATTATCGTTCTGCCGGTCCTGTGGCATGCCTTACTGATTCTGGGTACGATTACGTCCAGGCTTCTACGATGCTGTGGGTGAAATTTCGTTAAATTGTTTCGAAACACGAGACTAAAAGAACACTTGCAGGTTTTGTGACCTCGCCTCCTCTATTCTGATCGCGCAATCCGTGTACTACTACCTTGTGAGCTCACCACTTGACCTCAAGGAATGTGTTTAGAGGCGCGATATATTCAGGTTCCGCACTTTGGCTCTCTGGTCCCACTTAGTTCCATTACACCGTGCGCATCCATCCCCTCCCCATAAATCAGTCCTCACTCTCTGTAAATCCGATAGAGAGCTGACGACTGACTGTCTTATTTCGGCGATAATTACATTTATGTTCGTCCAAACCATTTGCAACTTCGGCAACACGAGTTTAAGCATAAATAAATTTTCTTTCTTCTAGCGCTCAAATTTATTTTGTTTACCAACTGTATGCCGGTACGTAAATGAACTACTTTATGAATCGTATTCCCGATCTCCGACCTTTACCTAGTCAAGCGATTAGGCAGCACAAGGTGGTTTGTCCTCGGATCCATCGTGAGCGCGATATTGGGGGGCATCAAAGAAAATAATACTTAAACGCTCAGGCTGGCTGCGCAGTTCTGGCATTTGGTATATATCATAGCCCCGAGTCTCATTGAATACGCTTTGACCCCTCACTTGATCCTGCCCACAGCTTCCGAGGTTGGTACGTTATCTGGATTATTGTAAAGACACTGAATGACGACGTGAAGTACAGGCTGCGTGGTGACCATGTTTGTGTTCCACCACGGCGTATTTTCCACGAGGAGGAACGAGGCGTTCAGTGTGAGTGAACCCTCGTAATGACTTGGCAATGATTATCGCAATTCAAAATATAACCTGATGTAGACTTTCTTCGGAGTATCGAAAGCATTTGGGGCAGCCAGCGATATATTAGCAACGGCTGCGATGTGCGTTTACCTGACTTCTTCAAACACAGGAGTCAAAGAGTGAGTCTTATTTCATTTTTGGAGCCACATTGGCCAATTCTTGTTTCAGGACAGCGACACTTCTAAACAGCTTACTCGATTTGTGATTCACCGCGGAGCTCTGGTAACCCTGATTCAAATCCTCCTTTTAGTCACTTTCTTCGCTGCCCCTCAGCGTCTGTACTGGTACGCAGTTCTCTGACTATTTCCTACGCAGGGCCAAACTTATACTTGGCTCTCGATCCTTATAAAGGATTCCTTTCCACACCAATGTCACCAAGCTTTATACCAACACGTTCTGTAAGTCGTGCCATCTAATTAATATTATATCCTGTTGGTAGCAGGAATAACCTCCAACTCTTCGTAGTCGCGATGTCAGTGGAAACAATCCAGATTGATCTCATTTTTTAAAATTTCGATTTTCTCCGATGAAAGGCTCAATGGAAGAAAAAGCCTTCGGGATACCCGCATCACGCTATCGAGAATGGAATTCCGCAGTGGGCACCGCGACCTTCGCGCGGAATTGGGGGTGAATACAAACTTCATATGTATATCTTGAGCCTTGTAACTGATACATACCGTTTAGCCAAACGACGCTGTCGGTGATATGCCGATGGACACCAAAACATTGGAAATGGTGGATATTTAAGGCCTGAGTGCACGATTCCTTGCTTTATCGACACCTTTTCGTTATGTCTTTCGTAATAGGAACGAACCTGTACATATCCCTCACCCGATACTCGCCAATTATCAGATCAATTGTAGCATATTGTTTAGTTGTTCATCCAACGTCTTCGCCAGCTTTGATTCATTGAAGCGGGGTTCAAGAGAGGCGGAGGGATGAGGAAAACTCAAGCGGCTATGTCATTGTTAGGGCGACATCGCCTCATGATCAGCTCAACTTGTCAATGGTCTCGACTTTCTTAGTTTCTTGCCGCGTGCCTAGCGCGGAAGCCGGGCCGTCTTGTTATAGGAACCTAAATATAGCAAGGACAAACAGATGTTTGTCACCACGGACTCACCACCAACTCCTAGTGTTCGTTTTCGTTTTCGTTTCTTTCAGGATGCGGCCAAAGGTCGTCCACTTTTCGCCTCAGGTAACGGTCCTGATCCTGGTCACCTCCTTATCAGATGCTGAAGCGTGTCAATTCCCGTAAACCATCACTGATCGCCGTATTTGTGTGGCAAATCCATTCAAGTTGGATGCGTCATGTTCATTCGGTATTGAAACAGAAGGATTGGACGTCGGACCTAGAGTACGCAGTGCTCAGTTGTAGGCCAACTGGCATGCTTCCTGCGTCTCTTCCGTCAAGATATTGTACGTTCTATCGTCCCACATCACCATGGCGGTGCTTAATACCCACAGTCAATGCAGTCAGCGCTTCAGCGGCTTTTCGACATCCATTGCAATGCCCAGATGGACCCGCTTACTTCCAGCGTACTGATGGACCTGCAAGATTTCTGATTTGCTGGCAGTCCCATGGAGGGTGCCTTTAGCGCGTCGTGGTTTACGAATTACTAGTACGTCTTCGGGTCCCCGTTCTATCCTGAAATTTCCTAATAGACCTTGTACCTCGCAGCCATGACATCGCCCACGTTTCTTCTAACATCAAGCATAGGAAGCCATCGCGCATTCGTACCATCTGTACTTAACGTACTTAACCCCAAACTGCGTCGCTCACCAGCCTTCCAATTATACCTCCTCGATCGGCCTCGGATAGAGCCTTCAGCCTGCCATCCAACCTCGATGGCCGCAGCCTCCTCTGAACCACATATCTCGCTGTTGAAATTTGATCTTCTCGCCATTCTCTGTTTTTTGCATCATTATCTTGGCCCATCATCCATCGTTAACGTCTGCACGGCAGTATCAGCTTTGCCTCTATGCTGAGACCTAGTGCCCTGGGAAATCGCCACGTCGAGAAGCTAAGTGAACCTGGATATTTTCAAGGAATACGAGCAGTGAGATGAAGCCGCCGAAGAACAGGAACACCCTTCGCCGCGAAATCCATGCTTGTCGACTTCTGTTGATATTGTCCTCGCCATCACCGTCGCATGCTTGCCGCCGAAGTCCGTGCTCACGACGATCCTGTCTCCTGCAAGACGCTACAAGTGAGTTGCGTTGGTATTTCTCGTATTCCTACAGACAATCATCGAGCTTTTGAGTTCAGACGATGGAAATGCGACCCCCTCCCGCCAAATTACAAGGTATCCCTTCTGCGCAGGAAATGTCTGTTGGCAACGTAAAGGGTAATGGTCTATTCCACCGCCTTGAACTCGTAATTAACCCTTTTCTTAGATGATCGTCCTCACGATGGTTATAGCTACATCAACCTCCACTTGTATAGATTTGTCGTAATACTTTAGTTTGACTTACAATCGGAAAATACGGTCCTGGGGTCAATTCCTCGGGCTGTCCCCAACGAGGTTATCTCTCGGTTTCAACGCCAATGCCGGTGAAGATTGCTCTCTCGTAATACCACCCGACCAATGCAGATTTCGTGGAGAAATGGGACCAACAACCGATTACCGAAATATAAACAGTCTGAGCAGGTGTACTGCCAGCGGTTCTGGCTCAAGGAGGACGGGCTCGTTTCTCTTAGCAACGAGTCAAGTACGTTGTCTTCCGTTTCTTCTCGCTTGGTTCCTCCGTGCTTATTTGTTTACAAATCTAGTACCCTACGACAACCCTAGTTACTTTCATAAACTTACTGAACGATACTTCAGTTTGGCGAATGCGCCTATTATTTTGATAGTCAATGGTATTTAAATTCTACAAGTACAGCGGCACTTCACCACTAACGATTCGAGACCATCAATGGATTTTGGACCACTATTTGCTACGTAGGGGCAGATTGTCATCCGAATTGTATGGTGCTTATAATTTTATAGTGTCTCGCGACCCCAAAATAAAGCGCCGAGTAGAGTGGTTGTTCGTAGCTGACTTTGACGTCACTCTTCAGCGTAACTTGGTTAATCACATCACCTGCTGGGCAAAGAGCTCAAATTCTCTGATCTCACAGCTCCGTCTGAAACTGAATTTGTCGTCATTTTCATCGACAGTTTCAGTTTCGGTGACTGGATGAGATCGGACCCTCTCCAGACCCTTATGAAGCAAGAAAATCAACGCTATTGGATTGTTATTGGAAAAGACTCAAGAGGAACTTACGAAATTTAGAGTCGACATGGTTCGTCGCAACAGTTTATTGCGGTAGATGTGTCTGTATTCTAATTCTTTCCGTGATTTAAGATCGTGGTTGAGTATCACTCCAAGTTTGATTTGGATGCTCCCCGCCGATGGAGTGTTTTCTCGTGTCGAAAAAAGGTCGAGACGGAAGGGCTGAAGGGCGGAATAATGAGATCGATATTTCAAGTTGGAGTCTGAGAAAACAGAGACCTCGTTTCCGGGATCATAAAATTCGTACGTCTCTCCTTTCCTTTCCTATCTGAATCGTCACTCTCGAAAAAATCCGCTAGGGAGATGGCGACCTCGCCCAAGTACTTGTTGGTAAGTCTTTCCCTATTCCACACCACAAGGTCTACAACCCCATCCCGATTGATGGAGTGTATTGGGAAATGAAATGTTGCGTCATTGGCCGCATAAATGGGATTGGCTGTCCCCATTGCCACTGGCGTAGTTGACCTTGCGATTCAACACTGAAACGACGACGAACCTTGAATAATGCGATCAACTCAAGGTACTTTGATGCAAGTCTCCCATTCGGACGGCAGTAACGAATCCGTTCAACTTACGAGTTTAGTGCCTTACTGCCCTTGAACGGAAGGTTCGTGCAGCCTAACACCTGCAATGACAATACCGTGGCTGGTGCATTTCCAGGTCCAGGTAACAGAATACTACTGTCCAGTTTAATGTCAACTCGTCTGACAAGCAGAGTTATGAACTTGATCGCAAACCTGGGTAGATGAGTGCCCAACTTAAGCAAATGTCGGATCTTGTTCTTTATCTGAGTCGCTACTTGGGGCGGCGTTGAGTGAGCCATGCAGAATTTGATGCCACTTTAATGAGGGTTTTGTATCGTGAAAAGGAAACCGTAAGAATGGTCAGTTAATTTAGGATGTACGTGCGCTGATCAATTCGATTTGGTTAATACTTCTGAAAATGGCTCTCCGGCGATTTGACAGCGCCATGGGTCTAGTCACATTCAAGGTGCGGGGCATCATATCAGAAGTCGTATTGAACTGATCTTTCTGAGTTCGAACTGAAACCCCTTTTCTGATCCAGATCGATATCTGTCAACAGGCTGCGCGGCCAAACCCTGGTCATCCATTAATATCATGTTATCCGCGCTCAGCTTGGAAACAACTCGTTTTAGATCAGCCTCGGCATCGCGTGCAACAACCTTTGATTTCCACATTTCCCAAGCTAATTCTCTCAGCTCTATTTTACAGTGCTTCTGATAGTTATGGATCGGTTTGAATTATGGAAGAAGTCGGAACGATAGGTACACTGAGAGCTGACATGGGTGCTTCGGCTCCATTTCCATCGCAGCCATCAAAAAAACGACGAACGCGGACACTTGATGCAAGGTCCTAATTATTAGAAATACTCTCCACAGATTGACTGGAAATTGAGATAGAAGATGCAAGGTTAACGCGGTCTGGCGACACCAAAAAAAAGAAAAGAAAACACTCCGTTTGCCAACCCGAACGACTTTTCTAGAAACTAAAGATTGCAGGACGGACTTAGCTATATATTTCTGTTCAAATACCCCCGGTGCACTTCCTAACAGTCGGGGGTCCTCCCATCTTACCTATCCGAAATTATCCTTTTAGGGCCCCGTCGAGGACAGTCGCACAAGATTCCGATACCCACAGTTCCATCTCGACCCGGGTTTGGTGCTGCCCAAATTACATTTACCCCGCCCCTCCCTTTGGTTTTGGCGCTTCTTTGGCGCATTCGTCATAGCCACTTCGTTTCATAAAGGCTACCGTAAGCACTCTTGGTCCAGGCGAGAATTTGGAATTGTTTATCCTTATCATACCGGCGCATCGCCGTAGTCAGCGGCACTCTGTCAAAGACGACTATAGTTGGCTACATCTCGGATTATGTTGCGCCATCTCTCCGGACATCTAGGTCATTTCCCTTAAACCTCTTGGCATAGTATGAGAGCAGCGAGCCTTGGATAGTATTATCATGATTTACATCCCGAGCTGAGAAAAAACTCACGCAAAAAGATTAAAAGGGAAAGCTTCTTACTCCTGGTGTGGTCAAATTTTATTATGGGAGGAACAAACATCCTAACTGACGCTTACACGAACTTCTAAAATAGTCAAAATTTGATCCAAAGGCGACTTTTATAACCATCTCCCTTGCCGGGAGGTAACAACTTTTCCGCATCATGGAGGAGTTCAATTTCCGTCCATTTCCCAGCACATTCAACTTGAAAAACCTTGCAGAAATTACGTCCCGCGCGTTCCCTTTGAAGGTTAGCCCACATGGCGACCTCGTACATGAAACGATGCGCCGTTGGTTTATGAGGTAAGGCCTCATTATGGACGATGGAGGGAGAGAGTCTAACACATGCGAGTAGCTTCAACGTTTACGACCCGTCAAAGGCGTTGGCGTACATAGATCGTGGGAGATTCGACATATTTGCCGCCTTCAGCTTTCCTGACGCCGATATACAACACTTGGAGACCTGCTTAGCTTTTTTCTACTGGGCCTTTTCGGTAAGCGGTCAATAGTTTATACTGAAAAAAAAATCTCACTAGTTTTTCTAGACGGATGATCTTTCCGACGAAGGGTACTTGCAGGCTAAACCCGATCAAGTTAAAGCTGGACTAGACATGTGTCGGCAGGTTTTAATTCGCCCAGATGGCTTAATTCCAGATTATCCATATGCCATGATGTTACACGAGTACGCATCGCTCTCTTAATAGTTGGAGCTCCTCTAATATCTACCAGTGTATTCAAACGCATCCAGGCTACCGCTACCCCAGGAACTTGTAGAAGGTGATGTCTGATCCTTTATATAAGAATTTTCTAAACTGTATCCGCTCGTTAGATTTGCAAAAGCATTCGAGGATTTTGGAAACTCTCAAATTAAACAGTCTCGTCGGCGTTCGGTCCACAAGATGCTTCCTATCACAGAATTTATTCTTGAACGGCGGGCAACTATCGGGGCCGCACTGGTCGAAGGTAAATTGATCAGCTCTAAGTTTTGGCCGTAATTTGACTTCCGTATTTACATTTATAAAGCAATGGTCGAATATTCACTCGATTTGAATATTCCAGACGACGTATTTAATGACCCTATCGTCATCGCGATGTCAGAAGCAACAACCGATATTATGACCTGGCCAAATGTAGGTGAACCTTGGTTCGCTAGCCTACTCATCGTTGACGAGTGAGAATTACCCAGGATCTCTGTTCTTTCAACGTACGTGCTTTATATATCCATTCCCTTTCGAAAAATTCAGCCCAAATTCGGCCACAGAAAGAACAGGCAGATGGTGATTTTCAGAACTTTGTTTGTTGCATTATGTCGGAAAAAATGGTCGAACTCCAAGAAGCTATCGATATTCTGGTGGATATGCTGAACTCCCGCGTCGACCAATATATTAAACTGAAGACTCAACTCCGGTCATTTGGTCCAGAAGTTGATTCTGAGCTCGCGAAATATCACGCGGCTTTGGAACAGTTCGTCCAGGGAACGGTCGTATGGTATTACCTGAGCCCTCGTGCGTTAAATTTCAACGATGGCTAAGAATTCTACTGAACTACACACATTCTAGGCTATTTTTCGTCCAAAGACCTCATCGAGTACGAAAGCATTTTGATAGACGTAAAACCCACCGTGCAGTAGGCTGACTTGCGCCGAATTGAATACCTAAATGATAACGCAGTCTGCCGAGCAAAATGCTTTAACGCTGCTTTTTATATATATAATTTAGATACTGAATCCCCCCACATAAAGGGAATTGTCGTTGGAGCTTGAGATCTCACACTTTATCACGCTATTTTTGGTTAACTGCACATTTTGTGATCAACGGCAGTGTATCGATGAAGAATCAGCCATATTATTCAGTATAGGAATACAGGCTCTGCTTTTCACATGAAGCCAGGTTGCATCTTCGAGTCCCTTCTGAGAAGTTCTGACTGAACGACGACATGGTGGTCAAATATTTCTCGCATTCGGCATCGCATGGGAAGTCTAACGCTTGGAACCATGAAGCCTATTGAACGGAAGGATATACCCAATAAATCTCCAGACCTACGGTCACCGACCTACTCCTTGCAGGTGTGAGGTTAGGAAAACAGCCACGATCGGTTGTTTAAATCGCTTAACTTGAACAAGTAGTTCTTGGCCCCGACTTCTATTAAATACTGCTAATAACTACTCGAGTACGCGAGCTTTCAGTGGCAGACAGCCCCGTATCCCAGAAGCAACGATCCCTCTCCTTCAAATCGATTGAAAGAGCTGGGTGAACTAGAGTAGATTGATCTATACATTGTGTTAAAGTACTATTTCGACACTGGGTTCACTGGGAGGGATGTGAAGTGAACAACATAGTTGTTCGGCAGTTAAATTCTGCGTCAATCCCATTACATATGTACGGTAGGCTTGCTGTAACAAGCTTGGTGTAAAAGCGTCAGGAGTAAAATACGCGCGCTTTGCATACGCGGGGAACTACTTATAAATTTATAATTCCCAAATCCTAAGTCACACCGAGGCTTCTCCGTCATCACATGTTTCGGCCTTCCTGTTCTCGTAAGACTAAAGTAAACCCGGTTAAATTCATGTTCGGTGTATTCTCGGCTGTTCCGTGTCCCCGACGCCGTCGACATTCAGCTCAACATCACCAATTCCAGTTCTCTTCCTCTTATTTCCTCCCACGTTAAAAACAGAACCAACGCTCTTCGTCTCCATCGCCGTGACGCACTAAAAATATAAGAAGTAACATCGTACTTAGTAGGAGCCGAACCGGTAGACAAAAGCCTGAAGGATTAGTAACTCAGTGTTGGACAGTCGAATTTTCAGGTCAAGTCAAAATGACCTGCGTAGTTGTTCTTCCAGCGGGCCTAACTTGAGTCCATCTGAAACCCACGCAGCTCTTGTACGAAACCTGTTACTGATTGCAACCGATGCGACATCATAGGCATTTGAGAAACACTGGACCATAGGCGTTGAAATCTACTTATAGTGCTAACTCATCGGAAGCTGATAGATAACACCTACCTATCAGATCGCGGCGTTATACCTCGTGTTCCGAATTCAAGCCCTTCATCTCAATCACAGACTCGATTCCGTTCAGAGTTCTCCCATTTTGGCTGAGAGACTTGTTGCTCGCAAAAGCGGGTGCTCCACGAGATATGTTGTTGTATGTTTCTTGTGCCGACGACTCAGCAGAAAGCGCAGCCCGAATAATAACCGTAGTGAAGATGATACCGACCAACGGCGTGACCTGTGGGTAAATAATGAGATTCACTGCGATAAACAGAGTGCAGCATAGCCTTACAATGCTGGCCATAATCTGGATGCCGTCCGTCCCTTGGTCAAGGATGATGGTGTACGCGAGCAGGTAGAGTGTGTTCACGACACCACTTTCAAGCACGATCCGTAAAACCGGAGTCAATCTGCGACCAGCGCTCGACACTGATAAAGTCTTTCGCAGATTCCTGTCCGCAGTCCAAATTTTAAAGGAAAGAAGGCCTGCAAGTTGGCCAGACTTAACAGATAGATCGCCAAATTGTTTTTTGAATCCTCACCAGTAGCAATGGCGTTGGCCGAGAAGCTCAGGCCAAAAACAGCGAAACCCATGCTTTTCTCCAGTCGAATAAAGCTAAGTTTGAAGCTGAGGTGACGAATAGCCCAAATGGTTTGATATGCACAAGCTGTCAATGGAATCAGTCTGAAGCAATTTCTAAAAGAGAGGAATCGTTTACCTCCACTTCCCAGGGAACACAGTATCGGAATTAAAACAATCCAGAAGTTGTGATTCCATACAATGTAACAGCGGTAAATCTTGTGTCGCCAATAAGCCCACTTCCGAGAAAAGTTGGGTGGTCGCTCAACTTACAACAATGGCATCCCCAACCAGCATCATCGTAAAATAGATAGCGTGTTTTGCGGCAAATATCGGCTGGGTTAAATCCAGGAAGAATGATTGACGAAGAGCCCGATTCTCGATAGGAAGAAAGCCCATGGCTATGTTTGTGGAGTCGACGACGAACTGTGCTGTTGCGAGCAATAACATCAAAGCAGCAGCCGTGACGAAAAACGGGTTGAAACTTGTGTGTCGGCGTCTGCGGGTCAGAATATTAATGGCGATGACATCTAGGACCAGGAAGATTCCTATTCCAATGTTAGAAGTGAGAACTTCAACGTTAATGTGACCATACCATAAAGTGGACCTTCTGCGAGTATACCAGCGAGCTCCGCTGAATCGACTCTTATGCCTGGAGATGTTTGTGAAATAATAACCATCGTATAGTAGGAAGTGTGTGGGCGCCAGCTGGTAGTTGATCTGAACTGTCTCTTTTATCATTGTTTGTAATCATCGAAATGCCGGTAAGAGATATATTTGTAATTCAATTATAGCTTTATTCGTGTGATCGCCAATGCCATCGGTGTACGAAACGTAGTCTCCTGATATCCGTCAAGCGCATCAACGGATCCTATCCCGTAAATGATTTTAGGAATGGGAGAAGTTACTTTTGTCGTCCCCCTAGCAAGGTACAGTGGAGTGCGAAATTGGGGGATCCAGAGTCGATCGAAGAAACTTTCAATCCGTGGTCGTTGATTTCGCCAAGCCTTTTGTGATACCCTGAGTTGTGGCGAGCCATAGCTATTGCATGGCTTCTTTGCGGAGCCTGGAGTAAGATCAAGTGTAAGAAAATGCAGGGCTCATGGAATGAGCATATAAATTTTAATCAACGCATCGAAAATCTATTATTTTCCTCGAGCTTTCGTCCAAGGAAACCCGCCAGTCGCTCCAACAATTACAATCTTCCATTTTATTTTATTTTGGTTTTTCGTGTGCCTCATGCTGGTGGCGTCCCCGACAAGCGTGGCCAGAATTGTTCACTTCCTGTGCTGAGAACCCTGCATACCTCATGTCATCGACGACTTTAAATAGATATGGGTTGTTGCCAATCACCGTGGCAGCACCGAGGGCTTACACCTGTAACTCGGAGCTTCACTACGTCCACTGGCAAAATGCGTGTTGGTATTGGCACAAATTTGGATCGTCAAGTCTTCCATGATGCCGTTAATGCTATTTACCCGTCGGCTCCCATATATCTATATATATAGCTCTGATTTTTGGGCCCACCGTCCATATTATTTGATGAACTCGGACGCAGCCTGAAACTAAATATTTCTCTCGCTTTAAGTGGTGAGGTTCTTCCCATAGCCTCTAGATTCTCCCAACACCGCTGGGCTGAGAGTTGGTCGGTCTCGAACTCAACCAGACCAGTGAACAATCTTCAATGGCAGGTGTTACGGAAACGAAAACTGAAGAGAAGGGGGCGCCGGCTGTCGTAACTCAGACCCCCACGTTCCCAGAAGGCGGGTTTCAAGCATGGGGGACAGTACTCGGAGCGTAAGGCCTATCACCCCGCCCTCTTACTTAATGAAAAATACAATTACATACAGGTTCTTGGTTCAAGTTTGTCAGTTTGGGTAAGAAGACTATTCACAACATCAACCAAAATTCCGACGATTCTCCAGCTATACATCGTCATTTGGGGTTTACCAAGGTCAGCTAACTTTAGTTGTCTGACAATCTGATGCCCGATTCTGTTGTTGAAATCTACAGACTTTTATGTTCGCGAATACATAACAAATTCCACCCCGTCTGCCATTTCGTTCGTCCTAGCGTGCTTGGCGCTAAACGAAGATCTCTGACCCTTTGACCTCTTTAGGTGGATAGGAAGCTTCAATGCATTTTTGATGATATCAGGCGGGGTGATTTCGGGTAGGCTATACGACAAAGGCCATTTGTAAGCTCTGCCATCCATCTTTTATCACTCTCAGAGATTAAATTTTAATACCTACGTTTGCATAGCTACTCGCTCCTGTGGGGGGGTTCCCTTTTAACTGTCTTCTCGCTTTTTATGTTGTCACTTGCGAAGCCAAATCACTACTACCAAGTTTGCTAAATTCCTCGTTTTTCACTCGATTTCACGTTAAAGGTCTGTTCGCCCAGGTCTTTTTAACACAAGGTCTTGGCTTGGGTCTCGGGGGTGGAATTTGTTACGTTCCCAGCGTGGCAATCGTTTCGCACTATTTCCAACGCCGCAGGACGCTTGCAATGACCATTGTGGCATCAGGCGCCTCTCTCGGAGCGGTAATACATCCAATTATGTTGAATCACATTCTCGGGAAGCGATTGGGATTTGGAAACAGTGTTCGAGCCAGCGCAGGGCCTAGGTGGCAGGCCTCTCGTTGATAGCATGCGGCCTAATGCGCACGAGATTACCACCCAGGGAAAGTCACAGTCAACAGCCGTAAAGTCCTTGCCTCTCTGGTCCGCGACGCGCCTTACATAGCCGCTACATTTGGGTAAGTACATGCCTACAGGTCTTCGCGAGTGAGCTCACTTTTGGTCATCAAAGCCTTCTGGTTTTCTCCATCGGATTTTATTTCCCCAATTCTATCTACAGCTTGACGCGACGTCGCATCATTTGAATTCCACCTTCTCGTTCTATTCAGTGAGTCAAATCATCCATCCGACTCATTGACTTTGAAACAAAAATCATAGTTAGTTCTCCTAAATGTCTCTAGCGCACTTGGTAGGACTTGTTCCAGGCGCCTTGGCCAACACATTCGGAGTCGCAAATATGATTGTGAATAGCAACCTTCTCTGGGTCCGCTGCTATCTTGGGGATGGCTGCTGTAAGCTCCATCGCTGGCGTCGTTCTGGTCGGTATTATCTACGGTTTCTTTGCTGGGTCATGTAAGAAAAATCTGTCGCTGTGCCGCCTATTTACTGATCGTCGATTCCCTACTTAGTTGTGGGCCTTACGGCTCCATTATTTGCGACTTTGACGCCTGATTTATCTGAACTTGGGTGTGTCAACCGCCCACTTCTGATACTTGTCCAAAACATGACCGATCTGAATTCATATCGAAACTAGGATAAGGATGGGAGTTGCATTCTTTTTCTCCGGTATGTTTCTTAACTAAACTTTCGATAGCTAAAACTAATTGGGCGTCCATTCAAGGCATCGGAACTCTCATAGGTGAAGTTTGCCATGGAAAGTATCGACCGACGAACTGCGATTGATGCTTCAGCTCTAGGAACACCAATTTCCGGCGCACTTCTTACAGACCAATTCATTTGGTGGCGACCAGCGGTATTCAGCGGGGTAAGCCAAGGATATAACAATTACTTTAATATGCCCGCTAATCAATTCCAAAGATAATGGCATTTTTGGGGTCTACTTCGTTTATGGTAATGGTGATCCTCCTTCGGAGTAGAGCGTCAAAAGCCAAGGTGACACCCAACCCCGTCGTAAAGGAATCTGGATCACCATCTTAGCATAAATTGAGCTCCTTCGTCCCATATTATCCTGATTTTTTGTATCATTAGAACGAAGGCGGAATTCTTTGAGATGTATCTTGTGAATCAAAGCTGGGTCAGTAAAGACGGAATTCTCTGTATCTTTCCATATGCCAGCAATCACATACCTAGCACCCCTTGGGATATTGACTATATATGTTCGTGTCAGATCAGGCACGCTATCTTTGACCGACTATCAGAGGCGAAGAACTGAGAACTTGGTTAGAAGAAAAACCCCAATTCGGGCTTAAGAGGGTCCCAGGGAGTATGATCCTTGCACAATGCTGAGCAACTGAAATCTCGCGAGATAAATATTGAGACAGTCTGGCTGATCATTGTTCACCCGTCTACGAATTTAGGGGCCTCTGAGTTGACTAACCGTGTGGAGTAATTGACTATCCTTAAAGACGACTAAGGATATCCGAATATTTACGACGTCAAAGATCTAACCAGCTATTTCTACGTTAACACACGCGCACAGTATCGATCTAGTTGTTACTCCTTTGTGAACATGGTCGTATATCATACCTCCACAGTAGTGGCCATTTTAAATACCTGAGATTGCTGGTCAATGCTCATATACCATTTTGCTGTCGCTCCCTAGCATCTACCTAGGCATGCTATGATCGACGATGAGCGGGTAAGGCGATGATATTAATTCTTGATAATTCATTAATTCCAAGGACGAATTTTGCCTAACCCCCGCATGAAGTTGCCAATGCCGTCGCTGAAATGAAGGCGCAGTTTGTTCGATTTGATATGTTGAAATTTAAATGTGCGTGTTATTCGTGATTCGTGTTGGGCGACCCTAGGTGAGACGAATTTTCGAAATTCGGGAGGGAAATGCACGATCAACTGAGTGGAATGGAAGTACCCAAGAACCCTGGTAGAATCATAGGTGCATTACCGCCTGCTGTCGGAAAAGCCGCTCAAAATAACTTCAATGATCTTCTCTGTCATAGCCGCTGCCGACAGGCAGGACAGCTTGGTCATACTGGCTACTTCATGGCCGAAGGCCGTTTACAAAAACCAGCCATAAAAAGATCAAGGCTGTACGTTAGCACTGCTTTACTGACTCTATCCGAGGAAATAATATCTGTTCCCGTGATGTGCGTTGGAGGACCTAACTTATAATTAGGGGTATTTTTCTGGCCGCTCATCTCGACGCATTCTGATAGACTTTCTAGATCTTTTCCTCACACAGTGACAAATCCACAAATCCACAAATACTCGTTTCTCAGTTTCCCGGCCTAACTATGATGAACAATTCGGTCTATGTAAGTAAACTGATTCTTAAGCTCGAATATTGCTGCGCACGCATTCCGCGCTCGGCCTCAGTTAAATCCATTATTGGGAATTGACCTGAGATATCTGGACGACGGTGTGATTCGTGCACGTAGGCGTTATGCAGTCTCCGATCTATAAGGTGTGAGAATGTAATCTGTTCGCTTTATGATGCGATGGATATGCACCTATTACCGAACAGCGAAGGGCGATTTCATTGATCAAGGAGCTCGATGAAGTCGTGTTTCAGGAAAAAAACTGACCACCCATGCATGGATATTTACATTGAGTTGAATTTATTCGAACCCTAAACTTCAAACGCTTCGCCTCACGCTACACACTGGCGTTCGATTAATCATTTATCGACTGGAGTTTGATTTATGGCGTTGAAATGAACTCACCCTCGACCAGGGTGCACCGGCTCGAAGCGAGACATCAGCAAAACGTCCAAATAGTTTCCGGGTTTCCCGTGGTTTTCGGCGGTTTTCAGGTCTCCGGAAACCTGGAATGGCAATTTCTGTCAAAAGACTAGTCGTCATTCTAGTCAGGGTCTTGACCCTGCCACCGACCCCCGGCCGGTTTCTGGAAAAAGTGACATAGGTCACCAATTTAGGCCAAGTTCCCAGGTCTCAGGGTTTTTGCCGGTTTTTGCCGGTTGCTCAACTTGAGAAACCCGTGGAAACTAAACGGCTTGATTTCTGATGGATGAAAAGGGAACGGCCGAGGCAAGGCTCGCTTTAATCCACACCTAGAACTACTTGATGACCCATCAGCCTAGGTTTCTCTCAGCCAATACGACACCAGGAGAGACATGATGGAAAGGCGGTCAGGTGACGCTGCTGTGAACAACAGCAAACGACGCCGACAAAAAGCCATAAGTATAAATAACGCTCGGCACAGCGCGCGAAACCCACTGCCGATATACCGGAGTTTGAACTTTCCAGGTGGACACGTACGCGTGTCTCCTTTACACGGCAATACTCAAATCATCCTAACTTCTTAGAAACGGTAGCGTGCATTGCGGCTTGTCTCCGAGGATCATCAATGGAAGTCTCATAAATCAGTCGTTGGCATCGTCCACTGGCTCCTCTTACGACCTACGTTCGACCACTACATCTTCCACAATCGACAAAACCAATGACTTCGTCCTCGAGTGAAAACACCAGGCTCACTGTAAGTTTCAATCCGCTGCACTGTCCTTTTTTCGCACAAACTTATTCTTACATCCACCGATATAGTCGAAGGTGCAAATTAGGGTCCGCGCTTTCGAAGATTCCGACTCCAACGAAATTTTCGAGCTGTACAAGTATGCGATGTTTCACGGCTGTAAGATATTACATTTCTTCTCTTGAAATGCCTCTTATTTAGCGTCTCATTTTCATAGCCGCATCTCCCGTCAACCAATTTCTTAAACATCAGCTCAGAAAACCCTTCGCCTTCGTCTTCTACGCTTTGTTCGCGATCGGCCTTGGCGTCGCTGTTCGCCCACCTTTGCCACCTACCGGAGGTCATCTCGCACCCGACACTGCTCGTAGGTTGGTCAGAGCAGCGGGCCTTATCGCTTCCGCCACCTCAGCAGTGGCTCTTCTTCGGGTGGCGACGCCAAATCTTTAGAAGGTACAAAATGCACTTCGATACCGCCCCAAAAGGCGATATGGCGGAACCAGGGAAACATTATTGGGGAATCACTGGGAGCGTGAGGGAAGTAGTTGACAATCCTAACGGTTTCTGGGTGGCTGAGATCGCGAATGGGAAGGATGAGGGAAAAATCGTTGGTTGTGTTGGATTAGGCGAGTTCTTCCTGCGTCCTGGTTACCGCATTTCATATAACCTAACTGCGTCCTACCGACCTTTAGACGTATCAACCAACCCGGACCCGACTTCCGCAGAGCTTCGTCGGATGGTAGTCTCTCCAGATTATCAACGACTAGGATGTTGGCAGCCGACTACTCGAACACCTGCTCGCACATGCCCGAGCCTTCCACGACGCGCACCCTGGAAAGCTTGAAAGCGTCTGGCTGTCGACTAGCATGTATCAGATGCAAGCTATGAAGTTATACGAAAGGTACGGGTTCTCAGAAGGTCCAAAGAAGGTCATCGGCTTGAAGTACTTGTTCATTACGGACAAAGCGAGCCTACACTTCTTCAAGTTAAAACTTTGAGTCGAACGCGGCTTGATAGACAGGCACTTGGACTGTATATACGATTACTTTCCAAATTCGATTAATACTCGGGTTTCGCGGAGAGCACCTGGTCCTTCTTGGGGCACAATATCCCATCTCTGAATTCCTGAGGAACATTCGGTTCTGGAAAACTGTCGAATCCTTCCTGGCATTACTATTCACTGCGCCATCACCGGCCGTTGATATAAATAAGGCAAGGGAACATGTATTCTTTTGATTCCTTCTCCCTTAATTGCCTCCCACCAGTGACACACCTATGAAAGCTGCGCGGTACTATGGACCAGGGGACGTACGCATCGAGGAAATTGCAGAACCAAAGCCGAAACACGGACAGGTCAAGATAAAGGTGAGTTCAGTTGCTTGACATATATCGCGTCTCGTTCTCATTCGCAGTAAAGGTTGCCTGGTGAGTCTATGTTTAAGATTACGCCTTCAGGGACAGATGAATCTATGTTCTATGCTTCGATCGCGCGCGCTAGGAACGGAAGTGAGTCTCAACATTAAATTCTGTCGCGTATCCGCTAACGAAGCAAGTTTTCTTTCAAAGTATGCGGCTCTGATCTTCACGCTTACCTCGCTCCAATGCCCAAATTTCCGACCAAGACGGAGGCAGTAGCGTTATCGGGAGAAAAATTGCCAATAACTCTTGGCCACGAGTGCGTCATAAATCATACGACTGTCCTTTGCTTCTCAAACTAGTCGTAGGATATCGGGAACCATTGTTGAACTAGGACCAGGATTAGATACTCAGCAATGGAAAGTCGGTCAAAATGTTGTCATGTAAGTGGCGCTTCCTCCGCATTCCCTCATAACATCGATCGCTAACGGGACTTTCTAAGCGAACCTCTCGTTTCGTGCCTCAAGACCGATACTTGTCGCGAATGTGCGGCTGGGACGACAAATATCTGCCCCGAAGCTAACTGCATCGTACGTTGGTTTCACCCGTTCTCTCGCATCTAAAATTAATTGTATTGCGTCTTTCAATCTTATAGGGCATCGGTGGATGGGGTGGTGGACTTTCTGAATACATCGCAACTGATATCAGGTGTGTTCACCGGCTCCCTGACGGTGTTCCGCGTAAGCTACATGAATAGTCGTTGTATTTCGCTTTACTAATTTTGCTGTGCCGACCTGGATAACGATCAGTCGATGTTGGAGCATGTATGGAACCACTGGCCGTGGCATGGTATGCTGTCAAACGATCCGGGTTCAAGAAAGGTGATACTGCTCTAATCTCTGGAGCCGGACCTGTGAGTACTTTTAGTGGGCTCAAGCTTCTCCCATTGACGACATGCTACTGTAGATTGGTTTATTTTTGCTAATCGTACTAAGGTTCTACATTTCGTTAACGTGATAATTGATTTTCCGTTGACGAGTACTCCCATGTTTTCAGATCGATCGACCCTTCATCAAACATCTTCATCACTGAACCCACATCCCGAAGGCGTGAACTTGCTCACGCACACGGGGCAACAAACGCGCTTGACCCGACTGGTCTCTCCGGAGAAGCCGTTGCGTTAGAAGTACAGAAAGCTAACGGCGGCTTCGGAGTAGACTTCGTATTCGATGCGGCCGGTGTTCAGATCAGTCTCGACACTGGACTCGCAAGCCTCCGCCCAAGAGGCGTTTTTATCAATGTCGCGGGATGGGAGAAAAGTCCAACGATTGACATGAACTTAATCTTTATCAGAGAGATCACACTCACTGGTTCGTACTACGCCGAGATCTCTTCGTTTCCTTGCACACTGACAAATGACCGCGAATAGGGACGGTCTGCTATAATGGAATACACCCAGAAATGTTGGCGGCTGTGTCTTCTGGAAAAATCAATGGGATTGGCAATCTGATCACGAAGAAGACATCCCTCGAAGATCTGGTCCAAGAAGGTCTACTTACTTTACTGCACAATAAGGATTCTCATGGTAGATTCTTTTCAATTTCGTGGCTTCATCAAACTAACCAGCCTTCCAAGTGAAAATCCTCGTACACCCTTAAGCCTTCAAGGAGCAGACTGAGGTAACGAGTGGGCTATGATGTATAATGTAACATTGAAATAAATAAATACATAAATATCGCCATCCTCGATGCATGACGACGATCCTCAAACGCTTAGTTTGTGAGAAGATTTAATGATATCAGCCGCGCGCTCCGCGATAATGTATACCGCCGCCTGCCAAAACGAGAGAAGGGATTAATCCGGTGATAAAAGAGAAAAGCTCCGACTACCTACCTGAGGATGTGAAGCCGGTACGAATGGCTGGATATCATTCGTCAGTATTAATTTGAGTATGAAGATGGTATGTGGGCTCACGAGCACCGAGGCGTCTACCACCCTGAGGCCATCAGCTCCTTTTACCAGAAGGTCTGGCCCGACGACGCCTCCCTTATCGGAATATTTCGACATCGCAGCCGTCGAAACTGGATGACGTAGACTAATTGCTTTGGAGCGAATATAATTTTGAATACCCAAGTCGGTGGTAAGATTTGCCGCATCCTGGAACGGCTTTCCAAGATATCCTTTCCATGCCGGTGCTGCCAAGAACCGCTGTCCCGCCTTTACAGCCTCGACATAGACGTCCATGTCAGGTTTACTGGATAAGTAGTTTGGATTAATTAATGGGTGGTCGAACACCGAAGAGGACTGGAGCTGTAATGACCCGCCTTTACAAAGGTCATGAGAGTGCCTATTTATTACAGATGATTGGGACTTACGAGAGGTTGGCGTTATGAAAATGACGGCCAATGAGAAAAAATTCCCGCTCGTAGGTGATTGTTGGGTGGTAGCAACAAATCCGTTCTGTATCAAGAATATTAGAGTTAGAAAATGGGGGTTGTAATAAGCCGCCGACCACTTACGCAAAACGCGAATTCAAAATGCGGTGAATTCGGGCCAGAAGAAGGATCCTTATTTGTGCGTAAAATAGACGAGTTGTTCGGAAGACGGAAGAAGCCGATTTGGTTGGCGATGGCATTATTCGCAAAAATTCCTGTCTTATTTTGCTCATATTGCTCGAGGTCAGCACCAAATAATGTTTGGTTGAAGACCACTGTGTCGAAGGTCTGAGTGCTGTTGACCGAGTACGGAATTGTGATGTACAGATGGTCCTGGAGGTTACGACCAACATCAGGAAGGTCGACGGTAGATTTAATCCCCAATTTTGAGAGAGACGATTTATCTCCAATGCCAGAGAGCTGGAGAATTTGTGGGGTACCGATAGATCCTGCAGATAATATGACTTCCTTTCGAGCAGTTAATGACTTCGTCGCTGAGCGAATCATATAAGTAGGTAATTAGTTCCGTGGGAGCACTTTACATACCTTCCCCACGCCGTTGCGTAAACTGCACAGTACGAAATGACGGATTTCCAGAGCTGGACTTCCCAGTTGAAACGAGCTTCGTCGCATATGTGTTGACCAGTATATCAAAGTTAGGTCTCTTCACATTTGGCGTTAAATATGCCGTCGCTCCACTGCTCCTGGCCGAATTTCCTATCGTTGAGTGGAGCCAGCCTAAAAAATTTTAAGCGCTTGTTACCTCATAAAATGAACTGAGCGTACTTATTCCAATTGGCTTGCCACCATTAGCATCTAATTTGAAAGGAAATTCGGAAAGCTGTGACGTTGCATTCAAGACAAACTGGTCAGTGCCAGCAGGAAACCCGGGCAAGCTAGTTAATAATGGGCCAGAAGTTCCGTGCAAAGCTGGATCAAATTGTCCAGTTGTATTATGGCCGTCAGCAGACGCGACATGTTTTTCGCTCTAGACAACCCTATGTCAGTCATGCCTCATTACGTCTATAAAAAGCCTAACCTTTAGTGCGTACTTGAAAATCTGCGACCATCCCCATCCCGGATCGCCAGATATCGTTGCGAGACGGTCATATTCGTCCGACGACCCACGAGTGTATGCCATGAAATCTACGAAATCAATCTGTCAACAGATACGGAAAAGACCCCAGAAGCAGAGAATATTTACTTATGGAACTACTACCTCCCAAAACAAATCCTCGGGGGTATACCAAGGGCCTGGAGTTGAGTTGTGCTTGTGGCGTCGTCGTATAATTCCAATCAAATATACTGTTCAGGGATTCGGAGACGAGGAACGGTACTTGAATGATCGGGTTGTCGCCCCCTGCAGCTGTGTTACTGCGGGGAAACAGACTGTTAGCATAGTTCAGAAATAATAAAATGCACTGACCTTAATCCTGCCTCAATTAGCAATACCCGAACAGATGGAACTTCGCTGAGACGCATAGCGATCACGGAACCGGCTGTTCCGCCTCCGACGACTATGAAGTCATAATCATTGTTTTCGACGTCATCCGGTGTGGTCAAGATTCGACCAGTGCATATAGTGAAGAGTAAAGGTAGGGAGAGAAGTAGGTGCTGAATGAAAGACATGCGGGACTCTAGGGGGGCTGTCGAGAGATTTTAAGGTAATGCTCTACCGCGAGTAGTTCGAGGGATATTTTGAGATGTATTAAAGAGAATGATATACAGTAGGAGTGATGTGGATCTGTATCATGGTGCCCAAGTTATTCTAACATTATGATCACCCTCAGTACAACTCAACCTGACTGTGCGTCCTAAGTACGGCGAGACTCGCAGGCTAGATATCTCCGTCATTGTTTCATGTCAATCCGCCCATCCGTGGACAGATTGTACGAATCGCACGGGGCTGTGAAGGATCATAGTTGACAGGGGAACTTGTAGGCGACACCAGAGTTCAGACCAAAAAATTCTACCCCGAATCATTGATTCATGTTCCTCGATGACCGCTTGCGGAAATTTGTTGCTAAATTAGGTGACTGAACTCTTGTGATTCACACGAGAGTGAATGTTGGCAAAGTATGGAGAAGCCGCCCTTCGAAACTCTTAAAAAAATGGTAGAGTGTTCCGATCAATTTTACGAGTAACTACGCTCGAGAATATGGAATGACAAGATGGAAATTTAAAGGAACGAACAAAGTGGATGAACTTTCCCGTCTGAGAATACAAAGACCATGTTCAGTGAGTCGTTTAAGGAAGTTGCCATCAGTTCCTGAGAATTATGTGATGCTCCGAAGATGCTGAATTGCGACAAGGCCTCCCCGCGCCACTTTTACTTCTAAAAACATATTCTAAACGACCATCAGACACTTTTAAAATGAATAAAAAGTGATGGTAGGCTTTGCATCGGGCGCACGAATCTCAATGTTCCCCGACGCTGACATCATGTCAGTAGCTCAGAATAATCTACGATTGTAAATCCTGCGGGAGTTCATCCACTAAATGGTAGTCAATTGATAGCGGGTATATATAATCTTCGTTGTTATCAATTAATTCACATGAGCTGCGTATCGAAAAAGAATGAATCGTTCTGATAATACTATTTGTGTAACTACAAATCCGCAACTTGTTCCTCCAGCCAGTTCCAGAGCTGCTCTCCGATTTTTGGATCTTGGGTGTCCTTACGTGGATTTCCGAGACGGGCCCAGGGAATCAGGAACTGAATTAGAAGGATACACAAGGCTAAATTTTTGTTACCAGAAAAAGTGCAGAGGAACGAACCTTCCCATTGAATTCTGCTGCCTCTGGGGCTGTTCCGGCCCATAGATGCGTCGTGACACCATACGGAAGAACGGGATATAACATGAAACTCTGAGAGCATAAGCATCGTAAGAAATGCGAGGAGAATAGTTGAGAAAATATGTCATACGATCATTTTCTTCTGGAAACCGGTGACATTCCTTTGGAGGTTCGTGTTGATGTTGCCTGGGTTGAGGCTGATCGAAACTATCTTCTTGTCTCCATATCGCCTGGCTAATTCTCTTGCGAAAACAACATCGCCGTACTTGCTTTGCGCATAAAGTGCCTGAGGATCCGATTTCGACCGGGCCTCCCCGTCCTTCAAGATGTTATAGTCGATCCCGTGAAGATGATGCGCGCCGGAACTAATAGTAATAACACGAGCAGACCCATCGGATGTGAGAGCCGCCGTATTAGTCAACGTAGGGAGCAGGAGTTTGGTAAAGTAGAAGTGGCCTAAAGTAGTCGTTCAATCGACGGAATTACCTTGATTTAGAGTTCTCGGAGTACGGACCTAAGACATTCGTTCCGAATTGTAGGTCATAACCCTGCTTGGTCAGTTCGTTCATAGGCGGGATCATTACACCACTTATAACGCATTTAGAAATAAAAGAGCAGCAGTGAATGACGCGGTAGACCTACGCGGAGTTGTACAAAACGTCAAGACGCGTTTCCTTGCTGTAATTGAGACTTTCAAGTTTGGCTCGTGTATACGTGACGCTGGATGCATACCTATTGAATTCTTCAGCAGCGGATTTTACCGACTCGAGATCCGCTAGGTCGAGCTTAAGAAAGTCGGGTGTTTTCCCCGTTGACTTTTCCACCTCTGAAATAGCTCCTTTGGCTTTCTCTGCGCTTCTCGACGCCTACAGTGGAAGATATTAAGTCAGTCGGTGGAACGTCGGGAAAAACCACGTACCATGTACACTTTCCCTCCTTTCGATAGTAAAATCTAGCCAGTTTGACGATGAAATACGCCGAATGAAGAAGTAATAGTACGACTTACTTTCGTGATCTCTAGTCCAATACCAGAGTTTCCGCCTTCAATTATAATTAACACTGTTCCATTAGAGCGGTGACTTCAAACTCACCAGTTACTATGAACACCTTTCCTTCAAGACTCGGTATCTTGTCAGGGTTCCATTTGGGTTTAGGCGGAAAAGTCTCGGAGGCCATAGACTTCACAAAGTCCCAAAAGACGCCCATGTCGAATTCTGCGAGGTAATCGAGTAAAATGGATAGGAAAACAGGTGAAAACCCCTTCGTTTGACCTGGCTGGGGGCTGAGAAGAGTGGGGAGGGCATTCACGCGACAGCCACCATTATTTACACACATCGGTCAGCGTGACATCACTACCCGAGGCTCGTGCCGTTATGTTCATGTTACAGCGGCTTCCACAAGTCATCACGATCATTCCCTGAAGCTTCGATTGACTGTGATCATTAATGACTGCTTTCTTAGTCCAACGCCCTCTCTGAGTACTCCGAGGACAAGTACGTGTGAATGCGTCGATCGAAATAGTTCATAAATCCTCCTCCCGAGTTTTCCGACAGGTTGGCGCTGCAATCAGCAAGCAATTGCAATCAGCAACCTGGATATACTTTCTACACAGACAGTCTAGAATCTCTCTGACCGGGTGCTTCAGAGCTGTATATAACTCCTCAGCATTTTCACGCTCACACGTTTCGTGGCACCTTTAGGTAGCTGTGAGATCGGAGCGTGCACTGCGGCTTGAGGAAGCAGCTCTAAAATCAAACTGCGTTCATCAGAACGCATTGTCCGACCATCAGGAGTTTAAATTCGGCACGCGGAAGTGCAATGAAGCGTCGCCAAAAATACGTTCTACTCATCAAAATGTTTAACAGTCTGGAATTTGGTGCGTATGACTCAGATTCCTCTGACTGCGCATTCCCGAGGAATGTATCAATCTATGTAACGAGTAAAAATAAAAAGAATTACGCTTAAACTGAATCCATCTTTGACTTGGACGTGTCACTATACTTGACGTTAAAGTCGAATTGACGCGATGTCCTGCATTTTAAGTGCGGATAAATTAATAGAAGGCTCTGATAATCAACGAAATACCAGGTTCCTTACCTGAAGAACATGTTGTCGAAAACCACTGTCGGATTGATGTAGTTACCTGTCTCATCCACAGGTTTCGAAAATTCCAGAGTAGAGACCATGGTGGCTATGAGCAGCCAGATGGACGAGTCCACCAGGTCGGCGCCGGGACAGCGCCTAAAATAGTGTGTTGGCAAACGTCAATTGGCCGGTGGAGTTTGACTTGGCAGGCAACTTACCTTCTCCCGAACCCGAAGATAAAGTTTCGTGGATCCATTTTATCTCGACACTCTGGGGTCAGTTCCCCCATGAATCTATCGGGAACGAATTCGGATGCGTTCGGGTATAACGTCTCGTCGCGCGACATGGCCCTGTAAGTAGATAATCAAATGAGTGCCATCTCAGTAAGGCTAAGAGGATACACACCACATATTTGCGATAACCTTCGCTTTGAAGTTAGTTTTGCGGTTGGTCAGTTTGAAGGAAAAGCTTACCATGGTCCCTTTAGGAATTAGCAGCCCCTGGTAGATGTCGTCCTCCTGAAGGAGATGGGGAAGATCTTAAATCAAATCAGCGTTTGTTTCTTAATCACGACTTTTAGAAGTAAAGACGGGCTCACTGATTGGAACTGGGCAACCCCAACGCCAAGTTTCATTCAAGATAGCCTCGACTTGAAGAGGTTGAATCATTGAGTTCATCTACCAGTTACGAGTCCGTCAGAGTACGTACTATATGGAAGATGTTCTCTGTCGGAAAAAGTTGGAAGGCGTTCTGTTCCTACCACCGTTTCTATTTCCTTCTTGGCTTTGACGAAAATTTGGGGGTAGTTAATCATCGCGAGAAGAAAGTGCGAGATTGTTGATATCGTCTGTCGTTCGGCGTGAATGTGTATTTTTATAGAGATAAGTGAAAGGAAACATACTGTGTCAGCGCTAGCAGCGTACATCGAATTCGCCGTGGTTTTAATATCAAGTTCAAATCCAGGAGTTAGATCTTCTTTCTCATCCAGTATAGACGAGCAAAAAGATGGGAGGATGGAATTAGATTTCTGTTGTGTTCGATGTATAAACGATCAGCATGAATATGGAGCACCAGAAAATGTACCCAGCGAGATTTTGCGTTCTCGTACGGCCTATCCACAAAGGCGTCAAGCTTTGGTTTCCAAATCGCCGCCTTTCTCTTAAACCCGGCTCCAGGGAACCACGACGGCAAATACCTCAAAAACTGCAGAATATCAACCAGCCACAACCCCGTGCCCGACGCGATCTCGTTCGCGAGCAGGCCCATGCACTCCTCGGCTAGCAACAAATACTTGTCGGACGAGGAGGCTACCGGGTACCCGTAGACGACGGCGAGTGTGATGCCGCCCGAGTATCGTCGAATGTGGCGCAGATAGTTGGAGGGCGAGGAGACGAGGGCGTCGATGAAGGTGTGTGTTTCGGAGTGGAGAATAGAGTGGTAGGCGGGTATGCTACGGGGGCCGAGCGTTTTTTGCATGAGTTTTCGGCGGCGGCGGAAGGACTCGCCGTATGGGAGGAATGGGATCTGGGTGGGTGGTATCATTCAAAACATTCACGTTAAGGAAAAATGGGTCTACCATTTCCTTACAACCACATCTAAGCAAAGGAAAATGTCAGTCGTGACGCAGCTTTTTATGGTATGACCTCGCTTACAGGTCCCCGACCATGACAAGTGATGGTTTGTCGGAATAAATCGCGCTTCGTTTGTCGAGAAGGTCGACAGCAGCTTCCCTGCTGTTCAGGAACAAAACGGATTGTCCTAACACGTGGAGATAGACGATGTCACCTTCAATCACCATGGTATAAGCGCCTTTCTCGTGAATGATGGTAAAAAATGCTCACCAAATTGCTTAGACCATTCCGTTGCACGCAGCCAAAGCTCTCCCGCCGACGCGAGGTCGAAGATGTTCCCGATAAGAGGTAGCGGCCTCGGTCCTGGGGGAAGGGGCTTAGAGGAACGACCCGAGAAGTATTTGACCCCGAACAGAAGTAATAGGGCGACCAGTACCGCCAGCGCGTCGTTGGTTGTCGTCCCCATCGTCGATTGAGAGTGGGAGTTATGTGATACGGAGGCTTAAGACCTCCTGCTTCTTGGCTGACAGCCGTGGGGTTTGGGCCTATTTTAATAAACGTCAAGTAAGTATTCGATCGCAAAGTCACACCCTCATAAGCCTGACATCCTCGGACGAAGCCGTTGGACTGAAAGCCACCAACAACCACTGAAATCAGTGCTTTCAAGCCCGATAACGCCTGGAACGTAGGTATGCAGAATTTAGAGTCCAGAGTCGTGGTAATATCGATAATAAAGCGTTGGCAATCCTGCTGCTGTGGCGTTTCGTTTGGCATAACGAGAGCATCATTTCCCAGGCAGTCGCCATGAAGAATAACCCTCCCATCACTTAAACTGTGGTGAAAACCTTTTTACGCCTCTCACCGACGCAGTGAATACAGGGACAGTTATCTAAACCCGAACGCGCACCTAAAATTCACAGCAAATTTTCCAGAGACACGCCTCCCAAGTTGACCCAGATACCGAAGGTCGACGATCATGGACTGCTGAAAGTCGGGCTTCATTCATCTCTAGAATATCGAATGAACGACGGATTTTTAGGGGCATAGGTGTCAATAGTAATGGAGAATCCACAACGAGCTTTTTTAACCTATAACGATTGAGGATAATGGTAAGATACGAAGAGCTGCAATGGGGCGAACCTAAAATGAGAAACCCCGTATTTCGCGCCGTGGCCATGACGGACTGAGGCATATCTGGGGACAGATCCCGACCTGAAAAAAACGGACAAAATTAACATACCGGCGGTCGCTACCCACCAGCTTAATAACTCCAGCGGGATTGTCGATCCTAGAGTTTCGGACATGTGGCATCGCGTGGTTGTTCGGCTCTACGCCACTGCTTGAACGCCACTGCTTGAAAAGTTGGCTCGATACCGGCGGATCAACGGATGTTATTCGCCTCTGGAACTACAATGACAATGACGATAGGAAAGAACAATTGTACTAGGATCACAAAGCTGTAAGTAATACCGGAAATATAATAAACGCCAAAAACTCACAGCTACAAACTCGAACCAACGAAAATCGTCACTACAGCCCCTATCCTTCATGTCGCATCCGAGCGAAGTTCAATAGCCGTGATCAGTTTCTGTAACAAAAAAGGCGGACAATGATTAGCTTCACTGAATACGATCTAGAAATTGTTCGCTTACGTCGAGCTTGAGCTTGAGACATTGTCTTATACGACTGGGTGGTGCTGGTTTATAACATTGAAGATATCGTCAGGCGAGCAGTAGTGCAGGTGCAACTAAGTTTAACTCACCTTTACCGTCCTTCTGTATGGTCGTCCTGCATGTCCAGCCCGGCATCAGCGAAACTTTGCGCTGCCCTGCCTATAAAAAGCCGATCGAAATGCTCCTCCACGGGTCAGAGTAGCCTTCAGAACCTCAATCAGGTCGAGTTCGTGGTTGACGGCGATGGCGACAGCAATGGACGAGGAGGACGAGCACAACAGTCGCTCCAGGAACCTCGTCGCTCTCTAGACCTGAACCAGGAGGAATGTCAGCCAGATAGTGAAGGGCTGGTGGGCACGAACCTGGTCTTTGTCGCTCGTCGCCGATTCTTCCTGATTCAAAGTTCGACTGTAATGCGACTCCATAGCGGTGGGGTGGAAGAGCAAGAGGCAAGCATCTGGTGAAAATCAACCAGGCGTGTGGGAAGTATCGGCTCTTCGCACCGCACTTAAGGTTCTCGTGGGAATTCGATTTATCCGCTTCTCTGTACCTCTTGTCGGGCACAAAGCGACCCACAGTTCGCCTAATACGCTCGACTGTAGGCCCTGTTTATCATAAAAATTGTACCAGTACCAAGTATCGCCTCTCACAAGGCAAAATTTAAAATTTCTTCTCTTTCCCTTACTCGTAATATGATACTAATATCGACTTTAATCGTAAAAAATGAATCCATAATTTCATCTCGCAGGTGGAATATAGCGAACTGTCTAATGCCAAACTTTGACCAATTGATAGCACGAACCAATTGAAACAACATTTTTGACAGAGTAAGGGCATCTAAGACCTTGGAACTTAATCCTAAGGTTTTGAAGCTTACGAGTTCCGTTGAGCGTAGCTCCCGCCGTCCACGCCCACTATCACGTTAGGCGCTACTATGCTCCGAGGGCATGTGAATGGTCAGCTATGGGATATGTCGACCGCCTCAAGTATTTCTATATAAGACGGATGCACACGGCAGAGTTACCCAATGATATTAAACTCATAAATAAGTTATAACCTCACAATTTGGCCGTAATGGACAGAAATCGGTCGTCGTGGGCTTACTGATGGTTGTTCCCAGTTATCAACAGCAAATCAACAGTATTCTCCAATAATAAAGTAGATTCATTGCTTGGTAAAAGGCTTTTATTTAAAATTATTTTCACGCCGTAGGACTACTTACTACCTCGATTGGGAAACAAGTGTTTCAGAGCTCCTAATCTCATAGATTCGTGTGGAAGCTGAATTTAAGCCAGTTAGCTGCCTTGAATTCTCGAATGAGAGAATCGTCGACAAGAGTCCTTAGGCACCAAAGTTGTTTAATGCCCCCCCAGCGGTACCAGCGCTACTACAATTTTAATCATTCTGCACGTTGCCTAACTTGCTCCGCCAAACACGTTTATACGCTAGTGTTCTGTCGGGAACTAATGAGCGACAGCCCCCCAAAAGTCGATCCAACAAACTCTACATGCAAGCTGACATGGTATTTACTATTCCCCACGTACACTCCAAGCAAAGGATCGCACCTACTTGATTGAAGTCTCTGATGTTTAGTCAACATCCATCATGACCGGCACCAGTGACAGATCGCAGTAGAATAAAGCTTCTTCGACCTTTCCAGTTTTAACTGTGAGGGAAGCTATTGAAGCTGGTATTATTTACTACGTCGTGATCGTCTCAACCAAATTTGGCGCTCACTCAAAACCTCCGCGACAAGGGCGTAGCTTATGATATTACCCAGCGCTGCCACGTCAATGAAGTGGCTCATGATGTATCATCTGATGAAAAATGCAAATATAGGAAAGATAAAAGCGGAAGCAGGTCTTATGCAATCTTCCTTTCTATCAGGTACCAAGAGATACCACACGTCCGAAATAGTCCCAGGTGGTTGGACTGGCGACTCAGTGACCCTGTGTAAATTTTCCGAACCTGAGAACCCGACAGTCCAAATCAAGCACTCTAACCGATATAGTGGGAATCGAACCTTGACGTTGTCTAGAATTTAGACCGCTCGAATAGACACAGAGCCAAGGCCAAAAGTATCAGTGAATGGGGTGCCCAGAACAAGTTTTGTGGGAGATCAAGTTTCAGTACCAGTGCAATCTGTGCGAGGTGTTTCATCCACCGAGAACAAATGGTAATTATTGCTTTGGGAACAACCTGGAGTTCTGGACACACGTTGCTACCGTGAGCGCACATAATCCTGGCGAGGAGCCTTCTTCGTTCTCACGTTCCCGAGGGTGCCGGTGGAAAATTAGAAGGAGAAGTAAACAAAAAATGAAGTAGAACTCGACGAAAAGAGGCGTAGATGCGTCACGCATACCTTGGCGTTGAAGGACTGCATTTTACGGTGGTGTCGCAGACTGAGAGTCGCCGTTCATCTCCGTTCAGCATTCGGCCCGCCAATCTATTTGTGGCTTTGGCTTCCTGATTGATGTTTCTTCAAGCTTCTCCCGTTTTTCTAGTCAAACAGAGGTAAAATTACCCATGATTAGAGGTTTTTGGAATCGTTTGCTATCTAGGATTTTAGTTTCTGACCTGGGTCAATCTTTCCGGAAAGGAACTTTTGGACGACCTTGGGCCCACATTTGTGGACACAGTTTATTCCAGTTTCTTTTAATCAATCAACTGCGTTAGAAGACGTCGCCGTCTCCCTTTCGGCATTAAGCTCAATGGAAACGGGAAAAGGATTTTCCGAAATCAGATGAGCCAATAATACAAGTGGATTTATAGTGGACGTCATGCGTGGGTCCTCGCAAGACAATGCCTATCCAAGTCGACGTCGCCGAACTTGCAGGAATTGTGGTCGAAGCGGGCCTCTATGGTAGGATACCCTCGTGTCTAATTACCACCCCACACTCATGGTTTTCTAGGCGTATTCCTCATTCTGTTTGGGGTTACGCTTCGTACCCTTCTGTGGAAAAGAAAGCTCGCTAAATTGAACCGAATAATGGTGGTTGCCGCGTGTTTAATGGCTATCCTTGCCACCTGCCAAATTATCGTGGACACCATAAATATCTTTCGGGCGTTTATTCCTTTGGACCGAGAATCTAGGATTATCTTCTTATCGAATCCCACCGAGCCGATATTTGCAGCAAAGCATGCAATCTACTTCACGATGATGCTTGTAGGAGATGCAATTGTTGTATGTCCTCATTTTAATTGCACGCTCGTCGAACTGATGTTTTTATGCCAAATTTATCAAGACTTACCGCGCATTTATCGTCTGGGGACGAAACTACCTAGTAATCGCGGTGCCCGTACTCTGCTCCATCGGATCTGCTGGCAAGTGTTTTAACATACGGCGATCTACCATTGGATAACCGGTGCTGATTATCAGTGTGCGCATATCAAACTATATGGGCTGTTCGCCATATCTCCAATGTGTCGATCAAAGCCGAGACCGGGTGGGGAATCGCTGTATTCAGTCTCAGTTTGGCCGCCAACACAATTTCTACCAGTTAGTTTAAGCCACTTTCTTCGATAATATCCCGTTACTCAGAGTGTATTCTTCTAGGTTCTATCGCGTTCAAAATATGGCAAAATGAGCAGAAATTCAGTGCTGCTTTCAAAGGCTATTCGCACAGCTCGACTAGATACCGCAGAAGTATTATGCCAGTCGCCAGAATCGTCGCTGAGTCTGGCGTAATCAATGCAGCGTATCTCCTAGTATACACGGTAATTCTCGTCAACGGGACACACGCCCTTGAAATCATGGCGAATATTGTCAGTTTTTTTTTACTTTTTATATCTCGAATGACAAACGAGACCTGACTTCGAATCCTTAGTCAACGCCTCTGATTGGGATCCTCTTCGCTATGGTTATTATTCGAGCCGCCATCACAGCGGAGAGAAACATGACGACCAACGTAAATTCGAGGCCCCATGCAATGGAACTCCCGTCTACCGCTTCAAATCCAAGGACACAAACCGCCATTGAAGTTAATGTCGATTGGATTGATGATTCGGAGTCGTCGTATAAGAAGCCAAGCATTCCAAACGCGTAGTGTTTTATTCCTTTCAATCCAGTGTTCTGTATCCCGCGAGTCTTTGAAAGATTCGTTTTAATAGTCCAAGATTTCTATTCAAATTGGAGCCCTGTTAGCCTTTCATGAACATCGGATCGGAATAGTACTGTACTGTTTTCGAGGACACTTGAATGCCATACCAAGGTCGTCCACCTGTTCTAAGGTAGATTTTGATTGTGTGAAAGAGCGTTGGCCGCTGTCGGTCTTAAGAAGCACGCGGTCCGAGCCAATCTCTCCGTCAGCCATTCAACACAATCATGTACACCGGGAGCGCAACAGAAGACTGGATTTATTTCAAGCATCTACATTATCACATCCCTGCGCTCCATCCCACCTCGCTCTAAAATCTCGATTAATTAACTTGCACCGTAGGTTGCTTAATAATGCTACTTAAAATTCAGATAATCCCTGAGTTTTGGGTGCCAGCTTCATATTGAAGCCATACTACCGCTTCTTAACGTGATTTACATGTTTCAGAACCTATATCTCGGAGGATAATTCCAGGAGTCTCAGCATATTTTTATTACAGAATAATTAAGGGCAACCGTTTCAATTTGAATGTGAAATAATAGTACAGGAGAAACCGGAGAATACTGGACGGTGTTCGTTGTAAAACTTCATGGCGTCCTTATAAGACACAAATCATAGACTACGCTGCCACATTCACGAGCAATCCAATGGCACGCTCCAAGTCGTCGTCGCAGTTACCGCCAGCCAGCCATTCAAATGATTTCACTATGGCTGTACTGAGTTCCTTCATGTCCGAGTATGTGGCCTCCGGTCCAACTGGATAATCCGGATGCTTGAACTCGTACAGGAGTCCGTTTATGCGAGAGTTTTCGAGAGCCGCCTGCGAAATTGGCTGACGAATGGTCTGATACGCGATTAGAGCCTGTTGCACGTTTTCTCGCGTGGTTTGTGAATGTGCGAGAAGTCGACCGAGTACGTAGGCATCCTGGCATGCAATAAGATTGGCCATGCACGAAAGACGATATCCACCAACTTACCTCAATTGCTTGACCACCTCCTACGCCTTGATGCGGGGCCATGGCGTGCGCCTTAATCGCTGTTAAGATAAATCTGTTTAAGAGGGAATATTTTCGCTCACTGCGTCCCCAATCAACGCCACTGACGTTGATATCTCGAAAGGCAAGGCGGGAACAATGTGGATGGCCCATCGACTCGGTTTTTCCAATAACTAAAGGTATCAGCGTTGATCAATACGTCAGTGCAAAAGTTTTTCCACTTCGAGGAAATTATTACCTCGAGTAATTGAAGGGCAGATGGCTCCCAGTTAGTGTAGTGGTTGAGCACTTCCTCCTTGCCCACGTCAGTCACCCAAGCTTCGCCATATGTCGAGCCCTCTTCAGCTGCAGTACTATAGCAAACAAGATTGATGAGGTTTCCGTGCACTTGATGGGATACAAAATGCTGGCCGATCACAAATCAAATCCGAAATAAGCATAGAGTCGATGAGCTGAACCTACATTATCCTTTCCACACCACTTAAATGAGATCAGAATTGAACAAAATTGATTTACGGAAGCAGAGCTTACAATTTTTGGTGGACCTAATGCCGGGTGGTCGGGGTAGTGCTCTTTCAATTTATCGGCAGGAACTGTGCAGCGGTAGGCATACATTCCACTCCAAATTGGATCGATGTACTTCTTATAATCATTCGAATGACTGGCAGTTGTCGTTGTAGAGTTTATGAGCTCCTTAAACATGGATGCGCGGACGGCAGAATGTACTCCGTCTGCACCTATAAGAATGTCAGCAATCGCAGTTGATCCGTCGGCAAAGTTTAACGTGATGAGTCCAGTAACCAAATCGCGCTGGTAATTGACGAGTCTCTTAGACGTATGAATCGTAGTGGTTTTTTGTTGAAGTTTTCCCTGCAATATTTGGGTAAGAACAGCCCGGGGTAAGGCTGTTGGGCCGTCTGTTGTAGGTCCGATAAAACATTTTAGATACACTGAGCGTAGTTTGGTGACGGCACGTACATGGAAGAATATGGCTATGAAACTCAAACCCCCCTTCGGGTTTATCGGACTTTCTGAAAACTGGTCCACGACCTAGAAAGTAGAAATGAGAAACCAACGTTTAGAGAAGCTCTTTTTCTCAACCTTCTCCTTCCCTTGGAAGCGGAATACCTCTTGTTCTGACCTCGTCTTCGAGTCCCATGCCCTGCAGAACTTGCCATGACCGCTTCCAAATTGCAATCGGAGCACCTAGGACAGAAACTTCCGCCTTCGCTTCGTATACATCGATCAAGACATCAGTGGCCTGTTGGCCAATCACTGCAGCAGCTGTGAGGCCACCAAGGCCGGCACCACTGTTATTCAAATGGTCAGAAACGTCCCTGAGCATGTAATAGACCTTACCATATCGCAATCTTGAGGCGATTGATGTCCATCAATAAGGAATTGGATAGAACGGGGGGGATCGAATGATGTTTCCAGTCAGAGCGAGTCTTTAATGGACAGTAATCTCTGAATCTCACGCCTCTGTTACGCCCGTATCTGCAGGTCACCGATTTTCGTTGATCCACAACTGGTTAGCTAATTTCACTAAACTATGGCGCGCTCTTCCTATCTTTGGGGATACATATTTGTCTTCCTCTCCCCGACGTCGCTTAGACATATTCACGGACAAAAATAGTTGCGGTGATACTCGGGGGTTAGTCAAATTGTTATCCAATGTTACGAACGCACGGGTAGCAAAGCGTATTTTAAGTCGTATCTGGTGATTTCACCGTGGAAGTTTTTGTTCCTTGTGCGATATCATAACATTTGTGATGTATTCTCAGCGTATTGTGCGAACAGGTCTATAGACAAGGTAGATAAACAGTCTGATTTATCTGATTCGACTTGAGTTACTGCCGATGTGCCCACACAAACAAGAAGTATAAAAATGTTTCGAGAGACTGAAGGAGTTATCAAAATCAGATCATTAGAAGCACAGATCAGTATGTCTCCGACATCCTGAATAAAGACAAATTTGACAGAACTGCGGCGAGGTGCTTCCAAGTGTGATTAGACATATTTATTGATGACCACAGTTTAGGATTCAGGAAGCAGTGCGACATGGGGACGACAGCAGCAAGTTCGAAGCTCAGTATATTCTAGGCCCAACGCGAACTTGATGAAAGTATCCACCTCCGTTGACTCGACACTAGTTATTGACTGATCAAGGAATTTTTCATGTTGAATAAACTTCTAGAAGGGTGTACTCTGATTCAGAGTCCCGAGCACGACGACAGCAAAACAACAGCTCTCACAGAGTAGACAAGACGCTGCACCCGGGGCTGAGGTGGGGATGGAAGACCACAGGGATCTAGAACACGAACCAAAAACTGGCCACGGTCTACTCGAGTATTTCGCCGAGTCAAGTTGGAGTCAAGTGAAATTGCGTCTGGGTCAGATATACCGCGACCAGTTTAAATCATCTCCGAGACTCCGACATGTCTCGTGCAGTTTCCTTGGTTGGCAGTTGCGAGTTCTGAGGTCGAAATTTCAAATCTAAGGGGGAAAAAGGATCTCAAAATTTACACGGAGTCGGCAGGGGAGCTGTGATTTGAGCGTTCAACTAGGGCCGGAGGTTTTCAAGCCGGTCAGGATGGTTTGTGGGAACTATCTACTATCTGGGACAGTGTTACCTATCTAATCTAATCGACGGGCCGAGGCAATGTGACTGCCCCAACCATCGAAGGAGACAACATCTGCAGTATATCTTTGAATATTGATTATCGCATTCGGTCTACCAAACACATTGAGGTAAATATTAATTCGCTTGCTTTGTTGTGTCAATCGTCGAATCTCGATTCGGAAGTACATAATGCCCCCAATTATTGCACATATATTTTTCGACACGATTTTTGTAAGATAAATACTCAGAAAATGCCTCCCGCCCGCCGGTTCCAACCTTACAAACATTGGCTGTACTGACGTGAAAATTGTGTCAGAAAATACGGAAGGCATATTCAATAATAACTCACATATGCGTTTGCCGCTTGGCATGTGTATGGTGCAGCGCAGACTAGATAGGACGTTCCTAAGATCAAAACCTTGAATTTCAAACTTAATAGACACACCTGTGGGGCCAGTCCAGCCAATTCCACCACACTGACCCCAGTGAGCAGCGGTTCCGCTTGGGGTTCCTGTTGAGACCGGTGATGTGGTCGCCGGGGGTGTGGTTCCAGGAGCTGTGGAGGTGGGTCCAGTACCTCCAGTGGCGGCGAGTTGAGCGTTGATAAACGTCAAGGCCTGTTGTCCGTATTCGGTACCGTAGCCTTGATGCGTGTTTGCGTCGTTTCCGTTACAGCAGTATGGATCAGCAGCATCGCAGTAAGATTTGATTTTAGAGGCGCTGGGGCACTGGAAGCCTGCTGGGCGGGGTGCGAACTACAGGGTAAAGAATAACGTTAGTAACTGCGTATGACCAGGAAGAGAATAAAGCAAGACATGTAGGAAATACTTACTCCACTTGCGTTACAGGTACCAACGTTGTAAGAAAGACCAGGTATATGACGAGGGTCGCCCATGAAAATCGCGGCAGCGATTTTATTTATTGCCGAAGCTTGAATTGGGATCGCAGTGGATGTGAGGCCTTCGTTGGTATCTCCTCCACCACAAAAGGCGTCGTCCATAATTTGACCACCCTGTAATATACGCGAATGTTCAGTTTCCAAAAAGCTGACCAGGTGGAGTGGGCGAGCAGAGTTTTCGTACCTGTGAGTATCCAACGAGAACGAGTTGAGTTTGGGGACATTGTGTATTGAAACTGTTGACAGCGGCGGCTACGGCTGCGACTCCTTGTACGGCGGAGCTCGCGTAACTGACGCTCCCGCAAGACGCCTGACCACCACAAGCAGGGTAGTTGATGGCTTCCGACGTGGCGCCAGGGTGAGCATTGAGAACAAGGTTAACAACGACGCCAGCAGTGCCGTAGCCTGGGGGAGCCGTAGTTTCGCGGGCGCCAAAGACGTGGATGTTGGGGCATGCTCGTTTCTCGAGTTCAACCTCAGAGGCGAAAGCTTGAAGAGCGAGGAGAACGAACGATGAAGACAATGAGAGACGCTTGAACATTTTGAAGAAAGATTGATCTGCTTGACTGTCTCTTGACGAGTACTAGAGAGAGTAGACGTACAAAAATTTTCAATTAATACCTACCGGGAAAAATAGTTGAAGCGCCTCCAGCAATCGTGTCTTAACTCGTGGATTGTCGCGTGGATTGTCGCATAGAATTGCGGTAGTTCGTCGGATTGGAGGAAAGAGACGGCACTCCATGCCAGCAATACCAAGCTTGTAAAAGGATGAATTTGAAATTTAGCACCAGAATAGCGTCCCGAGTCTTAGCCGCGTGCTCGGAGCACCTGAACTTGGATGAAAGTTCTAGCTAGGAAGGGAGGCCACGAGAAAACCACGCGTGCGGGGTCGGTGCATCGAATTTGACAGCCCTCGGTCCGGATCGAGCATTTATTTTGGTACTGGGGACTCAAGGTCTATCCGTTTATTCCTTCTTATTGTAGCTGCTCATGCATATCCACGCTCGCGACGGTCATTTGCCCAATACAACTGGAGCTATCTGGAGCGAAGAGCCAGCGCAAAATCTCCGGCTACCAAAAAATTTGGACGGAAAGGCGGAAGTAGGTCAGCTTCAATCTGCTACCGCCTCTCCAATGACACAAGGAGCAACTTGACTCCCATTATTTGAAAGTTCGAGTCCTCGTAAAATATTTAATTTGTCCGTTCTCTCTCTTCGTACGACTGCGATTGACTTGTGTCCGCAGCCCCTAATTAAACATACCTAAAATAACTGCAAGCCTCAAGCCGTTCCCCGTAGATATTGGAGATCCGAAGACATCACAGTGACACCGGATCAGTGATTCAAGACCCCAGGAATATTCCGAAGCAGTCATGCTTGAATTTCTATCAGTTAGGGCAGCGAGACTTGATGATTCTATCAGAATTAGCGAGATTTGGTGAACCCGCTGGCTTTCCTCTTCGCCTCAGTTTAGGGTGATGTGCTGTCGATCTGGTAATATGGACCAAGTCTTCTTTTTTAAAGCAATCTATTTCGATGTATAAGGATCTTTCCTTCTGGATGCCCATAGTATCTGCGTACCCGAACGTTTGGTCCGTGGAATTTTATCCGGCTGGTTCTCGCTACAATTCTCACTTAGATTCTATTTCCTCCCGTGTGCGACGCAGTATATATAATTACGGCAGCTGATTTACGTTCAAATTAATCGGCGCTACTCCACTCTGCCATCTTACATTCGGCGAAGTGCCAAATTTAGCAAGGCTGTGCATGTGTAACTCGAGCTTTCACCTCTATTATACATCGTTATCGATCAACATAACCAACTTCACACTCGAGCAAGTATCGAAAGCCGCAGTCCCTTCCAATAAAGGTTTCAGTATCAAGTTCGCGTCTAGACCTACCGAAATGGCGCCGATCTGCAAGTTGAACGAAGATTTACTCCGCCAAGTATTTTGGCTGAACACAGGCACCATTAGGGAGAATACTATTCATGATCATATCCCTCTTTCTACCCTCCGGCGTACCTCCTACGTTTGTGCGTCTTGGCGAGATCTTGTCCTTACATCTCCGACACTCTGGGGGCAAGTGATCGATGTATTCATATTGGGAAATGCTAACGACAGTTGGGCCAAAGAGGTGATTCGAAGAACAGGTCAGGCATGGCTGTATGTGACAGATAGTTCGTCGTCGCGAGATTCCTGGCCTACGGGGTCTAGTACTAGGACGCAGCTTAAAAGAAGAAATATAGCAAGAAACGAGCTCCTCAAGTTCATCTTTACCCATCATTGGACAAGAATCAGAAGTCTTATAGTCACTTCCATCGACCATGATTTAGCAGCGGAATTCGAAGTACTGTTACAGCAGCCAGCTCCCTTCCTTGAGGTGTTTATTACTTCGGATTTCATATACTCGGACAACCCCAATCTTTTCGGTAGTCACGCACCCGCACTACGAGTATTTCGAGGGACATCATACCACTTTAATACCAACGCACCGTGGTTGTCTAACCTCCGTAGCTTCCACTTTTCGAATTGGCGTACATTCACTCTTCACGAAATCTTCGACATTTTGACACACGCTGCACTTTTGGAGGACTTGAGTATGAGTCCATGGTCGCTCGATAAAGAACACGCGGCTCTGCGTCCGATGGCCAGCATAGTTTTATCCCGACTCACCGCCATTAACGTGGATGCATGCGAAAATATGCGGGCATGTTTCTTACTGCTCAACCACATAACACCGTCGCCCGGTTGTTGCCTGAAGTTCACACTCTCCCCGGAAAGCTCTCGAGAGCCAGTGACTTACACCAAGGAAGAGATAGGCATCATGTATTCCACCTTTTCACTTTTTCTGAAGAATTATCACGAGGATCATCATACACGACGCGTCTACCTTCGTGTTTCTTCTACACGAGGCAACCTCAAAATCAAGGCAGACGATTTTAGTTTCAAAGTTGCGATGATAGCCCCGCAGCACTTGCCGTTTTTCTTCAACCTTTTCTTTTCTGATTCTAACCTTCGGGATTTCCTAAAGTTACTCGACACCATCGAAGTCCTGGATACTTCAGTCCAAATGCTTCATCACATCGTTAAGACTCCAAATCAAAAAAATACGGCTTTTTTCCCGTCGCTCCAGAAGGTCAATATACTATCAAAGACCAAGGAGGACGACGTTGCTGCGGTATTTTCTTTCCTTGAGTGGATGCAAAAACCAGAACTACTGGCTTATGGCAGCAGTCTGCGTTCCGCCAAGCTGTGCATCGCTGGAGGAATCACTGGCGTTGCTCCGTAGATCTTTTGGGCGTATTTTGTACTAATTACTTTGTTGTATTCTCCTCATAACCCCACTGGCCTCCAAGCGAGTACGAGTATTAATACAGTCGAACCCCTCATAACGCATACCCCTCATAACACATACAGGCCATAACCCATAGGTTTGGGCGGCCACCAAACCCAGGTTTTACACCAAAATTGACCCCTCATAACGCATAATCTCTCATAACGCATAGCTTGGGGGGTCCACCGAGGGGTATGCGTTATGAGGGGTTCGACTGTAGAAGGAACGTTATAATTAGAACCTTTGTAGGTAAAGATAGAACGCCCCTATAATTAGCCATCGGCAAACAGGCACCAATAGCCGAAAGTCTCCCGAAAATCGCACGCGTGACATGCGCAGTGCGACCGTGCCTTGCCACATCGGTCTTTTCCTCTCCTCTCCTGCTATGTAACCGCGTCTCCATGTTCGTTTCCCCACAATCTGAGCTTATTACCGTCTTTTTCTCTCCACTGGGCAGCCCACGTAGGGTAATCCTACAACTTGGATGTCTTCCGCCACCCCAGCGCCAACCTTAGCGACGGTCCAGAAGAGGACCAAATTCGAACGCGTGTTGAAAGCGGCGGGACGTTTACCGCGATTTCCAGCGATAAATCTCAAGCCTGGGTTCGGTAGCGGCATTGGCATCGGAGGCAGGAACGGGAACCTGTCGCCTAGCCCCGGAGAGGCGCCCGTCGTGGTGCTGAAATTGCATGTACTAGGATGTTCGAACCTTTCAAGAAAAGGTTCGATTAATCCGTGAGTTTTATTAAAACGGAGCTAAACTTACGAACAGAATAATGAACTAATTTAACCTTCTCCTCCTAGGTTCGTCGTTGTCTCTGTGTTGAACAAGAAATCAACCACCCCTGTGGCGAAACGAACGGCGAATCCAGTTTACCCGGTTCAAGATACCACGTTCGACTTTCCGCTATATCTATCTCTCGCAGACCGTCTTGGGGTCGTGGAGCTTGTCGTTTGGGATAAGCAAACGCTGACGAAGGAGTACCTCGGCGAGGTCTCTATACCTCTCGAAGATTGGTTTGGCAAGGACGAAGACGGCAAGGAAAAGGAGCGGACGTATGGGTTTGACCAACCTGGAAATGCGGTATGTCTTTCTCTCATTTTGACTTTCTTGACCAGAAACTTATCCTGTGCTTCAGGCTTTTACCCTCAACCTTATTTCTACACGAACCAACATCCAACCGACGAGCAGCATCCAAGTCAAACTCGGATTCGCGCCAGCTCCCGACGCCGACCCCCAGAACTCCATGTCATTCGAAGACATGTACACCCAACTTCTACGACGAACAAGACCATCGTTAATATCTGCCCCACCTGTAAGCCCCTTTCCCTTTCCGGCTTCCCTACATTCATTGATCACCCCCCTTTTCTCTCCTTCCAACAGACTGAAGGCGTCGGCACCATCCGCTCTCGACCTGGCCCTCCCATCCCAATTCAGTACGAAGACAATGGCGGAATCTCCTCTGACTCGGATTCGGTTGACGAGGACGAAAACGCGGCAGATAGAAATCCTTCTGCAGCCCAATTTGCACCGAAGCCTTTACTCGACATATACAACTCGCCTTCAACCTCAGAGATTTCGACCGTCTCTGGGCCCGAACCAGAAGCATCACCCACACCTGTCTCGAAGCCCAAGACTAAGACCGCCCAGCGGAGGGTGGCGCTGCCCAGCACACCATTCAGGCTGCCAGTGCCCGCGACGGAGCTCAACAGCTCGACGATTTCACCCACGTCGACCCCTTTCACAAGAGAATCGGAAGATACCCTGACCACGTTGCCCACGCTGGCCCCGTTAGCCTCCACCTCCGCCTCCGCCCCCGCCCTCTCCTCCTCGTCCCCATCCATTGCCACGAGGTTCATCCCGAAGACGATCCTGCGCAGGTTTTCGGGGCTGGCGGGTGCTGGAACTGCTGGAGTCGATGGTGGAGCTCAGGTACTAGCACCCCTAAATGTGGTTGACGCAGACGCAGCAGCACGAGACGACGTGGCATCAGCATCGGCAAACCCATCTCTACCCCAGCCTGCGCCGGCGCCTCCGCCTCCTGAGCCAACCAACGGTGTTCCTAGTCACCTGCTCGACGGAATCGTCAACGGAGTAGGAGTTGGAGGCGGGCTCTCCATCTCGGGTGTTGGTCCGTCTGTCGTCCTGGCTGCCGCTGCCGCCACTGCTGGAGGAGGAGGCCCAGAGCTCGTTGGAACAAAGAGGAAGAGCGATTGGGAATTGAAACACGCGAACGACATCGTTGGCGTCGTTGTGTTGGAGGTGGAGGGTGCGGATGACCTACCCAAATGGCCGAATGGTACGTTCCTCTCTTTGTTCTTTCTTTTTTCCCCCCCTTTCTTTCTCGTTCATCCGAGTCTTTTTAACTTCAACTCGTTCGATGTTCTATCATTTCATTTTGCTGTTCATTCTATCTTTTGCTTGTGTTTTTTTTCTCTCAATTGTCGTGATGGATTCGATAATGGCCTCTTCGACCCCTTTCCCCCACTTTTTTTGAACTCTCTTCCCATATTCGACCCAAATGCTAACTCGCACCTCTAGCTACCCACACAGGCTGGGACATGGACCCCTTCGTCGTCGTCGCCTTCTCAAAGAAAGTCTTCCGTACCCGCGTCGTCAGGCACTCGCTCAACCCCGTCTTCGACGAGAAGTTATTCTTCCACGTCCGCCGCTCCGAAACCGGCTTCCAAGTACAGTTGACGGTGCTCGACTGGGATAAGCTCTCCGCGAACGACCTCGTTGGCGATGCTACCTTCGGAGTGAAGGAGCTGATCGATGACGTGGCGAAGCCGGATGAGGAGACGGGGCTGTATGCGGTTGGAGAGCAGGACCGGCGGGCGAACGCTGACGGGGTTATGATGAAAGAATTCAGGTTGGAGTTGGCGACGGTGAAGGACCTGCCTGGGGGTGTGAAGCCTGTGATTCGATTTCGGTACGTTTGATTTCCTTTCTTGTTTTTTTCTTGCGTTGACTTATTTTATTCCTTAGTGCTCAGTATTATCCCTACGACGAACTGCGCCAGCGGTTCTGGCGGCACTATCTCGCCCAATACGACACCGACAACACCAGCACCCTGTCCCGTCTAGAGCTCACAGCCATGCTCGATTCGTTAGGCTCCACCCTCAGTCGTTCCACGGTATCTTCGTTCTTCACGAGGTACGGCAAGGACCCGAAGACGGATGAGATCAGCCTCGACCAAGCTATCGTATGCCTCGAGGAACAGCTGACGCATCCACGAGAGGAGCTGGACGTGAATGCGGTGGATGACGTGGCAGCCAGCAGCACCGCCGAGCCGGTCGTGATGATCGTTGGCGATCATGGGGAGGAGGTTAAGCTCAATTTGGATTTGAGCTTCGGAGGCGTACATTTCTCTGGCCCGCCGCATGTGGTTCTGAACGGGGCCGTGCACACGACGCAGCCAATGCAGATGCTGTTGGAGCACGCTGCTACTAACGTTGACGGTGCTGCTGGCATGGTCAATGGGAACGGGAAGACAGGCGAAGACGGCGGAGATGACTTGTCCAAGTCGAACCGGATCCAAGCCACAAGTCCTTCCACCTCTAGGCATGTCGAACGTGTCGTCAACGTTCACAACTGTCCCTTCTGCCATCGCCCACGACTAGACTCGAAAGCGGCGATCGACGTAGTGACACATATCGCCCTCTGTGCAAGCCAGGACTGGACGAAGGTCGACAAGATCATGGTGGGCAACTTCGTCACTGCGAATGAGGCTGAACGGAAATGGTACACCCAAGTCATCATGGACGTGGCAGCGGGCGAGTACAGGCTCGGAGCGGTATGTTTTTTCGCGCATATATTCTACTTTTCCGTGATAGTGAGCTGATGTGTGTTCGTTATTCAGAATTCGGCGAATATTATCGTGCAGAATCGCACAACGGGGTTGTTGGAGGAAGAGAAGATGCAGGTGTACGTGAGGCTGGGAATTCGGTTGCTCTATAAGGGATTTTTGAGCGAGATGGAGAGCAGAGGAGGTGTGTTGGCTCGTATACCCTTTCTTCCATTATCCTCTCTGACAACATCTTCCTTTTGTCTTCCAGCTCATCGCCTCCTCAAGTCACTCTCGATCAAGCAGGGTATGAAGTATGACGACCCCGAGTCAGCCAAGGAAATCCCGAGCTTCATCGAGTTTCACGGGCTCAACGTAGAAGAGCTCCTCGACCCTCTCGACTCGTTCAGTACGTCCTATCCTCTGCTTTAACCCCTCTTTCACTGACGTTCCTCTTACTCCAGCAACATTCAACCAATTCTTCTATAGGTCTGTTTTCTTTTCCTAATTTGCCCTATATATGCGTCCTAAAACTTCTTTTTTCGTTCTCACAGAAAGCTCAAACCATCCGCCCGCCCCATTGACAGCCCTGACGACCCGTACCGCCTCGTCAGCGGCGCCGACTGTCGCCTTCTCACCTTTGAGACCGTCAGCCACGCCACGAGGCTCTGGATCAAAGGCCGCGAGTTCAGTGTCGCTCGCCTACTGGGCGAAGCTTACAAAGATGACGTGGCGCGGTACACGGGCGGGACTGCCCTTGATGTGTATGGCGAGAACGCGCGGAAGATCGTGCCCATCCACAGCCCGCAGTTCGGGCAAGTGATGGCGGTGTGCATCGGCGCCATGATGGTCGGCAGTATACGAACGACGGTCGAGGAGGGCGAGTACGTGCAGCGGGGGCAGGAGTTCGGGTATTTTGCTTTTGGTATGTCCATTCCTGCTTGTTCTTTCTCCTTGTACCTGCATTTATGGACGAATGCTTATGCTCTCTTTTTGATGATACTCAGGTGGCTCGACTATCGTGTTTCTCTTCGAGAAGGGCCGGGTTGATTGGGACGAGGATTTGTTGATCAATGGTAGTCGATGTCTGGAAAGTTTGGTTCGTGTTGGGATGGGTATCGGGCGGGGTAGGATGGCTGATAGATGACGTTTGAACTTGACTCTTAGCATTTACGGATACAAAGAAGATAGAAACTAATGCAATCAAGACTCAAGGGTACTACTCCATTGTACCTTAATTTCTGTCTACGTTCTTTACTTGCCTCTTTATGTATTTTATTAATAAAATATGAAATCGTTTGGCTCCTTGACCAGTTAGTCCAATAATAGGTTTTTAGCGTATATATATATATATGCTCATAGCGCTTTCTGGTCTATATTTAAGGTCACAGCACGGTTCGTCTCCAGAACATTGATGTGACTATTACTGCTCTCTGAGAATGCTACATGCATACGACATGCAAGCACTCTCTCCATTGAATACGCAAGTAGAGTTACATACTGAACGAGCCGCAGAGGCCTAACAAAGCAGATCGAACCATCGCAACATAATGGAGGCTTGAGATTCACTACGCACCTTTGAAGTTTGAAATACGAACAGAAAGCCATAGCGGACATAAGCGATGAGGTTGGGTAAATTAAGTGGTCGGAATGATGAAGGGAGCTCGCAACAAGCACCAAAAGCAAAATTAAAGGAAGAAAAAAAAATGCGCCGGAGGATCGGCTGGCGTTATCTTCCTAGTCGTGGTCAAAATATGTTCGTATCAGTGAGCGGGAGATATGCCTGAAAGGAAAACAGAGACTGAACAAGGCGGTGGAATAAAGAAGAGAAGCGCGAGTACACTACCAATACAGAGAAACTAAAGCGAGCTGCGAAACCCAGAGGATAACACAGAAGATAGTGAAAATAAAAGTAACGCAACTTGGAACCACCCAAGGTTTCAGTGGTCGTTACCAGCCGCGCCGTCTTCTAAAACGAAGATGTCATAAAGAAGCGAGGAGGGCTGAATGTGCACAGAGTACCGATGAAGTGGTTCCGGGATTAGCGTCAACAGGTCGAAGTTTGGGCAAAGAAAGATAAGACAAAACACACAGTCAAAGCCTTGAATAAAAACACGGATATATGCACAAAAAAACCCGAGGAAGAAGGGAAACACACAATGCCAATACCGCGTGTGTTCCAGGGCATTTATCCTTGATCTGATCGGCTAATCTCGACGAGGACGCCTAGATCTGTAGAGCCGCATAAGTTCTTCCTTCTGCGGGTAAGAAAGCAGACTCACGTCCCAAACGAGCCGCAGAACTGACTGAAACTTCGAGGCAGCCAAAGCAATAGGGGAAGAATCAAATCAATTCTGAAGAGTGCGAAGATGAACGAATGAGGTAGAAGCATCGAAGGGATTCGAAGGATGACGAACGCCAGAGGAAGAAACGCGGGGGAAGGAAAAAAGCGAACCTAGGTGAATGACAAATTATTTGGTGTGAATAGCACTCACACCGGAAGATAAGTAGTGAGAGTAGCGTGTAACGGTAGACGAACTCGGAGCCCTCAGACCGAAGATACTAAGACAGATGAGCAATGGGAATAAACGAAACGGAGAAAGTAACGTGCCTCATACTGGGATTCACCTCCCACAATTTTCGAACCGCATCGTACCATCTCTTTCGGTCGGAATTTCCTCTAAAACCTGGAAAGACACGGACAGGTGAAATAGAATATCAAATCCGAAACCCCCTCAATGCTCAAGGCAGTACTAAGAAAACTCCGGAACCAAAAACCACATCGTCCCGAATCTTGGTAGGAGGACAACTGAACAGCAACGTCAACGTGAACAAGTATAGCTTCAGATTAAGCGTTCGGTAGGGGTAAGCGTAAATCAGAGACGACGTGGTCACGATACGGACAGGAAAGCACTATCGGAAAATAAACTGAGGGATATGACGAAATTTAAGCGAGGAGAAGGAGTGAAAATAGGCGGTCGAATATAAAGACGACGGCACGCATCGAGAATTATCAGAAAGGGGGAAATGAAAATCATGCACCTGTGGACAGGAGTCAGCTTCCTATTCGCGGTCTAACGGGCTCGTACAAGTGAGAAGAAGAGATCGAGGCACTGAGGCACCGCACCTATTGTCCGCTTACTCAGAAGCATCAGGGCGACTACATGCCGGAAGAGAAGGACAGAGACCGTAAAAGGCGGTCAAGAAATGAAAAAAGAAGAGAAGGAAACCATGTCAACGCAGAGCATAAGCAACACCCAGGAAATGGGCCAGAAGGTAGTGAGATAAGTAACGCAACACAAACCACCCAGGCTTGTCAAGCCGTTCCGTTCTACCACCCAGAGCGTCTTCTGAAACGAAAGTGGCATCACGAAGATAGGAAAGGCTGGATGTGCACAGCATGTCCGGCATGTGTTTCCGGGATTGGCGTCAGCGGTCACATTTGAGGCAAGAAAAAGTTCGAACGAGGTATATGTCGAACGACAAGACGCATATATGCAGAGAAAAAAACAAGAATGAAGGAATACGTATGAATGAATATTGTGCTGGTTCCAGGGCTTCTATCCGTAGACCTGGGAGCAACATAGGGCCTGCCTTCTGCGGGAAAAGAAGGGTAAGTTACATTCCGAAAAAGATCTATAAATGTCTGAAATTGAGAGGCAGTCAAAGCGAGATTCAGAAGAAGCGTGAAAAGGACAAAAAAGGGCTAACTACAAGGCGTTTCGAGAGGTGGGGGACAAGAAGAGCGGATGGTAAATGGATTGGGCGACGTTCTGAAAAGTGGAACCATAAATTACCGCAAAAGGATGAACGAATGAAGTAGATGTATACAGAAGACGAATGCCCAAAATTGAGGACAAGAAGAAACAGAAGAGAAGAAGTTTCAAGAAAACGAACCTGGACGTCCCCTCGAGTAATCCGGCTGTCCTAATCCTTCTTCGTGCTCAGGTCCTTCCCTGCCTCCCTTTCGAACCATGGTACTGCTGCAAGCAACACTGAGTATCTACAGGATTCCAATAATCAGCCTCTGGCCAAGAAAAGCAGAAAAAATCTATGTTTCACGACTGTAACTGTGGTCCGTCCAGGAAATAAGTCGACAGAACGCTTTGCGGCTTACCTACAGTATGGCATCGCTTTAAAGTTTTGACTATGCTATTCGGGTGCGTCCTCATACAAATATGACTGGAGACTTGATGTTCTCCCCACCTTCTCTCTACCTGAGATTCATCCGACTTCCACTTCAGCCGCGATCCCTATCAGATGCTGATCACTGAACCACCAGATGACTGGTCCTCTTCGAGAACTCAGTCAACCCTCTCCGGTCAACAGACACCGCTAATGTCGCCGTTCAAAAGCGATACGTTTGATCAATTTTTGTCTACTGAGAAGGTTCTTGAAATTCATTTTCTCCCACTGAGAAAAAAGAAGAAAAACCGGCGAAGGCGGAGATATAGATCCAGACTCCGCTCGTGTATTGGGTACGGGGACAATATTATCTTCACTACTGTATGAATTAACCACAATTCTCGGTGTTTTAGAGCAATGGAACTGGGAAATTTTATCACTCCTGAAAAACACCCCATTTTTATTATAATCTGTCAAATTACGATACTTGCAGCGGCGTGGTCGTTCTTCCTTATATGTCACTTCGTCGACAGACCCCTCCCATTCACGTTGGCAGTTTGGGCAAGAGACAACCCCCATCTACTAACATTGACCGTAACACTATTAGCAACTGCGATATCGGCAATATCATCATTGTAGGCGTTTGTTTCAATACATATCGACATTCGAATATTGACCTCCAACTAGCTGTTTCTCCCTATCGATTAGATATGCGGTCAATCACTATCTAATTCACCGGTCCCTCACAATTTTCACCTTGGGAGCTAGTATCAAAATTTTAAATCGTTCTTTCATATTTAACCTTCAACACATGTTTTGGAGTTGCATGGCTATCGCCACGGTCCTCACCACGGGCACGCAAACCGCTGAGTGAGTGATGGCAGTTTCTAAGACCCCTGTTTCTCGCCGCTAACTATTCGTGAACGCTACTCTAGATGGTCAACCTTGCTTACACCTGTGGATATAGTCCTGTACACCCATGTTGCGGGAGTCGAGTTTGATATCACAAATGAAACATTCCTGTGGGACATTTTGCACCCGGCTAACCCCTGGCTACAACTTCCTCCTTCTGGAAACATGGAATCTGCTGAGCTCTCTGGTTTTGCGACAGCTCATGCCCGGGCCATAAATACTTCGAGCATAGTTATCTGTCTTGGCCGAGCATTCAAGGACACGACCAGTGAATCTCAAACGCCTTCCCCACGCTGTATGTTACTTACTGGGAATAATGTACAGGTGGCATATCCCCAGCAAATCTGAGTCGAATAAACACTGATAAAGTGCAGCGCTCCGTAGTTCACCCCGTCGGAAATCAGCCATTTCCCAAAGGATTTTCGGAAACTTTAACAATAAATGACCATCAAGGATTTACAGTGGACGTATCTTGTCGAGAATCAAACGATACTGATTCAAACTCCTCCCAACTAAACTGGAGTACCTCAGCATATAATTCGATAAAACTGCCGACTGACCTTGTGGGCGATAAAGTGCTAAGTATTTCGCGTGCATCAAGGCAATGCGGAGATACAACGAAAATGGGTGCGGGTCATTCGTTTTGGAGATTTTGTGCCAGTGGACATTTCTGACACGATTACCATTAGATTGGGCGATGGTGATTCAAGGGTTCTCCTCAATCATTCTTGGTATTGCCTGTCCGGAAGGAGGTGATAATTATTGTCCGTGCTTTTGCCAATCCTCTCTGCAGGATGACGACTTATTTTATTTTTCAGCCCTTGTTGTCGATAACGTTACCCCCCTTGATAATTCAACGGTGCATATCGCCCCAACTATAGTATGCGATATCGTTCCGCATATACTATCAGTTGAAACTGTCTATGATGGCCTTCTTATAACAAACACAAAATCGATGGTCCGTCCTGGCATGAAATTGAGTATTCTAACAGAATACGTAACGTCCTTGTTGGAAGTTACAATCTCCAACGCGATGACTTTGCAGGGAAGCCTTATCGATGGGGCATTTAGTGACTTAAAGACAGATGGGGAACCTTATGGTGATATGTTGTGGGCGCGTAGACTTTGTTTTCATAAGAATCTCTTCTCACCTTCTAGCCTTTTTCAGGAACCCTTTATCAAGATCCTTACGGAGTTTTATGTGACTGTAAGAAAAACATACCCTTATAAGCGCGTTGAATAATTCCAGCGATTCTCATTGACATTTGATGATTCTATTCGACAGGTGTTCAGAAATACTGCTTCGTCCATTACTTATCAAAGCTGGTTTGATAAGCCTGGGTCCTTGCGCAACATCACGGGGATTTTGCAAACAAAAACGATTGGATATACCCGGCAGCCTAATGTCCTCACCATTTCCCTTCTTCCAATCACTTTGGTTGGACTGGCCTCTATTTTCGGGGTAGTTTATGTCCTAATCCAACAGATGAGGGACGAATGTCGTGAATTAAATGAGACACATCCCGACTCACGCTTGGACTCATCTCGGAGCATCACCGACACCAACCAACATGGAGGACGACTAGAGCTGGACAGCAATCACAATGACAATGGGTTATTAATGCAGGGAAGAATATTTGATGTCGGGGATCCACTGCATCTTTTGGCAGTTGCATCGGCTGGTGGCATTACTGGCGTTTTTGGTGCTGGGATTCATGAAACACAGTTAATGATGAGGCATACAGTTGAACTGAAATTGGGGGAGGTGGCAAGCAACGATGACGACTTTCAAGAGGACGGTAGGAAAGGGAGGATTGGGTTGGTTCACCAATAAGTTCGAAGTACTGTAAAATTTAGAGATTTGAGATTCTTGGGGGACAGACATTTTGCGAATGGTTAGTGCGCACAGTGGGAGCAAACAGGAGCAAACTCGGAGGGCGAGTCATGTATGACCCGTGCGAAAACCATTGCGTTGCCATCATTTTTATTCCTTCCCTTTCCTTACTTCCGTGATTTTTCCGTCCACCTCTCCTGTCGGCTCTTCCTCTTCAACGCTTAACGTTCAACATCTAGCCCATGTCAAAACACCTGAAATCTGGTCCCAGTGTCAATGCAGGCCCATCCGAGTCCGATTTAGATAACTTCACGGTGAGAAACTCGAATGCTGCTCTGAGTCTCTGTCGCTATCTGACGCAGTTTCTGGTTTTAGAAGCAATCATCTGTGTTTCTTTCGAGTGTGGAGGGAGAATAATGTTACCGAACGAGTTTTTTTGCTATAAGCGCTTTAGCGCTCCGAGGTAATTGTCGTATGCTCGACGTTTTCGCATGCTGAAAACCATTAGCTGCAGATCATTCTTGCAGTCTCTGGATCGCACGTCACCGGTGCCTCTACTTCAAGCACATCCGTCGTCGAAGCTGCTGCATCCTTGCATCCTTGCATCCTTCGTGACCTCGCCATGCCCATCCCCATATCGTGATTCGCTGGAATTGTCTGTCGTCGCACGAAGCTCATGTCGACTAACCCAATACCTCGACAATCGATACCTGGGGCACGGAACTGGAGCGCTTCTGGCCAGTCGAAAGGCCCTCCCACTTGGAGCTTGGTGGTTGAGGCAGGTGAACGGTGGTGGAGATGGAAGCCAAGCCCAGGGAGACGTCGGCGTCGACTTCTCGGCTTCCTATCTGCAAGATCGCGGTCGACGAATCGTAGAATTTCAGGAGACCACGGTCGTCAGCCAGTCTAAGCTCACTCCGCTGGCTTCCCCACTCCATCGATCTTCGATCATCTTCTAAATCCCCTCCTCGTCGATCATGAGACGTGTTCGCCATTACCAGCAGCACGAAGAGACGACTATCATCAGCAACGGAATGTTGAATAATGACTCGCTGTCGTACACGCCCTTCGTCCTCGTCTCTGCGAATTGCCTCTGCTGACTTGTCAGCCTGTCTAGCCTACACGACGAACGACGCGGATGTGCGATTTTTAGATTTCAGATGGACATCCTCTAGCCAGGCAACTGCGCTCGCGCCTCTGTTGGGTTTATCCGGTTACACTGGATTGGACGGACGGGGAGGGGCGGTGTCGGCGGTGGGGTGCATTTGGGGTGCGGAAGGAAGCTAGATATGGGTGCTGGGGCGGGACGGGGTGGGGAGAGTAGCTTGGATGGGAACTTCTTGTGGAGAGGTCACGGACAACGAAGAAACGCGGATGAGCGCCGGGTTATAGGTCTGTTCGTCTGCTCTAAGGGGACCTTATCGCGCCATCATCGCAGCCTCACCCACCCAGCCTCCTTCCACCCCAGGCGTGCCCGCATCTGTCCAACCCTAAAGCACTCCCAAGCTTGCGAGGATCGGACCATCGTCGCCAACGCAGGAGTTCTCCCTTCAGAAGGCTCTTCCTTACGTTTCCGAGTCTAGATCCACGCCCTCGCCCCGCCTGCGCCGTATACACGCCCCAACCCGTAGCCACACCCACACGTCGAGCTACAAGAGCATCCGCCCCCGTGCAGCTGTCGATGATTCAGAGCGGGCTTGAGGGGAGAAGGTCAAAAATGGGCGTCTTTTCTCTTAGAACGAATTCAATACGACGAATTGACGCAAGGTTATGTTCTAGATGGCACGTATGGATGCTTCCTTCGACATTCAACACGCTTTTCATGCCCCTTCGTCCACTTCCTCGAGCATCCCGGACCAAAGATGAAGATACAGCCCTATCACCACGATCCACCATCTCAGACTCCGAGATCATGCCTACCCTCGAGCTGTACTTTCGCACCCACGCCCATACTGGATATACTAATCCCCATCGATGATCGATGACCACTACCTGCCCGCATGTTCACGGGTGCAGGGTGCGGTACGATAACTCCCCATCCCGCCCGTCCCCTTCTTACATCCCGACCTTCGAGGTTGAAGACTCCATTCGCTCCTAGACCCAACCCAACTCGAAAAACCGCGTAGATGGTTTGAACGCCGCCTACCTACGGAATGGGAGATTTTCGTCGTGTTGGCGGGTGTATAGGAACAGTGGAGAGAGTAGTGAGCTGGCAAGGGTTAGGGTTCAAAGAAATCGTTGTTCTTCCTCCGTTTGTCGACGTCGTCCATGACTGCTTTCATTGCTTTCTGCGAATTCGCATCGCACTCTTTTGACTTGCCAATATTGAAACCGCTCCTCTTGTTACTCTCTTGAAACGATTCAAGAACGTTAGAAGACCTGAAGATGCCGAGGATCAGTTCAGGGAACCTATGTAGTGTGTTTTGCGCCTGGAGGTTTTGGAGATCGTTGATTTGACTCTGAGCTACAGGTAAGAGGCGAAGTTTTGTACGATCTCATTTTATAACTCATGCTTTCTCACACCATACAGCTCGTATTGCACCAGTGACTAACCTGGCTTGATCGCGCTGTCAATTCAACCACCGGCTGTCGCGTTGACGGCCCAACCTTGACCTTGGGTTTCTGCTCGTCTGCTATTGTCAACACATCCTTGGTCTATCCAGAAAGTCGCAATTGCAACCAGCATCGACCATTTGATGGGAACTTCGGGTTGAAACAAACGCAGGTAGCGCACCTACTCCGTCTTTGAGGGAATTGTTCTCGGTCTACGCATGGCGGCGCGAAGGCCAATATGGCATAAACGGTGTACGATTCATTTCAACTTAGGAATCACGTTGATCCATTTCCATTATCTGCAATCTTAATAACCTTTTCTTGGATCTCAAATTAGCTTTGCGGCTCGTTTCGGATGTGAGATCATTTCTATGCCCGCAGAAGAAAGAACTCATGTTTGTCTAGATGTCCTCGTCGAATCAGCCAACCAGGTCGTGACCTGGAACTCGGAATGCATTAATTTTGTGCGTTTTGCTTGCTTTTTCGACTCTTTTGTCCAGATATGCCTCTATTCGTTCAACGAAGCCCTTATTTTATCTTTTCATTACCTTAAATCTGACCAGTGACGCAAATTCCGGAACCACTTCGCGTGAATCCTATGGCTATCTAGCTATTGACGTCGTCGCGATGCCATTTTAGTTTGAGAAGACACTGGTTGATGAGTGAGTGCGCGAATGGTTTCGCGTCTAGTTGCTTCTCATTTTCATCGCCCTTCGCTTCATTTTCTAGGTTTCGCTTATGCTCCTCCATTCTGGCGTCGCTTTCTGTATTCTCTTTCTTTCTTGACCGCTTTTTAACGCCCTGCCGTTTTCAGGCTCCAGCTTAATCTTGCCTTGATAGTGGTTTAGGTCTCTGAATTCGGATTGTTCTGCGGGCTCGTTTAGATTGTAAGTTTACTTCCTTTCAGACAGATAAAAGAACTTATATGTTACTAGCGTCCTGGTTCCTCATCAAAACCCCTCAACTGAATCTAAGGATGAATGGCTTATAGCCCAGATGGCATTCACTCTGTGCGTTTTACATTTTCCTCAGTTGTTTTCGTGCATATATGTGTATTTTCGTTCACAGTTTTATCCGTTCGTTACCTAAAATCCGAACTGCTGGCGCTAATCCGGAAACCACCTCCTAATTATCATGTGCCCATCCAGCCCTTTCTCGTTTTTGTGATGACATTCCATTTCAGACGACGCTGTGGCTGGTGGAACCGGTGAAAAATAGGTGGTTTCCGCGTTGTATCGCGTTTCATTTCACTGCCTTTTGTCATATCCTCCAGATTTTTCGTATGCTTCTTTGTGTGGTTTTGGCCCTTCTCTTCTTTTTCTCTACCTTCTTTCTCATTCTTATTCTTGTTTTTGGGCGTGAAACTCCTCATGCATTAAATAGGCAGCAGATTGGTGCGTAGCCTATGGCGACAGTCTCCTGCTCTCACTGAAACATTTTTATCTAGTTCGCAAGCCGGAAGGTGGCGCTTGTCGATCATCAAGCGCGTTTTGTCCCGTTCCTTCTGTCTTACGTGCTTGTTGCGACCTGCAGCATCATTTTTGACTGCTTAATCTCGTCTCTTCTCCTCTTATGTTCAGCACCACACCCTGGCCGTATCCCAAGTCGCTGATAGACCCATCTTGAAACCATGTCGTCTATGATAAAATATTACCCCGCACTGAACGCCTTGCTGAAGCTGTTCTTCCCTCAGGGTACTTGTCAGATGCTGGTCACACTGTGGTCCTTTGATGGCATGGCGTGGTTTCTTGTTGAGGCACCTTTTCAGCACCGCCTTGGGCTTTGAAAATTATTCTCCTTTGATGTCACGTCTCACCTGTCCCTTTCATCCCAGGTTTTGGAAGAAATCCCTAGCAAGAAAGATGCTACGACGCGGATTGAAATAATTAATAGAGGTGAATCCTAAAGTAAGGTATGTTTCATCCTCCTTTTCGTTTATTTCCGTTGCTCATTTTTCTTATTTTTTATTCGTAAGACGAGCAACCTCTGCTGGTCTGCCAGTGCACGTTACTCTCAATGACACTTTTCTTCCAGTCTAAGTGCTACTCACACGAAAGTAATTTGCTATTCATCTCAGGCTCGTTTTTTTCTTCTTCCTGTCCCCACAATATTTTTCTCCCTCGACGTTTATCGTCCCTTTAAATTCCTTCGATGCTTCTACCTCAATCGGCCACTCTTTCGTAATCGTATAATCTTTCCATCCTTTTCGGAACATCGTCGCGTTTATTCCATACTTTACTCGCTGTTTACCTTAGATCTGATTCTTCTCCTGATATTTTGGCAGCCTCTAATTTTCGGAGTATTATATTAGTTGTTCCGACTGCGCTCGAGTAAGTCCACTTCCTTCCCGTAGAAAAAAGGACTTATATGGTTGTAGGTGTTCCCTTCGAATTGGCCCGCTAAATTTATAAACCTTGACCCCAGCCAGTTGTGCTATTGCATATACCTGCCGCCCCCTTTTCAAGGTTTTATCTGCGTATCCTGTGTTAGCTTTCCTAACCCCAGCTTCGATCTGTCGAAAGCAATCCCGGAACCACTTCGTCAGTACTCCGTGCACATTAAGCCCTCCGCATTTTTTGTATGGAGTCTTTCTTTCAGACAACGCTGCGGTTGCTGATCACGCCGGTGACATCGTATGGTTCCGAGTTGCTTTATTTTTCATTCATGATTCTCTGTGTTATCCGCTGGGTTTCGCATGACTTTCTTGATGTTGGTGTGGTCTTGTGGACCTGCTATAATATAAACTTATCTTAAAAAAATTAAACTAAACCCCATATACTTATTTAACAGCAAAGTGTCGCATTTGGAAAGACAGGCGCGTCGCGTGGCGTCCTCGCATCAGTCACGTGTTTCCGTTAGGTTCAATTTTAGGATATCTTTCTCATCTCCCAAACTCCCGTAGTGCGCACTGTTCTATATTCGGTCGTCTGTTTCCTCCATGTCCAGCTCTTTTTCGAGTCTTTATAGGATGCCGGATCTACTTCTATCCTAGATTCTCTGAGAGTCTTCGACACCTTTGCCAACGACTCTGGCGACGCTACGGATTTCGCGTTCTGCCAGTGCTGCTCGGTTTCCAGATCTCCTGGATGTCTTAGCGCGAGTTTCAGGTTAGGGTGAGCAGGTGAGTTTCTTGGAACTGACGACTTTTCTGATTTTCTCTAAGAACTACGTTTTTTTAGTAGAAATCTACCCTTTTTCTGCCTGCAATACGTCCATTACGACCAATGAACGCGCCAAAATCGCATCATCTTTGGAATGTGAACACGAGGTAGTGGAAGAATAATGGGCCAGGTATGTGTCTCCCGGTTTTATTCCTCTTCTGAAGTCGAGACTGAACACGGTTCGTCATGCTGTAGCTCCCTGTTGTCGACGCTTTTAAGGGTTATACAGGACGCATATATCTACCCAGCCGTCAGGGCACTCGGTGGGGAAGAGGCTGTTCGGTTGGATGTTTGATCTTGGGCTAGTCGGCGGACTGGCAACTAAGACGCCTTTCACATCTATTACGCGTAACGACGTCAGTGCGGGCCAAGTCCGACAGGGTGCGCAGGGACAGGGGGACGTACGATGACGAGGCCATCAGATCCAGGACGTCGCAGCACATATAGCTCGACTTCAATGTGCGTCTCACTCTATCCACTCCTGTTGTTTCTCGTCTAATACTCTGTCATTGCCAGCTATTTCACTCCTACATCAATCATCCACGTTGTCTATCAGTCCTCTCAGCAGGCGTTGTCAATTTCGCTGCTCAGATGAGGCGAGATGGGGCGTACTGGGTCAAACCCAGACAGATCTAGCCAGAACCCGCTCACAACTACCCAGCACTCTGCCACGAGCATTCTATACCAGCCCTAATCAGCATCCTTGTACGCCAGACAGTCTCTCGTGTCTTTTCTCCAACCCCTGACTACAGCACGTCCTCGCTTGTAGCCACTGGAGATTTGACGCAATCGGGGAGGGGTAGTTAAGGTGGCTAGTGGGCTAGCGGAGAGCTTGGAAGCGCTCGTTCTGCCTCCGACGAGCGTCTGGGTACCAGTGATACCTGCAGTACCTGCTGCGGAGCGGAAGGCTTGAGCATGCTCCTGGTCAATGCGGGCCAAGTTAGATGACGAGGTGGATAACACGGGCGGGGACAGGGAAGATGTTGGGTGAGACGCCGACGATGGCAGACTACAGCCTCCCCTACCATCGCTGGTGGCGGCGCGAATGCCAATAGGACAAGAACGACGTACAGTTTCCTCTCTTCTTAGATATCACGCTGACACCTTCATTTGCCCCCAGTCTTTACGCTCGATCTGGATCTTGCCATGATGTGTTGGCCGCCTCAAATCAGATAGCTCCACGGCTCGTTTCGAATGTAAGTCTACTCCCTTTCCGACAGATGAAAGAACTTATATGGCTTCACTGTCCTTGCCAAATCAGCCGACCAGATCTAAGGATGGATGGCTTGTACTTTGTGCGGTTTCTTTTTTCTTCGGTTGTTTTCTTGCGTATATGCGTGTTTTTGTTCACAGTTTTATCTGCATATCCTGCATGACCCGTTCTTTGCCTGAAATCCGACCCACTGACGCCGATCCCGGAACCGCTTCCCGATGCCCTGTGCACATCCTACCCCTCTCGTCTTCGCGATGACATCTTCGTTTCAGAACGACGTTCTGGTTGGTGGGTGATGGTATGGTGACATTGCTTGGGTAGTTCTGCGTGTGCCACGTTTCATTTTACTCTTATCCTCTGTGTTTGTTGGGGTAGTTTTCACTCTTCTCGTCTATTTCTTTACCGCCTTTCACAGCCCTGTTCTTCTTTTTTTTGGGGGTGGACAGCCCGACTCAACCAAGTAGACGGCATATCGGTACGCAGCCTACTTCCCCATCACCTGTACTTACTGATACGACCCTATCCAGACTGCAAATACTAAATAGGATGATGACGCTTGTCGATCGTCCAGCATGGCCTTTCTTTTATTCCTTTTTTATGGCTCTCGTTGCGAGGCATTTCCTGTATCTTCGACCGCTTGATTTCTCCCCTCATCGCTCAAATTTTGGCACACCCTTATCCGCTTGCCAAAGTCGCTGATGGGCACATCTCGAAACCGCGTCGTTTCGGATATAGGATCTTGACTGAACACCCGCGTGAAGTCGTACTTGCCTCACGTTGCTGTACAGTCAATTCCAAGGAACTGACAAAATGACGTGGTTTCTAGTTCCTGGGCCTTCTTATTAGTACCGTCTTGAGGTTTGAGGATTATTCCAGTTTGATATTTCGTCTCACCTGCCCTTGTCATCCCACGTTTTGGAGGAAACCCCGAGCAACGACAATGGTACGACGCAGTTTGAGGATAAATAATTGAGGTGAATCCTCAAATAAGGCACGTTTCGTTCTCTTCATTTATTCCTGTCGCTCATTCGTCTTTTTATTTGTAGGGTGAGCGTTCCCAGCTCGGCTACCGCTGCATGTTAGCCGCAAGCCCTCCCAACTCACACCAATGTAAGCGTTCGCCTTTTAAATTTTATTTTTTATGAATACCTTTGCTAACCTTTTGACTTTAATCAATGGGCGTCTTTTTATTGTATTCATACTCCCGCTTTTCTCAACGTTATCGTCGACAGTTTTATCGCGTAAGATTGACTTTAGATTTTGATTTATCACAGAAAGCGTCCAGTCTTCGTGGTTTTGACAGTCATGTTTTAGAGGACAGGGACTGCAGAGCAAAGGCGCCAAAATCAAGCAACGTCCCCCGAGACTTGTTAGCCTCAGTCCAGGTGTAAGTAGACTTGTCGTTATACCACCATATGTGACAGCGACAACTTTCCCAGTGTCAAGGGCAACCGGAGATTAAATCTAAACCGTCATTTTTCTTCGATTAGCTTATCGTTGATCTCCTCTCTTTTGAACGACAGTCACACGAGAAAAACCCACTCACAGAACTTACTGGCACAGTTAGGTCCAATTTCAGAAAGGTGGACGACGTGGACATAGGCAGGGATGGTGTTGGGCTTGGTGAAGGCGACAAGACAAAAATGACGTGTGTTTTCCTTTCCTTTTTGTACATTTCATGTTGGGCGCTGACGCCGTACAGGGGAAGGACATCTCACCCACCTTGTAGGTCTCGTTCTGCTTGTACGACCACTCTGGCTCGACAATCATCCGTAAACCACGCGGCCGCAGCGAATGCCTCCATCCTCAGGTCTCGAACACACGCACGGTGAGCCTGGTGGCTCGCTATAAAATGAACAGTATCAACTGACTAGCGGTTAGCGTCAGGTGTGGGATACTTTGAGGTCTGAGCTCTGTACCCTCCTTCATTAGACGAGACGCTGATGACTTAACTTGGAAAGTCAGCAGTGTTGCTTACCCCAGCAATATGGTTCGAGAGGGAGAGAGCGGAGACCCTAGGACCCGATTACCAGAGGGCGGCATCCAGGTTCGTTTTAAAATTTCTTTCTTATCTCGTCTTCGATTCCGAATGTCACCTCCTCCATCTGCCATCTGTCAATCTTGTCCTTCCATCCTCTCCAAACGCCTTGTAGGTAGTTGTTTTTCGTCCCCTCTTTACATTCGTTCTGATCTCGCTCTGACCGTCTCTAAGTTTTCAGATATTTATGCAGGTCGTTTGGAACGTTGGTCCCTTTTCTTTCCCCCTGAAGAAAGACCTTATGTTGCTTGTGCAGTCCTCGTCGAATCAGCCAACTACACCTCTCGACGGCAGACCTGGAACTCAGACAGTACTTATTTCGTGCGTTTTCGTTTGCTTTTGTAATTTTTATGCATATGTATATGCAGGTTTTCTTTAAACGTGTAGTTTGTTCTGTCTTCTCATTACTTCAAATTTGACCGTTGACGTCAATGTCCGGAACCACTTCCCCGATATCCCGTGCCCATCCAGCCCTTCTCGTCTTTCTGATGCCAGTTTCGTTTCAGAAGACACTCTGGGTGGTCGGACGGAATGGCTTGACAAGCCTTGGTGGTGATGCTACTAAGTAAGCAGCAAATAGGTGCGTAGCCTCAGTGCTTTGATCTCTTCTTCTTCTCAGTTAAACGAGCCCATTAGACCGCAAATAGGAATCTGACTCCTGTCCACAGGCGTATAATTTTCACTTCTTCCTTTCTGTTTATTCTCGATGCGTGCCGTCGTCTTTATATTCGACCGCCTGATTTCACCCCTTCCCCTCGCTCATATTTCGTCTTATCCCTCAGTTTATTTTCCAATGGTGCTGATGCCCTGCCCATCCCGAAACCACATCGTCTCCCATTTACCTTTACCCCATACTGAGCGCCTAATCTGAAGCTGTACCTGCTTCACGTTACTGTTCAGTTCTCGTTGTAATTTTGGCATGATGTGGTTTCCAGTTCTGGAGCTTTTTCAGTACCACCTTAAGCCTTCGGAGGTTTCGCCTTTGATCTCGTCTCACTTGTCCGTGTCTTTCCAGGTCTTGGAGGAACTTTCGAGCAATAGAGATTGTACGACGGTTCGAAAAAATGTGGGAGGCAAATCCCTATCTAAGGCATGTTCCTTCCTCCGTTTCCTTTCTTGCCGTTGCTCATCTATCTTACTATTTTGTAGGACGAACAACCTCAGCACGTCTACTATCGCGCATCACTCTCAATGCCACTCATTTTTCAGTCGAAATGCTGCTCAGACCAAAGTAATTTGCCCTTCACCTCCAGTTCGTTTTTTGTCATCGTTTTCTCTCCTCTTCTCCCCCTACATTTTCTTCCTCTAACGTTCGTCATGCTTCGAATTCCTTCGATACTTCTACCTCATTCGTTCATCCGCGCACTTTTCAAGCCCGATCAGAATCTTTCCCTGATGCTTTTTCTGCCTCGAATTTTAGGCCAGGTCTGCAGCTAGTTTGGAACGTAGGTCTACCTTCTTACCCACAGAAGGAAGAACTCATGCGGCTCTGTAGATCTAGGCGTCTTCGTCGGATTAGCCTACCAGATCAAGGATGAATGCCCTGGAACACTCGTGGCATTGATTTCGTGCGTTTCCCTTCTTCCTTTGTTTTTGTCTTGCATAAAGCCTTGTTTTTTTATCATTCCTTGCCCAAACTTCGACCTGTTGACGCCAATCCCGGAACCACTTCGCCGTTACTCAGTGCACATTCAGCCCTCTTCGTTTCTTTTATCACATCTTCTTTCAGAAGACGCTGCGGTTGCTGATGTGGCCAACTGCCGGCAACGTCGAATGGTTCCGAGTTGCGTTATGTTTCATTTCACGATCCTGTGTTAGCCTCTGGGTTTCGCCTATCGTTTTTTGTCTCGGTTTTGTCCTCGCTCTTTTTTTCCCCTGCTGTTTGTTTCCGCCGCCTTGTCTAGTCTCTTCGTCTCTTAGGGTTCTTGGATCCCCTGATGTGCTAATTAAGCTGCGGATAAGTGCGTAGACGTTTTACTTCGGTTCCCGCTTTCACTGATACGAACAAATTTAGACTGCGACTAGAAAAATGACGTCTGTCAATCCCCCGGCGCATTTTTTCTTTCTTCCTTCTTCCTTTCATTTTGCTTACAGTGCTCGTTGCGAGCTCTCTTGACCAGCTCGAGCAATGAATTTCCCTGTCTTATGGCTTATTTTGCGCTGTTCCCTCCTGTTCATATTCCAAAGGCTTTGACCACACTGAACACTCACTCTTCTTGCCAATGCTTACTTATTGGGATCTTTTCTCCCTAATCCTCCCTGTTCAACGATGTGCTACTTGTTGAAACTATGTTATTAGGTGACGCAATCCCTGTTCATCAAGTCATTACGCTAATAACATTCTATTCAGGTATAAATTTAGATGACTCCCCTCTAGGGTGGGTACACTCGTCACACCTGGACCTGCTTTCTCATTAGTAGGATGTACCACCCGAAGAACAAACGATATTCATTCTGCGATTTGTTTTTTGGCTTCCGCGGAGGCTTTTTCGCCTTTTTTGCGCATATATTCCTATTTTTGTCGATTCTATATCTTTTCCCTTCACCCTGCCCAAAGCGAAAGGCCGATGCCAATCCCGGAACCGCTCTTCGGTATTATATGCACTTATAGAACCCTGATAACAATTGTCCCCGATATGCCAATCATATTTTACACGACGCTGGGGGTTTCGATGTTGTCTATATCGCCAGGTGGTTCCACATTGCATCGGCCTTTCTTGGTTTTATCTGTGCTTTTTTTATTCTTTCTCCGTCTCGTTTATGCTGCCTTGTTCTGGACTCCTTGATTCTACCAAGTAAGTCGTATTTTTTAAGTCTCAATATTTCATTGCCGTCCCTATTCAGAACTAAATAAATCTTGTCTAGCCCAGATATGACTTTTTTGGGACGGTCCTTCAAGATTTCGTCGCCGATTGTTTCGGTTTTCAATGGTTAAACAGGTGCGTGGATGTGTGTTCCTCCTCTTCCACTAAGGCGATGCATTTAAAACTCAACTAGCCGCTCGTCCCGAAACCACTTCATCTGGATGCATGAATACACAACCGTGGATAGAATGTGAAGCCGGACGTTGAGGTTTCTAATTCCGAAATTCGGCTTTACCTTCTCAGTAGAACCTTTGGGATTTGTTTCATTCAAAGCTCTCGTCTTCGTTGTCTTTCAGGGTTGTGGGATGGATTTCTGCGAATTATGGTCAATGCAACCTCGGCTGAAAAGCAATGCAAGAAAATTAAGACAGGTTCCGAAGGCACGTTCCCCTCTCAACCTTTCTAATCACCTTTGCTCATTCGTCTTAATTTGAGAAGGTTAACTTTATCCTGTCTGCGAGTCCCAGCTCATACATATATGACGTACATTTTCTCGGGGGCGTTCGTCCTCCGAATTCCTTCGATGCTTCTGCTTCATTGGGCCATTCTTTCGTAATCGTATAATCCTTCCATCCTCTTTCAAAGTATCGTCGTTCTATTCACTCGCTGTTTACCTTTGATCTGAATCTTCTCCTGATGTTTTGGCAGCCTCTAATTTTTAGAGTATTCTGCTGGTTGTTTCGACTGCACTCGAGTAAGTCCACTTCCTTTCCGTAGGTACCGCCGTATTATATCTCGCTCGTAATTTTGTATATACTCCAAAGAAAGTCTGATTTCCTGAAGTCAATTCCAATAATGATTGTTTACGTTGATCCTGCTGACCTTGAATCGTTTTTATTGTTTAGTCGAGAAATAAATTTCTGTTCTGAGTACTAGCCTAGTCAAATCAAGCAATATCACTCCAACAGCTTTAAGCTTACAAGTAGAGTGCGAATCGCCTTCTATAAGAAGATCACCTAGCTTTTCAAATTCAAGCAAACGAGCTTCTCAACGACGGGTATGAAAACAGGTTTACTAGAATCTTATTACATTTCCCAATCCTTGAGCATCGTATCTTTCCTGGAAGAAATAGAACGCAATAATCGGGGAAGTAATACCCTTCTTGCATGCTAAATTTGTAACAGCAAGAGAACGGGAAATGGTATACCGGAATGGTACATGAACGGCCACATTTCACGACAATGACAGACTTCATGCGCCTTCTGAGAGTACCAGACAGCCACTGGCTCTTTTCAATTAGGATTTTACGTGCTCCATCGACTATTTTCTCAACCAAGATTTTGACAGGCTACATTGCCAAGATGAATTAGGGAATAGGCGCGTCGCGTCATCGAACCAGTCACGTGTTTCCCGTTGATCAATTTTGGATTTGCGCAAACCCTTCTGTGTCTGTTTCTCCACATACAATTTTCCTTCGATCCTCTACGGAATGCCAGATTCAATCTCGGCCTCCCTTCTCTGGAAATCAGCGATGCCTTGAACTTGAAAATAACGATTCGTACGACACATTAGGCCTTGTATCCCTTTTCGCATGTTGCCTTCCTACTCCTAATCCGTCACGATCTCTTGGATGTAAGCTCTAGGTTCCGGCTGCGACCTAAGCTTTTTGCTGCTGTTTCTCAAGAACCTGGCTCTTACTGTACGACGAGCCTTCTTTTTTGGCCTGCGAGTCTTCCCTCCGAACGGGGCGGTCTCATGTCGTTATCGGAATGAGAACGGGGTTTGATCAGTGGAGGAACAACGAGACTGGGTACGTACTTTCTAGCTCTTACTTCGCCCGGAGTCGAAACTGAGCACGCTTTGTCGTTTTGTAGTTCGTTGGGACCAGTTTCGAGATCCGTTACCCCATCAACCTCTCCTATGAGCTTCCTCCCGGGGCGTGCAGTTCGCATGGATCGTTCCCGTCCATTTTAGGTCGATTCGTTGGTCGTCTCCGCTCCGGAACGGCGGGGTGGGAAGGATGTCCTACGACCCGACTCGACGGCTTCTTTGTCTGTCTCGTCTGCAGGTATAAAGAGGTTGCTGGAGGAGCTACTCGCCGGCCATCGCCCCATTTCCTCCTTCACTCACCTCAATCTTTGAGTGAGAGCCAACCCGAACCCATCTGCCCCCGAGTGACGTTATCAAGGTCGCGAGGATCAGACTATCGTCGCCAATGCAGGAGTTCTTCCTTCAGAAGGCTCTTCCTGACGTTGACGGGTGTATGATGGGCAGGGGGACAGAAGGGAGCTGCGGTGAAGCGGGGTCAGGCGGAGCGGGCTGCTGGTGCATCTGGTGGTACTGCTGGTGGTTCCGGAAGCCAAGTCAAAGGAAGATGGATAGACGCTGTTGTCGTCAATACGAATGCAAGAAGTCGATGAAGACCGTCGCGATTGGTCATCGCCACCACCCATTCCCACTATTTCTCCAACCCTCTACCCTCTTGGGGAGGCTGTAGGACTTCTAAACCATCGCCTCCACATCGACTCGTGCACTGTCGTCGCAGCCCTCCCGCTGCCGCGCCCTCCTTCCCTCTCCCTTTCCCCTCCCAGCCCTGCTCGCACGTCTTGCCCGCCTCCGCCCCGCCCCGCCCCGCCGCGCTGCAGCTGTTTGACGCACAGTTATCTTCGAGCTCTGAAGCGAAGTAAGCCCGCACGTGTCGCAGTACCGCTGCTGGCCCTGCGGTATTGGTATAGGCATGGACATGGGCTGCTAGAACAGCTGAGGAGGGAGAGTATTCGTCACGTTCGTGGGTTGGGGGCGATGAGACAGGGAGGGGAGGGGAGGGGAAGGAGCGGCGCAAGGAGCTGGGAAGGAGCGAAAGCGGGCTGACGTTGGTTATGTTGGTGATGTTGCTGGGGCGCTGCTGGTACTGCCAGCAGACTGCCAGGATCGCGAGCCTTGGCTAGGACGCATACAATTTCGAATCCGATGACGTTCCTGCCTCCCCTCTCAAACGCACAATCGGCTCACGGTTCTCAAATCATAACGCATAGACGTCGGACTCCAACCCATCCATTTCCCATTCCTTCTGCTTCAATGTGGCCTCCGCCCCCACGCGAGCCCGCACCCGGCCCTGACCCATAAGCAAGATCACAAGTCGAGCTACAAGAGCACCCGCCCCCGTGCAGCTGTCGATTATTCAGAGCGAGCTCGAGGAGAGGAGGAAAAGAAAGGGCGACTTTTTGCCTTAGGACGAATACGACGAATCGACGAAAGGAGGTCTTCTAAATGGCACGTGTGGAAGCTTCCTTTGATGTTCAACACCCCTTTCATACCCTTCGTTCACTTCCTCCTGCATCCCGCCGTTTACTATGCTACTTGCACGCATACACCCCGCCCCCACCCTGCCCCGTCCGCGCCCCCACCCAAGGTGAAGCTGCAGCCCTAGGCCTATCACCACGATTTCCCATCTCAGACTCCGAGATCAAGGCTGTACGGTCGCACCCACGCCAATATCGTATACACTACCCCCGTCGATCGATGCCTACGCGTGCGCTAATCCCCAATCTTGCGCGTCCCCATTCCACGCCCCGGGCTTCGAGGTTGAAGACTCCATTCGCTCTTAAACCCAACCCAACCCAAATTGGAAGACCCTGTGGATGGTATAGACGCCGCTTGAAATGTGGAGTGTGCTATGAGGATGGGAATGGGAATGGTGTCGGCGGTGGAATAGGAGGGAGCTGCCACCTTGGGCGAGTTTCGTTCATGTCTGCGGTAGTATGAAGGGCGGAGGCGCAAGAGGCGCGATGGAGCGGGACAGGGCGGGGCGGGGAGCTGGTACGATACAGCTCAATACCCTCTCTCGTCTGTCCCTTCCGCGTGCGTGTATCAGACGAAGACGTAGCGACGATCATTCGCACTCTCCACTCACTCCAGTCTCCCAAGGCCGTCGTCGTCCGTCGCAGCCCAAGCCCTCACCCCAGCCGCCAACCGCGCCCATCCTCCCTCCCTCCCCGCACCGTGGGCGCGTCCTGCCTGCTGCCTGCTGCCTGCTGCCCATCCCATACCGCCCTGTGCGCCGCTCTCCAGTCTAAGCATCACAGCACGACGATGACGGCGACAGCGCCATTCTTCCTGAAAAGCAAAGTGTGTAAAAAAAGCTACCTTGCTCGAAAGCCAATCGTTGCTGGCCTGCGGTATGCGAACGAGGTTGGAGCGATTGGAGGTGGAGGAATCGTCCAACAGGGACAGTCTTCGTCACGTTGGCAGGTGACGGATGGGCAGAGAGGAGGCGCGATGGGGCGGGCGGGCGGGCTGCTTCTGCTGTGCTGGTGATGATGCTGCTGGACCTGATACACTCAGCGGGCGGGCGGGCTCGCGAGCCGGGGAGGAGGAAAGAACGATGTTGTCGTCTGCAGGAATGGAATGGCAATGCGAACTCCTGCTTGGATCGTTCTTTCGTCGCTGTTGGGGCTGAGCGCTGATGGAGGATGTTGCCTCTTGGGAAGAGTTTTCATCGCATTTGTGAGTGTGTCATGCAGCGGAGGGCAGAGGGAGGTGCGATCGGGGTGGGGGGGGCGGGCAGGGCAGTTGCGGCGCGCTGGGGATCAGGATTTTGCTGGTGCTAGTACAGGTCTTGGTCCTGTTATCGCTCGTCCGGCGGGTTCGCGTGCCGGGGAGGAGGAGAAGGAACACCAACTCAACTGCAATCGCGAGCAGAAGCTAACCAAGGAAAGGAAAGACAAAAATCCTCGCCCTTCCTCTCGTCAGTCAGACCGCGATCGTGCTCGAGGTTAAATCGGCACCCCCTCACTTTGATGGCGAAATTTCGAGTGTTGCCTAGCCTTGATCTTAGCCTATGGTCGTACGAGGCGCCGGCTCAGCGCTTAGATACTGCCGAATACCTTCTTCATGTCCACTTAGAGAGGTGGCAATTTCAACTTCGAGTTCGTGCTGAGACCTGGAGGCTTGCTGGCTCGTGCTGTGTTCAAAAAATATTGTGTTTCTGCGGAGGGATTTTGTCATGCTACTTACTGGTTACTACGACGGCTAGACTTGGGCTAGACCATAACCGATCCTAAATCGACCGCTTTCACGACGATCTTCCTACCTTCGCCGTCGTACTGGTGACACAATTTGTAGGACTCATCAAGTCCTTTTCTTCCGCCTAGTGAACCCATTTGTATTACTACACTATTATAATCTCAAGTTACTAAAGACGTACCTACTTTCTCACAACTTTCTTATACTTACCAATCGTTTCAACGTCCACAGCTACCATTAGGGCGGTTCACGGTAGCGTTTTTGGTTCCATTTTTGGTTCGTTTTTCCAATCCATTTTTCATTCAAAAACGACATCAAAAATGAGTCCAAAAATGAGAAAATCGCGAAAAACTGCATCGATAGGTGTTTTTCGCAAATCCTCTGTTTTTCAGTCAGTTTTTCGTTGTCGTTTTTCATCCGGCGTTTCGTTCTCCGCCTCAAGCTTCATCCCACTGGATTCGGACTGCCTCGCTCTCCTTCCTCCCATATGCAAGGCAGCGGACTTCCATCCCAGCCGGACAGCCGAAAGGTTTCGGTTTCTATTTTGATTCATTTTTTACTCGTTTTTGAGAGATTTCCAAACCTGGAAGTTCACGGTAGCTGTTTTTGAGTCATTTTTCATTTCATTTTTCGTTCATTTTTACTGCCAAAATTTTCAAGTTGGCGGTAAAAACGAACGAAAAATGAACTGAAAAACAGCTCAGAAACAGCTCAAAAACGCTACCATGAACACCCCTATTGTTTGTGTTCCATTCAATAGTGGCCTGGGCTTTATCTCTTGTTCATTCCTTCCTTTCCGCGTGTCTAAACGGCATCCCGTGTTTACAGCAGCGGAATACCACGGACTATACCTCAGTCAGATTGGCTCCTGGATTTCTTGACCGTAAAAAGATATTGGGAAATATGTTAGTACCGCTTGCGTTAAATAGGAGTAATGCACGCGCCGAACAAGGCATGCCAAATGCATCATCTCGAGCATTGGGCAAACTACTTAAAGGCTCCTCCGACGCTGACCCAATCCGCGGGAACGTACTTGGGGAATTATCGGAGGCATTTTCGGAAATGCCTCTTGCGAGTGCCAAAACAAAATTTCCCCAAGCCGCCCATTATTTGTAGCAAAGTTGCAGAGGATGGATGTGGGATACTCGGCAGGTGTTTTATTTCATTTTCCGGACCTGTATAGTCTCACCTTTGACTATAAAGTAGCTGCGCCACACTTGTATGCGCCTTATTTCGCCCTGGTAATTATAAGGCTTTCTAGGATTCATTTTGTAAACATTAGTATCTATAGGAATAGCTTGTGGGAGGGGGCGCATCAGTGGATAAAGGCGGTTGACTGAGCTAATCAAGAGAGGTACTTAATAACCGGATGACTATCGAAAACGGAGTTAAAAAATAACATGAATAGCACGCACAATCGAAGACATGATAGACGTATTGATGGATAGCGGGCGACGAGCGCTATACGGAGTCGCTCAATGCCGTCGAGAATGCGATATTGCAGCGTAATAAGCTACAAGGACTGGGGAAAATATCGATGACAACAGACTGAAACTGACCGAGCTGGAGAGTTAGCGAGCACACCATTCGGGTTTGAGCTGTCCGAACAGGGTTCCCGATTCTGGAACATTGGGCTTGATGGATGAAAGGATTCGATTGCCCAACACATGATAGATCTGGTAAAGAAAGAATCTCGGGGATTGAGCAAGATATCCCGTAGAAATATGGATTTCAAAGGTACGAGTATCAAACCAACCTGAGACCGCCCTCGTCTTCGTTGGAAAACAGCCGCCCGAAACGTCTGCAAGAAGAGCATACACGTCAATCTCTATACTTCAATTTGAATGAAGTGAGACAAACCGACATACGATGGGGGAGAGAAAGGGAGGGAGAAGATCGGAATCTGCACCAGCGAAACATTCAAACGTTGTCGAAATCCCTCCTTGATGGATATCTCGGAACAAAATAAATCCTCAAAAAATGTGGAAAGGGGAGCCGAATGGACGTGAATTCAACGAAGGAGCATATCTGCACCGAAATCTTGAAGCTAGATTGTGTATCCACGACCTAGGGACTCCGTGGAACAAAATTCAGAACAAACCATCAAGTTACTGACGGGCCGCCACGAGAACTTGAGGACTTGGGTATCCTAGGAAGCACACAAGTGACAGAGCAAGAGGAAGGCAATGTACAATCGAGAAGGACAGGGGGTACAGTAGGGTGCAAAGTTTGGTTCACTCGTGCAGGAAGAGTGAAGAAGTCGAATACTTGTCCCATATGGCCCACGAATAGACAAACGACGCTGGTCTCAAGCCAGAGATCTCTTTCCTTGCTTGTCCCTTACCGGCGTCGTTCCCCAGACTTTCAGGAATAGCACTGGAAAGAAAGTTCAGTGACACGTCAGCGTTGAGGAGGCTACCCGCTGAGACTGAGCCTTGTCGGTGGACGGACCGTGTCTGTCTTAGGATCTGTTCCGGAGTGGTGCAAAGAGCCAGTAGTTCATCCTGCAGAAACTGTGATAATGCCATAGAAGAGGATGTATGGAATGTTGAACGCGCTGGTCGACGTGGGAGGTGTCGAAGGCGCTGTTGATGGCAGCGATCAAGAGTGATCGTAAGCTATTTTTAGCAAGATATCTTTTCTCTTCGATCCTTCATCACCATTTGCATATGCAGGAGACGATTTGGCCATCTTACTTTTTTCCTCGCGTCTCCTTGTGGCCTTGAAGCTATCAAAGCTCATCGGGTAGGCTCCATGCAGGATCACTGAAAGATCGACCTGGCCACGATGTCCTAAAGATTTTGAGTCTATCCCTAAAATTTTTGGCCATGGGGCGGGTGGATATGCGCGTGCCAGGCATTGATTGCGAGCAGGTAGGTACTTCATATGCGGTGCTCTTGACCAAGAGGACGGGTTTGAGCTGCAGCCAACCATCAAAGGTACGCTCTATCTGCATTCATCGCCAACATAGCCAACTGTTTCCTGATCAGCTCTTGACTCTTCGTAGTTTTTCACTTTAAAAGACTGGCCACAATTCTTGCGTTCAATTCATCCTGTACGTTTTTTTCTAGTTCTTTAATCCTTATTTCTGTTTTGATGACGCCGTCAATCATACTCGAGTATTAGGCCAATGGCCGCATCTTTATAAAAGCTTTTTCGCATTCATTATCTTCTGAGGGCAAAGGCACGTCTGCTTTCCCGCACGTTAATCAACGTACTCGTCGAGTAATCTAGCCGCCCCGCCCGCCCTGTGCTTAAAACTCAACCCCTCATCTTCATCCTTCGCCCTCCAACTTCAACCGTGGTCTACGGTCGTTCCAAACCTCAGGTTGCTCGTGTTGTTACTCTTCCATCGTACAACATGTGTACATGGCAGGGCCAGGCGTAATTTTATATGCTCTCTAAACTAATATCCTTGGCCATACGACATTGTCGATAAGACTCCATCTGCAGCCTTCACCCTTCCCAAACTTACCGGTTCCGAAGAGACCCTCATTACTGGAAATTAACCTCAAGAGATGGTCCTCCCGCGGCGGGTCGCTCGAACCGCTTCAACCACGCGAAGTACATGTTGTCTGCCTTTATTGATATCGCAAATATTACTAACCTCCTTCTTCCAGTACGCAGTTTTCTACCTCCCCCGGCAGTAACATTTTTAGAGCTCACGGTGCGGTTTGTCTGTTTGATCCCTCCTGTAAGTTTCATCATACAATTTTTCCCCTTGGCCTTTATTCTGATGATACCCTCAATTGGACTCGGCAAATTCTTACCCTTGCCGACTGCTTCCATTCGTTTTACTATCTCAGGCGACTATTTAAGTACGTGTCTATTTTCGTACAAGTTGTACGTTCACCTTCCTTCCTTTTATTTTTTTCCCGCTCATTGTCGACGCCTTTACCGATCTTTATCCATCGACAGACATGATCAGTCCACCGACAAGGCCCAGTCTCAGCGGGATCCTCGCGCTTCTCGACGTCAACGTGTCAGTGATCTTTCTCTCGAATGCTGTTTCTGCTGTAGGGCCCTCGGCGTGGCTTGAGCTGTGTCTGACCACCCAACGCACGTTTGTCTGCTTTCATCATTATTGCTAAGATGACTTACCTCCTCCTGTTGGTGCGCAGTTTTTTTACCTCCTCTCAGTGCTGACAGTTATGATTTAGGACATGCGGCGCGGTTCTTCCGTTCGTCTCCTACTTACACGTGTAGGTCTCATTTTACATTTCTTCCTTTTGGGCTTCGTTCTGACGATATCCTTGTAGAGATCACCAAGTGCTCAACTGTGTCGACTGCTCTCATTCGTATAATTATCTCAGGATGCTAAGTACGTACGTACTTTCTCACAACTTGTACGTTCAACCTCTTCTTCTATTTTTCTCCCGTTCATTCTCGACGCCTTGACTGATCTCTTTCCAACTTTCACAGACTCTCATCGTTTAAAGTTCAGTTAATGGCGGTCCGTGCCTTACTTCTTCTCCTCTTCCTTCCTTTCAGTTCCCATCATTTGTCGAACATTGAATAGCGGCCCGTGCGTTATTTAAGAAAGTCGATAGAACTCTAATAGTCCTTATCTAAGGTTTGCTAAACTTTGTAATGGGGACTCTCTGGCCGAATCTTGGTGTAAGCAAGGGGCAATGCCTTGGTTATTTGTGGAGACGCAACTCGTTAAGCGGGAGTGAACCGACCACAAAAGGGTAATCAAGAGAGTCGACTTGAAGACTGAGGGTTTGTCATGCAACTGAACGATGATCACAAGTTACACACAAACGCGGCGGATGTTCGATCTATGCTCCATAAGCAGGACAGAAAAGATAGACAAAAGCCGTGAATATCGGCGGCGAATAGCCCTAGCCCTTCACTTGGATGTTTTCGATGTTTACTTGCTGAATATAGACGCCCAGAATAGGAAGATCAGAAGGTGCATTGTGAATTTCGCTGCACACTAGTTTAATATTAGACTTTATCCGACCTTTCAGGTACCTACGACCGAACACATTCCCCCACCTTACCGTATTGGGGATGACTCAATAGCTTCTCGATACAAACGTCTGTTCAGTTTTGGCAGAAAGGCTCACAGCGTCTGTGCAAAACCTCTGCCTATGAGTGCAGAGGAAATTGGATGAGAATTTGCCTGATCACCCCCGGAACTGGATCCGTCGCTAAAGTAAATATCCATTGGTCGAATTTGTTTCATGTCGAAAATTACATCTCGGCCATTGGCAAGGACCAGGGGATTGAACGGCTTTGACGCACGAGAAGCAGCTGTCAAGTCGACCACTGAGGTAGATGCTTTATCTACCGCTATTGCCCGGGTTCTTGATACATATCCGCCCATCCCTTTAAGCTGCAACATGTTGAGACCTTTCTTATCAATTTGGATTCAGAAACACATCCGATAGGGCTCCAACGAGTGTTGACCATGCTGTCTGGGATAGCATCGAAGACGGCCAAGGCCGCCCAGATGCCACTTCGCGTACAAACAAGTATTGACAGGCGCCCACAGTTCTCGATGCGGTGATTTAATTTAGTGGTAGATTACTTACTCCGCGGTGCTCGTGGGCTGTGACTGTTAATCAGCGCCGGCATATTCTGTGTGTGCGTGATTACGAAGGTTTTGTCCCCTCTTATTCTCTAGCCAAACACCTGGTTCCTGTGAACATCGCAATGTACATGTGCAACGTTCTTTCTTGTATCACAATTTGTGGTCGTATAAACCTCACCCTGCTGATAAAGATAGAAACTAGGAATTTGTATCACAGATATAGGTAGAAAAAATTCGAAGCACATTTATTACGCAGGTAAACGAGATATCTACACAGGTCATTCAAGAAATTCAGGTTTTACACATGTACAGGCAAGAATGTTGATACGCCATTTGTGCACGGCTGTCAAAGCCCCTTTTGATCTTTTGATTCGGTATTTAAGGTTCTTCACAGACAAAAAGGACGGACGGTCTGGGAACTGAGACAAGTGAAGGCTTACATATCTATATGTAATAGAGTAAATCACATTAGGTACCTGGTTCTTTGTGGATAGTTTGAGGTCTTCATGGGTAGGGTGATTTGAACGGCGATAGTGTACTATTCTGGTCAATTCGTCCAGTCTCATTGATATCACAGGGCCAGTGGATGTAAATTAAATCGGTCCGTGTCCCGTGAGTCCGTGCCTATGCATCATCCCAGGAATATGGCATCGCGACTCTCCACGACCTTCGCCTAGACTCGCAAGCAGCCAGCTGAAATGAATCTGCCTGTTAATGTTATATATAAATAATTCCTTATCAATCATAAAGGACGAATAAAAGTCAATATTAATTAAAACCTCCTCGTTGCGCTCGCGTTCCCTTCGCAATACATTCCAATTGTCGACGACTGCTAATGAGATTGCGTACGTAGGCAAAGGTTCTAGGCGTCTGAAGGAATATCCATGCCGTCCGATGGCAGGTCTGAGGGTTGTGCCTTGGGTTTGGTGATAAATGCCGACAGTTTGGGTACAGTTTTCCGTTTTCGAAGGAATATTACGCCGAGGATGATAATAATTACGGCGAAAACACCGCCTATAGAACCCCCAACGGCACCACCAATTGAGGCCCTCGACTTTGAGCGAATGTTGTTGGAATTTGCCGGACTAGGTGACGGGGACAGGCCAGTAGAGCTTGTCGACACGCTAGTCGGGCTCGGGGTTGGAGCTGTTAAATTTGAAACAATTAAGAAATCAAGTGACAGGGCTGTGGTATTCGTGCTTGACTGAGCGCCATTGGTGACCTGGATGAAGTGCTGACCGGACGGTAAGGATGGCGTCTGGAAAAACAGTTGATTGTACTCGAAATTATTGGGTCTCCCGGTTAGTTGGAATGTCGAAGGTATTTGTCCATCGATTGTGAAAGTAGCGGAGGAAGTAATGTTAGTACCTGATGCGTATGAATATCAGCTCAATGATGTTCCTATGGAAGCAAAAAGAAAATAGTAAGTAAAAAGGACAACAAGCCTTCAAAAGGGGTCGAAAGCAGGAGAAATGTACCGAAGAAACCAAAGCTCATCGTGGCACCAGGTTGCTGGGTAGTGTTTGCAAAACTAAACGGTGATGTCCATCCGCTTGAATACGTGATAGCAGCATCCGACGAGTCTACATATATGTAGGCATTCCCGAACGGGACATTTGTAGATGGTGCATAATTGATACGGTCGAACAGGAAAGTTGCGTTGGATATCGTAATGTTCAGGGTAATGGTATGTTGTCCGTCGAAAAGGGAGGCATTGTTGCAAAGCAACCTGTTGTTCCCTGGGTATTCTTCTCCTGAGGATTTGCCAATATTGAATCCGTCGACAAAGCACTCCCAGGAGCCACTTTCCGAGTTCTGTTCTCCTGAACCGTATAAGAGCACTTGAGAGCCTGTGGAGCCGTCAGAATCTAGAACAGGGATTCTGCATTAAAACAATCGTCACAACCTACCATTAAAAGTATAAGAAATGCTGGCACTAGAATTCACTCCGTGCAAGGTGCTGAGGAATGGTGGGCCAAATCTGCCGAGATTGTCCTCTTTGCCGTGGTCAAGGGGGAACCACGCGCCCGTGTATTGGATACTAGAGTCTGTGTCGTCTACCAGAACGAATCTTGTAGCCGGAGATGACATGTTTTCTGCCAGTTGATAGTCTCGTAGGGAAGAAGGACAGTGAGGAAGGTAAGCGAATATGCACAAGACTAATAAGATTCCACGGCTTTTGATGCTGAAAGACTAAATACACTCCAAGCGAAAAGCAGAAGGGTGATTTCTTTCGACCGTGGCCCATTTTTGGATGCACGTTGTCCCACTGACCCGGGCACAGCTAGGTTCGTAGTGTACGAAATGAGGGCCACGATGTAATTCGGATACCAACCAAACACTTAAATTGCTGCCAGGTATCTGAGATCGACACATGGGATGCCTGATCAATATTTATTTACCTTTCCAAATGTACTTCCGGATTTTAAAACGGGCAACTCGTCCCTGTCGACCGTCCGATCAATCAATTAAGATCGGTCCGTCGTGTCCTTATCATGTCGGAGCGATCTATATATAGCGACGGTGAAGTTTTGTTTGTTCTCGAGTCAAATGCCACCCAGATAACATGTGGGTCAGCCTATGCTTCTTCCGACCCCACAGCATGGCACAATATTAGGGTCGTTCGAAGTCCGTCAGATTAGACTTCATTTGAGTTCCATTTGAGTTCCGTTTGAAATGTTCAGTTCTTCGCAAGTGACCGACCTGACAAGGCAAGAGACGGCGAATCATAACTGAAGAAGTTTGATCCTAATTTCCAATGAAACCTTACTGTTCTGAAAGACCAAATTACATTGGCAGTTTTGCTTTTGACTTAATGTGGATTGAAGATCGGACTCAGGTAAACAAATTTAGGGCTCGCGGTTGGCTAACTGTATTTGCTTGTTATCTTATTCTTATTTTAGCGCCGGTGGTGCGAGTAGGTCGCCTACAAGCAAAATTTGTGATGCGGGCCTCATGTACCTTGAGTGAATTCGTCCGTGTTATGGCCACAATCCCAACACGGATGGATCAAGATAACTGACAGATTTGATTACAAGGTCGGTAATTCTTTAATCACATTTTTCACACAACTTACGGTGGCAAGTACTCCGTGCGTTTGTTGATAAAAACAACAATCTTACGTGGAGGCAAAGCATCAAATATGCAAGACTAATCAGCAATGGTAGATTTACAGAGCTAACACATCTTATGATCAATCATATTGCGGTTCAAATCTCGCCAACAGCGCCATGTCGTTAGAAAGTTAAAGCCATGGAATGAATCCCGTTCTCCTCGGGAGTCGCCGTCATTAGCTGAACCATGATATTGTGTGCCAACGGCTCGGCGTATTTGCAATTATAGAATATCACCCAGACTACAAACGAGTTGACTTAGATAAATCGGTATCCCTACTTTACTTTCTCTATTTGCAATGCTCCCTGTGCACCGTTACCCTCCAGCGGTTTTGACCCCTCCTAGGCGCGCCAATAGATGGAATTTTTTGACCAAAATTCTTAATAAACGGGTACTTATTATATGCATGGTTCTTTCTACGCTATGGCTTTCAGGACCGCTGGTGGGGAAAACGATGTTGGCCTCACCATCAGAGCTGAATTACGAAGGTCAACCGGCACTACGTCTTCCGCCGTTGCAAGAAACACCTCCACCAAAGCCTGAGGAACAACAACTTTGGGAATCACGGAAGGTCGAGGTCAGAAAGGCCTTTCAGCACGCTTGGGTAAGCTATAAATCAAAGGCCTTTGCAGCCGATCAGCTGTTTGCGAGTTCAGAACCGGGATCAGATACGTGAGGAGCATTTATCAACAATTCCATCCTTCCAAAAATATCTGACAATACCTCAGACACAACGGCTGGTCAATTACACTTTTCGATGCTCTCGACACAATGTGGATTATGGGTCTCCGACATGACTTTATGGATGCAGTTAGAATTCTCAATGACTTCCACTTCCATCCACCAAAAGTTTGTTCCCCGGCTTCACGATGTCAAAATGCTGATGCTCATTGGCATATAGGCAAAGGATTATGCCCCTTTTTTTCAAACGACGATACGATATCTCGGCGGTCTTCTATCTGCGTACGCACTATCTGGAGAGGAAATTCTTCTTAAACATGCAGACGAGTTGGGACAAATTTTAATCCCCACTTTCCACGGTACGGAATTGGGTCTTCCAGCACATTCAATTAACGTCGTCGAGTGCGATTCACTGCTGTATTCAATGTTTTCGTTGACCTGACCCACCTTTTCTTCATCTCAACTGATCAGAGGCCAGATTCAATCTTTTTCTACGGTGGCTATCGTAAAAGTGACCACATGTCAGCTTGAATTTGAGTACCTCGCGAAGCTCACTGGGAAGCCTGAGTACCACGAACTTGTAAGTAGTGAATCCGCCCAACCAATTTACCGTTCAAGTTTTGACATTTCCTCAGGCGCAAAGCGTGGATTTATTTTCCAAAGCGAACGTAAATTACGGTCTGTCCAAGAAGTATTGGACTCCGAAGAACGCAATTCCCAATGGATGTACGGTTTGATCATTTTTCTCTATTGACTAGTCTCAACCTTTCGTCGTCCTTTATAGCTCCTTTTACCATTCAGGCAGTCGTACATACTGGATATGAAAACTTGCTGAAGCACTGGCTTCTGAGCGGCGATAAACCAGCTCGCGACCAATGTAAACCCAGGCTATCCCTTTTGCACGATTAACTGACAAGGGCGCTTCTTAGACTTAATATCTGCCGCTAGAATAATCAATGATTTCATCTACATCACTCCAAGGCGTGGGCTCATGTATGCCAGAGAATACAACGATAGCGTCATAGTCCACCACCTAGAGCATTTATCGTGCTTCCTCTTCCTCCCAGGGATGTTCGCGCTGGGAGCGTACAGCCTCGACCTCCCGCCTCATGTGAAGGAGCTCCATCTGTGGGTCGCGCACGGCCTCATGTATGCTTGCGAGATGTCCCATGTCGATCAACAAACCCGCTTAGGCCCTCAGGAGATGGAAATGGAAATTAAAAAAGGCAAGAGATGGATAGATGAACTGCACAAATGGAAGATGAACGGGCGGGAAGGGAATCCGCCCGGTCTGACGGAGCTAATGCCAGAGACAGATAGGCAAAGTTATGACCTACTGAGACCTGAGGTCAGCGTTTAATTATTTTATTTTATCATTCACTGACAGGCTTAATTTTATAGACTGTTGAGAGTATCTTTTATATGTGGAGGACGACGGGGGATGTCAAGTGGAGAGAGCGAGGTTACAGGATTTTTAAGGCAATTACCCAGAATTCGCGCCCCGAATACGGTTTTGCAGGTGTCGAGGGGAAGGAGTCAGCTAATATTCCCAGGTACTTTCTCTTGACCACCCAGTTGCAGCATCTAACCGCGATTTAAGCTATTTCCTCGCTGAGATCTTGAAATATCTCTATCTTCTGTTTGACGACACGAAGTCCATTTCTCTCGATCGTTGGGTATTCAACGCAGAAGCCCATCCGATCCCTATGTTCGCGTGGACGGACCCAGAAAGAAGCTTCTTCAATATCTCAGCATCTTAGCCTTTAGCGTTCATGTTTGTAATTTCTGCGAACATTCTTGATCTTGCTCGGCTACACGAGGAATATTAGCGAAATTTTATTTTCGTCTCGTTAATTACAAACATCATAGACTTTTATTATATTCCCGGCTGAAAAATGGGTACTTGAGGCATACTGAGGAAGATGCTGGCTAGGGTGGAGGAGTGCGTGGATGCTCGGGCGGGGAGATTTATGTACGCATGTAACCGATGGGGGCGAGCGGCGCCAGTGTGCGTGCGGTGCAAGTTGGAGGAACGAGCTGGGCTTGGTATATCGGAACTTCACGCCTACATGCCAACGTAGGCGATACTGAAGACGACGGCCAATGACGACGCTTTGCTAGTCTGTGATTGAGTCTGCGTGTCAGTTATCGCTGAGTGGTCGAAGGGGACGACGTCATCGTTGTAGGTAGGCCTGAGGAGAAGGATGTACGACGGTAAGTCAGTGCATGGGGAACAGATTCTGCGGGGTCCAGTCAGGTCGCTACGCCGCGGACGATGAAGAGGGAGGCGGAGCGTTCAAAGGCGCGGCGCACGTTTTGAGCGATGTCATGGCTATCGCCTCTGCACCACGTACGGGCGGATTCGTAGAACGGCTCTTGGGTAGGGACAATTAGGACGCAAGGGAGCATTGTAGGCTCAGAACAAACTAAGCCCGAGAAAGCACGAAGGTGTCCGTGATACCCAGTACCCAAGATGCTGTAATATGTCGATGAAAACGTTATGAAAAAGGAAAGAGAAAAAGAAGACGTGGCTTACTGGTTGAACCTGGGTTCTCGTCATTTTTAGCTGGCTAAGAATCGAGCTAAACCCGAACCGGGAATGCATTGAGCGGGAATTTTTAACGCGTATTTGGTAGGATGGGGCTTTAAGTTCTTCCTTTGTTCCTAGAACGGGCGAGGACGAGTTAGTGCGCGAAATGATTCCAAAAGTAACATAGCATACGTACCATGTATCTCCCTTCCTTTTTTCCGCCTCGTTCAAGGAACACATTGGCCAGAAAAGAAATTAATCAAGGCTATGATTCCCTGGTGGCTACCAACGGCACCATTGTCTGATGATCATGTCGTGGTGTTTCCGGCGCGCTTCGCGGCTGGTAGGAGGAAGCGGTCGCGGGTGAGGAGGCTCGTCAAAGGCCTGACTGAGTTCAAAGTCCGAACTTCGAATTCTTTCAGCGAGATCGTCGGCGGGAAAGCGCGATGATAAGCCAGAGGCGGTAGTGGATGCAAGGAGACCTAGGGAACGGGGTACTGCCCAGTGGAGCCACAGTGACGGGAGCGGCGATCGCAGTGGCAAAAATACCAGCAAGGTATGAACGAAAAAGAGGAGAAAGAGGAGGCATACAGCTTTGCGTTCTGAGCGAGCGATGGCAGTTTCAGTCTTTGATGCAGAGGAGAGTAAAATATATTAGCACATGAATGAGTAGTAAAAACGATAATACACACCTATAATTCGACCTTCCTTTCCATTTCTTCATGACGCTCAGCTCCGTTATTCCTCACTTCCAACGTTTTCTGAGCTATGTATTCCCGATAGACTGGTCTTTCGGCGGTTGCTAAAGCTGCTGATCGGCTGGGGCGTGACGACGAAGCTGAAAGGCATTCGCAGGCTCAGCCGGCAGCACGGACTGAGCGATAGTATGAGGAGGGAGGAAGGGGCTTCACTGGAAGTGCCAATGAGGCTGTGAAACAAGCCCAGCAGAACTTGCAAAAGTATAAGCGAAGTTCCATGGACGAGAGGGCGAAAGATGACTCACGGTTTTGTTTTGACAATATTGGTTCAGAAATCCTTGGAAGGCGTGAGCATGGATTAGTGCGTGAAGCAGGTAGACAATTGTAACCGACCGCACGTACTATGTATCAGATCTAGACTCTTGCATAGCGACTCTGAGTATCATTTGAATTCCCCGTCGATTGAGAGCCACCAGTGAAGTTATGACTGACGTGACGCTCAAGAGTCATCCGGAAAGGTTGGATGCCATCCACCCGAAAAGAGCCTTATAATCGTTCAGATTTAGTGCCAGCGAGTTGTACAAGAATACCAGACTCCAGAAATGAAGTGGTCTTTGTAGGTTAAGCAAGTAAGCCCGCTCATCGTCCGATTTCTTCCGATCGACGACCATGGATAACTTCGACCGGAACCCGGCCCGGGAATCGTTGTTCGCGAGTCCTACCGCTGAACCCAAGCTGAACCTCACTTTGCAATTTTTGTGGCTTAGGTGTGGTCCTGCGAAGAATGAAGTCTGGAAGAGCGCAATACGAGGCTGAAATAAAGGCAGGTGAACAGCACCATTAAAGTCCACCTACAAAATTTTGTCAGTGGCCACCTAGGATGCTTGATGCGTCTAGCTGACGTTGCCGATTGCGAGAACCCTCGGGGAAGGTGATTGTGAGTTGAGGATTAACCGTACAGTCGTCTCTTACCTTTTCATTCTGTAGCCAGCTCTTGTTAAATTTCTCAATATTTATGGCATGGAATAAAAGTCGTATTTCTGTTGTCATACTCTATTCTCCTTGGTACTCTGGGCAATTGAGGGATTGGTTATCAAGAGCGTGCTTGTTATTTCCTGTTACGTCGCGATAATGATACATTTACATCCAATACTTAGCCTGGCGGCTGAGTTTAGCCAAAAAAAAAAAAAAAGCTCGGTAGTTGGACTGAATTCGAAAATACAAATTTATTACTTGACAGTCTGCATGAAAAAGAGGAAGCAGACGCAGAGAAGCGACGATGTGAGCGAAAATGTCGAGAACGGTATTGATTGGATGCCTATGTGCCTATGATCTAGTTATGGCGGGTTCTGGAAGTGTCGGAGCGATCGGAGAAAGATCACTGTTAATTTCTTCTGCGTTAGGCGAATCATTAGTAGAGGTTACATCAACTTGGAGTGTCTTACCTTTTTCATCCTCTTCGTGGCTCTCATCGTCGGGTTTAGGCACTGAGATGTTGGTAGTTGTAGTGTGAGCAAAAACAAGCGACTCGATGTCATTCCTCTTGCCCCTCTGCCGGGAGCTACCAGGCGGTTTAGAGAAAGTGGTGGGCAGGCCGATGTACTTTGCCACCGTCATATAAGCTGCACGGTAGTTTGTTCTGGCCTCTTCTGCAACGCCAAAGAAAGCAAAAAAGAGGAATGCGCAGATGACACCAAGCCAGCGTCCCAGCTCAATACCTCTTGGATCTAATTCCCAGATGGAGCGAGGAATGTGTTGGACATTGGAAAAGTGAACATGCACGTTAGCCCAGCTGATCCAAGGACGGATTGCGGCTGGGTTAACGGTGTTCAGGTAGAGAAAGTAGCTTGCTACAGGGACTGTCCAGAGGACCTCAAGACCACCAAAACACATCAATCTCAGGTAAAAGCTGGAAGTAAGGTTACTGTGTTGCTCTAGGAGGTCGTTAAATTCGATCCGCCGTCTATTAAAAGCTAGGATGGTAAGCACTGCATAGCGCGCGGTGACAAGGCCGATGAGGATTGGTGGAATGGTGATAACTATAAGGGAGACTGGGGTGGCGTAATAGGTCTCCTCGCACCCGATATCTTCGAGAATATCATAACGATGACCTTGTGTAATGTACCCTACGTGAGAAATCAGTAAAACCTCCTGTTTCTAAAGAAATCATACCATGCCTAGAATTAGCTCCAGAAGTGGCAAGCCTAATCCAAGAGCAAGATCGGTGATTATTCGACGGCGCTCAGACTTATCGGCAGTAGGCATGTTCCCTTGAGCGGTTGAAATGCTGTGAAGACGCCTGAAAATGCATAGAGAAGAAGCCGGAATACCGACACCACTTCCCATGTATATTCTCGTAGCTGTCAGAGTTCGATGAGTAATGAAATCCATAGTAGAAGATCAGGATGAGATCATTCATACATATGTCGCACCACACTGGACTCCAGTCGATGATATTGCCATTCCAAAGAACTGAGTTGATGAATTGAGAAAGGCAGGAAATCCCCGACCAAGCCATGAAAAGGCAGGTGCCGGTGTTCCGATCTGCGAACGTAGAATTTATAACCATTAGTAAGAAGTGCTCCCGAGAAGAAGCTCAAATCTACGTCTTAAATGCCAAGTGAACGGTATAGCACAGAAAAGAAACCCGACGAAAGAGAAGGCGGAGTAAACTGTGTTCGAAAAAGTCATTGCCGAGATTGGTGTGCCAGTGGGGCATGCAACTTTGGGCGCTACATTTCGCAACAGTAAACCGCTATATATACCGCTGCCTATGTTCATGCAGAAAAAAATATGTTCCTCCTATGGAAAGCTCAGGCTGGGCTGCAAACTTTTGATGATCTTGCCGAACATATCATGGGTCCTGATGGTCCAGATATTTTAACGACATCCATCAAGCCCTCCTTTCAAGTGTCATATCAAACGGGCATGTAGGAGACTGAACCGATCAAATAATGGAATGGGAAGCTAGAAAGATTTTGGGCGTCTAAAAAATCAGGCATGGAAATTTGCCATGAAGCTCTAAATCACAGCGTACAAACCGCCGATATTTTAGGTGGGCAAGAATGAACATCGATTATACAGATCTCTATCTATTGACTAATGGTTTGGACAATGAGGGAATTGCCTTTTTTTCCACAGCCCTTGACATCGACTTCGATACGGCAGCGAATGCATGAAGCCCCGTTATCCGATTAGGTACGATCACACACCTTCTTTACACACTTGATGAAAACTGCTGGCAGTTTACCAGAGACGACATAAAAGGTCATGTGTTGAAGAAGATTGACAGATAGATACCTTGATCAGATTTTCGCGGATTGAAATACTTGGGCGCATGATCCCAGGAAAATTGGCTATAACAAGGCAAGGGATAGCGGAGTGAGGAGGGACCACAGCAAGCGCTATCCTTGCCTCTTATCAATCACTTTGTTCGCAAACGCAAATTGGACGCAAATAACGACATCCTCAGCATGTGCTCTATCCCAATTCTCACACCTATTACATTAATATCCTGATGATATCGGGGTCCGGCGTTGAGAAGTGGCACGACAAATGTCAAATCACTGTGGGTAGAATGGGTGTCACTGTTATGAATGCAAAGTGGCAATCAAGGTGATGAGCAAGAGATTGGTATTACATTCGATTCCAGGAAAATAGGACGGACCAACAAAAAAATTCTCCGAGATAATGGATATGTGTACGTCGGAAACCGAAGAACGTACAGAATCTTATTGCCTGTCGGCTTACTTCACCGGAAAATCCGGAACATAAGGTACTATGTGGATCACTGATCCCGCCGTGATACAATCCCGATCAGTCCCCTGATCAAATTACTGACTCATTGGTTTTCTAACAGGCAAGATAGTTCGTTCTAGTTATTCCTGGTGGAGTGGCGGCCTGGCCTGATAGTAATACCAGCTGAGGAAACGCGCCGAGAAGCGCGCAACCGCGCCGGCCGCGCCGCACAAAGTGGCGGTGTCCCGTGGGAATAAAAATCCGTCACCATCGCATCAACGACGACGACAATAATATGACAGCGACTAGTCTCCAGAGCCAACTTCAACACATTTCCTCCCGGACAACCGTCCTCGATGTATATGAGCATCGACCACACAAGTACTGGCGTAAAACTTTTCAGCTCTCAGAGATAAACGCACTGAGTCCAATACCGACGACCCAGGGGCTTGAGCCACTGATGACCACAAGCGCTGGCGCAGGCAGAACTTCGCATGAGGTCTTGGGATCTAAATTTTGTCAGAAACTCTGTACGTGGATTGCAATGCTCCTATCCCTGTCTCCATACTGATCCCATCTTAATCTACAGGAGTAGTTGGATTTCACCGTTCATGCTGCATGAAGAATTCTCGCCGTCTGTCCTTCGGTCGAGTCCCTTTGTCTCAGAAGGACATCATCCCTGGCATTTTGATGTGACGAAATCTCCAGTTCTCCGCCGTTTCGTTGACCCGCAGCAGGCCGAGGGATGTCCACACGAAGTTTGGTATATGTATGCACCCAGGTACGCTTTTCCCTTCCCCTCGTTCAAAGATAATATGCACCTAGGTTGTTGGTTTTTGTAAAGAACGTAGCAGGGAAGTTAAGGCGTTAACTTACCGAGTATTAAGCTCCAAGACTCGGTGGATAGACATAGCGCGCGCACTGACTTGCGGCTGTCAGTCAATCTCAATCTAAATTAGGTTTCGATTACCTGACTGTAGCGTGTCATTTCTCATTGAAGAAGGGATTCGCTCGACGATCATTGAATTCGAACCATTCACTCCGAACCTTAGCTCAAAAACTGATGATTCTTGGATCTGCATTGACAACCTGAATTCTCCCGTTCAAGAATTATAAAACGGACAATTGTTTCTGTCTTTACCCGCTCATCGACCCCGTACTCCTTACACCATAAAGCTCCAAATCATATTCTGCGTACTCACCTCCCTCGTCGCTCTTACCTACGCAACTTCGATCGCTGACAACGTCAAGTTTGACATTCGAGCGATTTCTGCTAAGTTTGTAGATATCCACAACCTCCTCAACAAGCTCTCAAACTCTATGACATATCTGAACGATTTCAAGGTGTGTCTCGTTCAAGACGTGCTTACACCTGGCTCTCCAACCGCCTTTCCTCTTAATTCCTGGTAGAAAGTCGAAGAGGAAGCTGAATTAACTGCCGAAGTACTGCAGACAAAAGCGCTCATGCTAAAGGCGAGTTTATTCTGCCCCCCAATACATAGTTCTGGTCCAGGTCGTTCATTTTTTCTCTGGGTACCCATCCACAATTTTTATTTATGTAGAACCACGTCGGGAAGATGTCCAAGAAATCACCTATCCGATTTCGAGAAAGAACTGGATTATATACTGCCGGTGAGCATCGCAATTTGTCTTCAGCCCGCTTTAGCAGACTCGTCATTTCGTTATTACAGTGTGACCGGGATTTGATTGACGCCTTTGGAACAATGAAGACAGAAATTGCTTTGTCAATTGCCCTGACCATCAGCGCCTATAGAAAGGATTAAATAAACTCCCTGTACAACTTGTTTGGCGCTAGGGCGGGGAGGTTTTCGACGGTTATACTGCGACGCGAGCTACAGAGAAAATTGGGTAAGTTAGTTAGCCGAGATTTTATACGGACAGGAAATGAAACGGACAATAGAGAGAAGAACATGCATTGAACCTTGAATTCGACTGTCCTCGGAAGTTCCCAGCCAGCATCACCGTGTCATCTGTAGCGTCCGTGCTTTCCTAGCTTATGCCTGTGTTCGTACTCGAAGCGTAGACGTAGACATATACCTTAGAGAACAAAGGTACGCGGCTACGATTCGCGTGTTCGTTACTCGGCTTAGAAATGAGATAGTCCGAAGGTGAACTGCAGACTGTAGACTCAGTTCAGTCGATGGCGCATTCGTTGTCCTCTACGGCTTCCGCATGCACAGGCGCACGTAGGTGGTCCGCCGCTCCCTAAGGTGGAGGAGAGCGTAAATTGCCGGGAGCATTTCGTACACAACAGAGAAGCCACCGTTTGAGAGTGAAGCTGCAGGTCTGGGCGGATGGGCCGCCGTCTGTGTAAGCTTAGGTGTGAGGGGTGAAATAGAGGGGGTCTCTCGTTGCAATGGGTGGGATAGCCGTTGAAAAGACGGAGGGACGGCAGCAGGCCAATAAATCACCTTGTCTGAAGCAGGGGTGCGGCAGGGGCTAGCGTTTAACCCAACCCAGCCCAGCTTCAGATTAACATGTCTGTCGGAATGCTGCCGGTAGTCGACGTCGCCAGCGTCAAGTTGAGTGTCGAAAAGGATGTCGGAGCTGTCGGTGTGTGTCTTTGTCCACTCAGAAGAGTTTTGAAACGGTAGATGGAACGCCAACAATGGGCCTACATGCGCTCTAAAAGCAGTCTACGAGGAAAACTGTTCCATAGCAAATATAAAGTGATAAGGCATCCACATCACAAATGAAAAATCTCGAACCAAGTGCAAAAACACACGCAAGAGAAAAGACTGCACACGCCTGGACACGAGAACCTTGTGACTAGGAGCAAGTTTTCCTCAGAAATCCACATGCGAGATCAAAGTCAAGCGCTGAAATTGCCCCTAGGTTTGGTGTTGGCAGAGAGTCTGCAGATGCGGTGGATTCGTGTAAGTAGATGGATCGACAGAGATGGCTTTCGTGAAGGTGAGTCGCAGAGCCATTCTCGGAATCTATCCGTTGTGGGTGCCGTCGATCGGCACCAGCCGATTTAGCCAATGGGATGGAAGCGGGATGTCGGCAATCATTAACCCACGCCACTCACAGCTCCCGTGATCACCATGCTGTCTCCGCCCTTTACTCTATGTTGTGCTTCTGTTGAAACCAAGTATTCACGAACATTGGAAAATCCGAAGGCCCTAAAGATCCAGGGTGTTGCGAGATGTGATGTAGGGCTGGCTGGTTTTAACGATACTCAACTTGCTGGCTTCTATTGGTCTCACAATACGTCAACGAATCAGGAGGCGTGTTTATTTGACTATGCGTCCATTAAATTCATACATGCACCAGAAGGATAAGGTAGCTAGGCAAGCAATTTCGTTCCTTCCATCTTCCAGGTACTGAAATTGAGCGTTCTTTTCCTTCCCGTTAGCTTGTCGACCTTGCTTCAGACCGCTCCAAGATTTCGTGCTCCTTGACGGCCTGTTCTCACTTTGGACGCTTCCCAGCATCAACTTGACGTTCAAAAAAATGCAGGCGGCGCGTCTACTAAAGTTTAGATGCAGGTGGAATCATCGACACGTCAGGCAGCTGGCGAGGAAAGACATTGAAAATAGACAATAATGGCCGAATCTCCGTCCACGACGATCAAGTCAGGTTTTTGCCACACTACTCCGGTACGTCAGTCTCAGTTTCATGTCGGCATCCAGCATAACCTCATATAAGTACAGTCGTTTCGTTCAACTGAAGGCCTTTAACATCTTCTCGACACTCGTATTCGGTCGAGTTTCCACTCGACATCCAGCATAACTTCCTATACACTTCCGTTCAAGCTTTGGCCCACAACATCTTCTCAACACCTGCATTCAATCGACCGCTCTTTCAGTCGTGTCTCAGAGGCATACGGGTTCATTCTTCCTTCTCCAGATTTCCACGTCACGATCGTCAGTCAATCCGACTGGCGCATTTTCCAAACAACATTTGAGCCTCGAATCCTTCAAGTTCGAGGCAGCTTTCGTGCACTGCGGCTCTTCTGGCTCTGGCTTTGGTACTACCTTCTGGACGGATGCGGAGGCACATCAACCAATTCTACGCATAAGACGGGGGAAGTTGTTGGGTGGGAATACTTCCGGCTGACTTGATACTTGAACGAACTCACTCTCGCTTCTCGTCTTCGTCTTTCACTGTCTAACATTCCCCTGGGCGCTGGCGCTCTATGAACTGAGACTAGACACGGATCTCACCTTACTTAGCTTTTCGCTGCACCTCGACCAAGGTGTTCTGACACGTCAGCGTCGTATTATAACCTCACTACCGCTTAATTTCAACTCCATCGTTGCTCGCTGGCACTGATTTTTCCGCACCTTTAAAAGCCATGGATGGCTTCTCCTTCCCCTGCGTTTAAAACCCAGTCATCTATTGGGGCATATATCGACTCAAATGAATGACTTCTAGTGCCAATCCTACAATCTGGCAATGTTGGTCCAGGATCTGAGCAGTGCGTTCAGAAGCAGTCGCGCCATTGAAACCTCTTTGTCGGCTCCTCGTATGTTATCATGCTTCTCGACGTTCGAACCGTTTCATATTTTAACCTCGACCTGACCCTTACTGCCAACCCGAGCGTGGATGCGTACTATACGTATGAACTTACTTGGCAGTAGCGGTGGTGCCGCTTCTGCTCTTCAGGTCACTATTCGTTCATATTAATCGGTCCTCTCAGCAGGCGCTGCGCATTTCCCCGCTTAGATGAGGGATGCTGGGTCAAACTCAGACCGACTCAAACGAAAAACCTCCCACAACTACCCAGCACTCGCCCACGAGCACCACCCTATGCCAAACCCAATTAGCAATGTCTACGCCAGCCCGTCTCTTGCATTTCCTCCCCTGTCTTTGCCTACATCAATTTTTCTAACATTCATGTTCATTCTTCCTGTTCATTCATGCCCTGATAAATAATAACATATCGTGTGCGTTCTCCGCAATTGCTGCATTCACTGACGATTATTGCCGCAGCGTTTCGTAGGTGTCGTGAGAGATAAAGGCCGATTCGTCGAAGATGTAAGTTGCAATACAACCCTCAGACGTCAAAATAAACAAAGTGTGGCGATTCAGGTACATACTCCAAAAACGTTTCGCAACTCTTTTACATGTAATCGAATAAACTATTGGCTTTTGGTATCACTAATTGGTCGTGTTAAGAGATGTATTAGAGAGTCCGAGAGTTGTAACCTCTTGTGCATTGGAAGCGTTATGGTAGGTACCTTTCGCCAGTCGTCTTAAGGTATTTCTTCAGAATCAAGTCAAAAAGTGAGTAGAGTTGTGAACTTACCAGGAGCGAATGTATGCGCCACCTTAACTGAATCCGTCGTCGATAATGTGACCTCTGGATAGTACCTGCCCCCATAATCTGTATCGGAGATTTCTGGCCTGACATGAATCGTCGCTGCATAATCGGACCGAGGTGGCAATACGGACGGGTTTGCTTTCAAGGCAACTATGTGGCACATATTGGAGTAGAAGACGTCCTGAGTACCGCCAGAAGAGGAGGAAAGATTTAAAATTTTGCGAATCCAGCTGCTTTCCTTCTTTCCCTCGCGACGAATTGACCAGTAGGAACCAATCTCAACTTCTATCTGTTCCGGAGGGGGTGGGGGGGCTTTAAGGTCGCCAGGGAATTCGATGCATACAGTAGGGAGCTCGTTATCTGACATATCTATTCCCTCTTCCTGCTCGTTAGCATCGTCAAGATTGAAGCCCCACTGGATGGTACCATCGTCGTCTTGCTGTCTAATTCTGGAGGTAAAGTGCTTCTTCTCAAAGCTCGTGGTTTTTTCGTCTGCCTTTGTTTTACCAGCTGTCATTGTTGCCTGAGGGTGCGATCCGATGACCAGGGATGCTGCCAGGCCACGAGCTTGACCTGTTTTCGCCGTCACCAACTGCTTTTCTTCCTTCTCCGAAGCAAGGGACCTTTTTGGGCTGTAGTTGTAAAACCGGGCGTTTTTATGTTCTGCGTTAACGGTCACGCTGACATAAAATTGCTTGTAGGCCGCCTCTGTGGTCCGTATATTGCCGAATCTAAGTTCTGTAAATCGAACATGGTGTTGTGAATACGGGCCGCTGTTCGTGGGAGATGATGGTATGGTCTGAACGTTGGATTTAATTGGGCTCCGAGGGCTGAAACAACGATGAAGCCCTACCATTATGGTCAAGCCACCATTCATTGTCAGGGTTTGAAAGGGGGTTAGACTATCGTGGGTCGAGTACACCTTAGAGGCGGTTTTGAAGACAATTTCTGCTGGCCCAGTAGAGGCTCCACTTTTGTCTCCTGACGGCTCTCCTGGGTTGTCGTCGGGATTTCCTCCCTTATCGGCTTCGTCGTCGTCTCCAGCGTTATCCTCGTTTTCCTTCTTTGAGCCACTTTGCTCGTTCTTCTCTCCACCACCGCCGCCAGACGGGCCCTGTAAAAAGGCGATGGAACCGCCACCAAGTGAGGAGGTCTGAGAGAAACCAATGACTGTTAAAGGAATTTTAGCGCTGGTTCCACCATCAGCAAATTTTGAAGCAGTGAAGTAAGTGAGCTCATCGAAGTCCCAAATGTCTCCATCGACACCGGCCTTGAACACTGGCAGACGATACCGGGTGGAGCTTGTGAATAGGATTGAAGAGAATGGGGAAAATATTCTTCCCAATTCTTGTAACAGAGTAAAGTTGTCATCTACTTCTGTAGAGACGAAAACATGAATTTGTTCGAGATATCCAATACCGGATTTGATAAGACCTTCATCAAATCCAGCATAAATGGCATATTCGGACGCTTTAATGTGCCTCTCGTCGAAGACCTTAGAAATCTCGAACATATTGCTTCTCGCGTGTTTTAATGCATGCTCGGCGGCAATCCAGCATGTTATGGTTTCTAAAGCAGTGAGCTAGAACTAATTGACGACGGTTAAGAATATATATAACATACTGAAAGGTTCAAATTTGTTTGTGTCAACTGTTTCAATCTCGATTCCTATGCAGTGTTGTTAGCATATTAGTTTGTTGTTCCTCGCTTCAAGTAAGGTCGCATATGAAACACGTAGTTAGCGAATGGGTGACACAAAGGCTGCAGTACCAGTTGACACAGACCACTCCTTTCCCAAAGCAACATTAAGAGGAAAAAGTCGGATACGTTACCTTTTTCTGGAAGTTTTAATGACGCAGCTGACTCTGCCATTATTTTATCCGCGCTGGAGTCATGCAAGTTAAACACAGGCGGAGCGGTGACCGCCGAAGCCTCTGGAAATTCTGCTATAGTAGGGACGTCAAAATAATAGTATTCAGGAAGTAAATATTCTACCTGGCTTAGAGATGTTTTGTAATGCATGTGCACAGGCAGTACGAATCTTCTCGTTTGGATCATTAACAAAGGCACTAATTTGTGAAGTGGAAGACCGAATAGACCTCCGAAACTCGGCTACAAATATATATATATCAATAGCATTCAGATCAAAGGGCTTGGTAATTGTACCTCGTTCTGAGAGCTTCCACAATGCAACTGCGCTTGCCTCACGAACAGATAAATTACTATCACTAAGGAGGGAAATAACTTGTGGAATGGCCGGTCTAATTTGCTCTCGAAACTCGGCTACAAGTACATCAGTAATATTTAAGCCAGAAATTTTGACATATTACCATGTTGTGCGATTTTCGACAGTGAATTTGCACCAGCAAGGCGAATGGAGTCGTTACTGTCACTGAGGAAGCCAATAATCTGTGGAATTGCTGGTTCAATCCACTCTTGAAGGTCAGCTGCAAGGACGTCAATGACATTCCAGGCGGAAAATTTAACATATTACCATGCTCTGATATTTTCGACAGTGCCTTTGCACCCGCAAAACGAACAGATCTGTCATTGTCCCTAAGGTAGCCCATAAACTGAGGAATAGCCTGCCCAATTAACTCTCGAAGCTCGGCTACAAGTATGTCAATGCCAATCAGGCTGGAAAATTTAACATATTACCGTGCTCCAGGATGTTTGACAATGCATTTTCAGCTGCATGACGAACAGTCCAGTCACTGTCTACGAGGAGGCCCATAATTTGTGGAATATCCGGTCTAATTGACTCTCGACACTCGGCTACAAGTATGTCAATGCCGTTCAAGCTGAAAAGTGCAACATATTACCGTGCCCTGAGAGTTTCGACAGTAAATTTGCAGCTGTACGACGAACATGCCTGTTGCTGTCACTGAGGAGGCCAATAATCTGTGGAATTGCCTGTCCGGTAGGCTTTCTAAACTCGGCTATTAATAAAAGAACGTCAATGATAGTTAAACCAGGCAATTTGAAATATTACCTTGCTCCAAGAGTTTTGATAATGCAATTTCACTTGTACTACGAACCGACCTGTCGCTGTCACCGAGAAGGGCAATAATCCGCGGAATGGCCAGCCCAATTGATTCCTGGAACTCGGCTACAAGTACGTCAACAACTTTTAAGCCAGAGGATTTGATGTATTACCGTGCTCTGAGAGTTTTGACAATGCATTTTTTCCCGCAAAACGAAGAGAGTCATTACTGTCATCAATAAGCGCAATAATCTGTGGAATAGCCGGTTTGATTGACTCTCGCCACTCGGCTACAAGTATGTCAACAATATTCAAGCTGAAGACTTTCAACATCTTACCGTGCTCTGAGAGTTGTGACAGTAAATCTGCACAAGCAGCTATACTACGAACAAACCCATCACTGTCACTTAGGAGGGTAATAATCTGTGGAATGGCCCGTCCAATTGGCTCTTGAAACTCGGCTACAAGTAGGTCAACGACATTCAAGCCGGAAAAACTCCGACGCATTACCATATTTTGAGATTTTCGACAGTAAATTTTCACCATTATAACGAACAGAAGTGTCGCTGTCACTGAGGAGGGCAATAATCCCCGGAATGGCCGGTATTATTGACTCTCGATACTGAACTACAAGTGTGTCAACAATATTCAAGCTGAATGAATTCAATATATTACCATGCTCTGAGAGTTGCGACAATAAATCTGCAGCTGTATGTACAACGAACAAAATTGTTGCTATCACTGAGGAGGGCAGTTATTTGTCGAATGGCCAATACAATTGGCTTTTGAAACTCGGCTACAGGGATGTTAACAAAATTCAAGCCGGAAAGTTTAACATAATACCTTGCTCTGAGAGTTTTGCCCATGTGTTAGTGGCCTCACGATCAGAATACCTCTTGTCGTCAGTGAGGAGGGCAATAATCTGTGGAATGACTAGTCCAATTGACTCCCGAAACCCAGCTGCAAGTACGTCAACAACATTTAAGCTGAAAAGATTGACATTTTACCATGCTCTGAGAGTTCTGACAGCACATTTTCAGCTGCAGAACGAACAGAGTTTTCACTATCATTGAGCAGGGCTATAATCTGTGGAATGGCTTGTCCAATTGACTCGCGAAACTCGGCTACAAGTACGTCAACAACATTCAAGCGAGAAAATTTGACACATTACCGTGCTGGGAGATTATCGACAGTGCCCTTACACCTCTAAAACAAAAATCCTGGTCACTCCTACTGAGGATGCTAATAATCCGGGGAATAGCTGGTCCCATCGACTCTCGAAGCTCAACTACAAGTACGTCAATTCCATTCAAGGTAGAAGACTCAACGTATTACCGTGCTTTGAGAGTTTTAACACTAAATTTAGACCTGCAGCACAAACAGACATGTCACTAGCACTGAGGAGGGCAATAATTTGCGGAATAATCTGTTTCAATGACTCTTGAAACTCGGCTACAAGTACGTCAGCAATTATCAAGCCTGAATATTCAATATATTACCTTCCTCTGAAAGTTTCGACAAAGCATATACGCCTGCCAATCGAACACGCCAATTTTGATGACCGAGGAAGGCGGCGAGTTGTGGAATGGCAAGTCTAACTGACTCTCGAAAATCGGCTACAAGTACGTCAACGACATTCAAGGCGTAATATTTGATGTATTACCCCGCTTTGAGAGTTTCAACACTCCATATGAATCCTCGCTGTCGTGGAAAAGGGCGACAAACGACTCTCGAAACTTGACGTCTAATAGCACCATCAGTCACAAATATCAAGTTACACAATCATATGTTTGCCTGTTTGCGGGTGAATCTCCTTAAGGAGGTTCTCAACCTGTGAAACGGTGGCCGAATGATCGTTATGAATGGCGCTCGAATAAATAGTGGGGTATATTGTACGTACTTCTGCATTTACGATAGCAGAAAGCGGCTTCTATAATGAAGATAACACGTCAAACCTGCCACTGTATAGACGAAAGGCGTAGTACTCTGGGTGTGAGGGACCGTTCCAGGAACGATTGTATAATGCCCATACTTAAATACCACCGCAAAGAATTATGATTTGCTTGTCGACGAACAGGTTTCGTGGTGCAAGGTCAGCGACGGGGCAGGATGATTGCAGTAGAAGATCAGCGATATCAACGAGCGAAGCTTTTGTGATAAATACGACCCGTTAACCTCGGGATTTGACACAGCCCCATGCCTTTGGCTAATGCACTTCACCCACAGTATTAATAGCTGGACACTCAAGGTTCAAACGTTCAAAGCTGAGCTGGAGCCCGGAGAATTGAGATCGCAGGCAGGCGCTGCAGTCATCGCCTCACCAAACGTCAGACGTGTGAAAGGGGTTGTCGAGACGCCTTACATAAACGTTCGCTTAAGGTTCCCCTTTCTCACCCGCCCACCTCTCATTGTATCCCAGCCTCCTCAGACGACGGACAACTCTCTGTTCTCACTTCACCTCCATCCAGGTGCCTTGGCCTCCCACCTTCGCCCCTCACCCTCCTCGTACCTCTTAGATCCGCTCACCGCGTACACCCCCTTGGTCATAGCACGCGAAAGATCGTGCGCTAACTTAGATGGCTGCGTTCTTCCCTTCACTCTGTCTGCTGATTAACGGACATATGCACGGGATAGAAGACTGGCACGATAAAAACTTCGATCTTGGCCTTCTTGTGGGCAGGAAGAGTATGGGCAGGATCAGATGGAGGTCGAGCGGGGGGCAAAGGAGAAAGCGAAAAGGAATGAGAGCAGTCATAGGTGGTACCAAGGTCGTGGACATGCCGGATGGGAACGAGGACCTGAGCGGAAGATCTACTTTGATTCAACGTATCTCCCGTCCTCGTCCCGTCATTTTCACCCACCATTCCTTTTCGTAATTATTTTTTTTCTTTGTCGACTTTTCTCTCTAAGTCGTTGAACTGACAACTCAACTTTGTTCTCCAGCACCTAACCTGCCAGCATCGTCAAAATCTTTCTCCACTGTTTGTGGTCGCTCAGGAACACGGAGCACACAGGTTGGCCTCTCCCTCCGAGCCCTGCGCGCCAAACCGCGACGGCGGCGGCGTCATCTCAGTGCGAGCGGACACGAACGCCAGTTCTGCCAGAGTGGGTCATGAGTGTCGGAATCGAGGATAATAATGCATTATCGGTGTACGTTTTAGCTGTTAGTGTTTTGATCGACCACGGGCGCAAATATTGGGTAGCTGATGGAATAAAATTACAGACAATAGTGAAGCCCGTCTCCTTTACCAACGATAGTGAGAGCTGTATGAGGTCACGGTCATACTTCCACCAGCCTTACCAGCCTTAGTGTCACTCTTGGCCCGTCGTCATTGGCAAGAACGACCTCTCCGTCACGCTTTATATCGCCAGGACGAATAAACCCGACCCAACGCTCTCTTTGCACACTCACCCTCTGACTGTCAACGTCCACGTCATCGTTAAATTTATTCGCGAATCCTCCGTGCTATTAATTCTTCTTGTTGTCTAGGGCAGCGGCAGGAACGTCAACGTCGACATATCTGGAGCAGGTAATGTCAATGCCAACGTTAATCACACTACAGCTACCAGTACATTTGCGTTTACCCTCCTGAACCAGGTTCGCTCTCAGCGGCAGGTCCAATCCCAAGTCGGATCGCGAAATCGCGGCTGAAGCTACAACATCAATTGGAGACGTGGAACCGCCCCGCTGCATCTTTCGCTTCTCAAGCACCTCGGGTTACAATGTCAACGATTTGTCCTATATGTTGGGTAACGAACATCAGCACGGAATGGAAGACCGGCGCGATGAGGTCGATCTCTACCTATTATTTACGGCGTCGCCTATACTCACGCCTTCGAGTTTAAACATGAAATGGAAATGGAAAGGAACAGCCGTGGGTGGCGTTTAAGACGTGGACCTGAGGAGAAGGTCGTCTGTGGTTAAACGTATGGTTTATTCTCTTCCTGTCATTTTCTGACGTCGAATCTCTTTTTTTCTCACTGAATCGGCGATCTGCCAACTTGATCTGGTTCTCCACTGCCTTAACCTTCTACCAGTGCTAATATCTCCGTCTACCGTCCACTCTAACGTCGTTGGACGCTCGGGAACTCCAAGTACAGAAATCGTTCTGCCCGCCCGGCCTACCTGACGGGCTACTTCTCCAACGGTGGGTCGACTTTTGGGTATGCCTTGGCTAATTCACCGACTAACAAACATTGGTATCGCAGGTTGGGCTGGACTTCGAGCTCAAGCGTAGGATGCATCCTACACTCTCTTGCTTTCCAACACGGATCATCGTTCATTGAACTGTTTCCTGATATTCTGCGCAGGTTTCTAGGTACTCTTGCCTGCTTATCCTCGCTCGTACACTTGATTGGCGTGTTTTCCAATCCATCGATCATCGGGATTCATTATCACCTTCATTTTTGACTCGATATTACCTTGTTCGGTCACCTTACTCCGAGGCTCCTAACGTTGTCTGGTAAAAAGACTGTGATTCTCGTGAATCGGTTAACTGGTCGCACTAAAACAATCAGTGCTTTCGAGCTGGTTTACCCGAAGTTCACCGTCGTCAAGTCCCTCCCCTGAAATATTGGGGTTAACGCTGGAGCGTATTCCCCATATCCTACGGACAATGCGAGCTCCTATCTGTTGGTCACTATGATACACGTGTATGTCCTGTCCTTCTTGACTTGATAACTGTCCTCGTTCACGTACTCACTTTTCTCTTGAGATCCTGCGGTTCACAGGCTTGTATGCACGGCACTTGACATGTTAGAAGGCTCTCCTTGCTTGAGCTTCGTTTGTTACCGCCATAGCGGCCTTCGGGAGGGGAGGTATCGGAGACGGTTTGATGGGACGATATTTCAAGGTGGAATTAGAAATCGGTCAGTTTACCACCTTACTCAACAACGTGCAAGCTAATAATCAGATGCCAACCACTGTGGATTTATTTTACCGGTGAGTTCGGGTCTGAATACACCTACTTTGTTTCAATTTCTCCATTGAAGACCTACCCGTACACAATCTGCTATCAGAGTCCGGCCCGAGCGCCACCTATTTACAGCGCCGTCATCAATTGTATACGAGTATAGATAGCAATCGTAAAATTCTTTATGAAAGACATAATTATAATGAAACCACTTTAAAAATAGTAGGCTGAAACATTTATAACTTACGATTCAACCCGGGCTCCGTAATGTAGAATTTTGTCCTTGGTTCCAAAGTGGACAACGATATGTATGGAGACGGGCGGTATAAAGGCGAACCACTTGTGAGCTTCTGGTCATTCATATCATCTATTCACCCCCGCCAGAACTGCGTTGGAAGAATGAAGTTCTCTGCATCTTTGATCACCTTCTGCGCCATCGGCGTCTCCTATGTCTCCGCTACCCCAATCAAAGACGGTCAATTTCAAATAGTAAGCGCTGAAACAGCTATTCTGCGATGGCAAAAAACTGACATATATGCCTTACTTTCCTTGTAACCAGATATCTCGAGACGTTAGCCTGTCCGAAGCAAATGTCAAAAGAGAAAGTATGTTCCCCAGCCTTGAGCGCAGGTCAGAAGATATTCAGGTAAGCCTTCCTTTAACTTGGCTACAATCCCATGACGCTCATGGATTACAAGTCTCGAGTTCCGAAGTGCGATTGTATTATCATCGAGCCTGACGGGAAGATCAAGAGCTGCTGCCCGTAATATATTTATTCAGTAATTACTACTCGTAGTACACTCCTATGGTGTTTTAATAATGCCTGTTATCTACGACCGGCTCCTGAAAACGCTGAGCTTTGGAAATAGTATATAAGATAGCTGTTAACTCGAATGAAAACCGCTTCACTCTCGCTGAATTCATTCGGCTTGGGCAAAATTATTTGATCCCCTTGGGATACTTGTCACTATGTTTCCGTAGGAGAAATTTGACCAAAAAATATCGCACTTAACCCCTGGTTGTTCTATGTTTGTCGGCCTTCATAATGAATGCCAATAATAGCGCCCAAAAAACCGTTCGCCGGTTCCTGAACCTGGGTTTCATAAGTTACTTTCATATGACAGTATATAAAACATGGGGGTCGAAGCTCCTCGTTATCCTGCTTAAAATTCACAAACTTAGATTTAGGGAATCTGTCCAACAGTAACAGATCGCGCACTTTTCAAACTTGAGACCTTGTCTTTGGTCTGCACTGTGATGTTTATGGATTTGATGTCATCGAACCTCCAAGGGGGCTAAAATAAACAAAAAACAAATGGTATGCGCCAACACCGGCGTTGGAGCACTCCGACCTATCGGACAGTGCGACCCGAAAGTCCTAGGAGTAAACCAAAGCTGCATAATTTTCGGACACTAACGATTGGGGGAAATGGAATGTATGGACTGGTAGAAGCACCATTCCATCGAAATTCGCTGAAGGAAATCAATCTGTTCTCCGAGTCCTATGGAAGATTGGAGGTCTAGAGAGGAGCATTTCAGCGTGAGTGAATTGTACAGCGATGCAATGAAGGAGGAAATTGATATGTATGATATATCATGGACTTACGCAAACTTTTCAGCCTACTCCAGGCCAGCGGAACAGTACGCGTTTTTGTGATCATGAGACCGAACATGGTTTGAACCATGCAAGTCACAAATCCGTTAAGGATATTACGCCTCACAGGCAACGGAACAAGAATCTAGACACAGGGAGTCAACGACGTCCGCGACCGCTCTTCAATGCGGACGCCCGACAGTACCGATGGCGAGCCAATGTGAAATTTTACGAAAGCTCACGACTTAGGCATCGAGGGGTAGGTTGAGATTCAGGATGAGTTTTGCTTCTCCATTTTGAATGACATCCAGCAATAGGCAAAAGGATGCGGACGAGGCCATGTCGCATATATTTGTAAATGGAGGATACGACGATCGTATGAAGAGCACCTAAAGGACCAGGTGGACACGGCTATTCGTACTAGAATGAAGTAAGATAATGATAATCACTTGCGTACAAAGGATTAGGTGGTATTCTGTACGTTCTCAAGCAACACAACACTTACTTGATGACCTTTTTTGTTGCTCAAATCACGGTGACGATTGTGATTGTGATTGCAATTCCACCTCCTTGCCCAGGAACAGCTAAGAGAGCATATGAGTGATATTCTTCTGCCAGTTTCCAGCCAGAGAATGATGCTTACCCAACCGGCGCTGAGACTCGCTCTCTTTCCAGGCCCTCTTCCCCATCCTTGCTCCCGAGTCGTCGTCTCTGTACAGGACGCGCATCCCATTGCCCGGAAGCGACTCAACTCTATACCTCGCTCGCGTAAGTAAGGTGACCCGCTCCTGATCTTCGCCGATCCGATACGATCCCCAGACTTTCGAAACGCTCTTTCCAGCCCAGGCTCAGACGCCGCAAGTGCCGAGGATGATGCTCGTTATCTTTGACAATGGGGAGCTTGAGATCTAAAGCCACGACGCGTTGACGATCCGACTTTGAGTTAGAAGATCATCCTCCTCCTCCTTGTCCTGGTGACAGCTGCCCTCCTTTTTGCTTCTACTTCAACACGACCAAGCGGGCAGTCAAGGTCACGAACACGAGCTCGTCTTCTCCTAAGCTGCACAGCTTCGGTCGTGCAATGTAACGCGTATTGGGATTGTAGTCTGGAATGCCGGTCGCTGGAGTCCATCGGATTGGGAGAAGTGCACCGATTACGGAGGGGCCTCAGACGGCGTCAGACGGACATAGAGAGATAACGGGCTTGAAGTTGCCGTTGACCGCGTCTGAAGAAAGCTATGATGCTCAACTTCAACTCTAGAGAGAGAGAAAATGACCGAAATTAGATACCAAGGTTGCTACCAACTAGCCGTCCAAGTGTCCTGGCTGGCCAAGCCAATGAGATCTGTAGAAGCAGTCAGCGTAAGCTGGTACTTTATGCCTGCAACACACATCCTAACTCCTACCTACCCGATGAAACTCAATTGAGCTACTCCGAGGGCTCTGTCAAGCCAACCAATACCATGAATGCACCGAGCAATCGACGCCTTTCTAGATCTATATGTCGAATTTCGAGATTCGAAAGACGGAATTCGTTGTGTCAAGATCCAAGTACGCATTTGCATAAGGACAGAGCCCGAGAGACCTAGCAGGATACTGGAGAGACTCAAGATCAGGAGGCAAGCGCTTTGGATTGGGAGCAAGGATTGAAGGAATGCCCAAAAGCGGTCAGTTCATCATTCACGTGATCTAAACGCGTCGCGTGTCGGGTCCAGGAGGCTTCCTCTGCACGCAAGACAGCCGCTTCCGGCTTTGCGGCCGAGGTACGGGCTTGTTGCGTCGTCGATTTTTCGCGTGGAGGATCTTATTTCTCACTGCCGAAGCAGTGACTCTCTCGCATCACCGTCCTTCCTTGCTCCTTCCTTTCTAACTCTGTTTCGTATGTGTATGGGTGGGTGCACTGGTGCCGTCTTCGTCTTTTTTTCCCCTTTTCTCCAGGTAATTTGCTTTCCTCTTCTTCTACTGCCCTCTTGAGCCGTGAAAGGAAAACACGTACACTATGTATCGCGTTGGATGTCTGAAATTTAACAATCAAGACAATTCGTGCGGTATTGATTAAGATGCTTGGAAATCTTCACTGCTCAATCTCCTTATATTTTACTCTGCATATTTAACACCCCATACAGAACGGTCTCAAGGGTACTGTAAGCTCTCTTACATTAGCCGAGTATTCATGGCGTCTTTATCTCCATATATTATACATACATTGATAGTTCTTGTTACAATTCGGGATGAATAGTGATTTCCTATCTACGAGGTCGACGACCGTGTCTAACTTTGGAACTGGGAGCATAACGGGTGTAGAACAAAACAATCATGCTTAGCATGACGCCGATGAGCGCAACGAGCCATACCCAGAAGCCTGTTTGACCGTAAGGGTTTCGTAGGCATGCATAGATAAATAAAATTAAACTTACCCATCTGAATCGAGACTCGGGCATTTATCCCGGCATCTAATTCCTTGATGCGAGAATTCAAGTGCGAAATGAAGACTCCATCAAGAATTAAAGCCACGAGAACAAACATAAAAGAGAGTGTTGATAAAATGAGAACAGGAAGCCCATCACAGTGGTTTAAAAGCACGGCAATGAACGTGATTACAGTGCCTAAAATTCCAATTCATGAGTTCGAGAAAATTAAAAGATCCAGTAGACTGACCGATGGGGTGGGTGACCAGCACCCGTGTCAATCCCGCCGTTACAACAGCAGACTTCGTGTCGTTTCCAGTTATGAGTTGGATCGTAACATTGTAGCCTAAGTCTTCAAAATAGCAAATAAAAATATTCGAGGAATTATTTTACGGCCTCCGTTAATCAAAATAACAGAAAGCTTACCTGAAGGCAGGCAAATACGCTGCGTGTTATTGGCAGTAAAATAGCATGCGGACCTGAGGCGTGGGTATTAACAAAAGCAAATTCGGACAGATTATCAAAGTTCCACACCAAACACCAAACTGTGAAAAGAGGTTAGGCGTTAAAGAACTCCTATATGGATTTCTGAAAGCTTACACGAATTTCAGTCAATCCTTCCGAGCCAGTTGCGTTCACGATGGATAGAGTGCCGGACAATTCTCCAGTCTCGTTAAATTGGGCTTGCGCAAGGTCCATACTCGGTACTTTCGGTAGGGTTATCGACGAAGACACCAACAAAGTGGCGACGAGAGCGCATGCGAGGAAGCACGCGGCCATGGCACGAAAGACGCCGAAGGTAGTATGCATGTCGTTGAAAGCGGGATATGACTTAGAGAGATCGAAACAGAGAGCTTTTAAGCTCTTAGGTTTGGCGTAGAGTCGGAACCGGGTCAAGTTAGCAATCGATGTTGCTGCTAGTAAATCTTCTGTGGCGACCATGACTTACATGAGCACAGGAGTCGTAAGTTGGGGTGATCCACTGAACACTGGAATAGCAATTGCAAGTCGATTATGCTGCCGTCCTGGCAACTATCCATGGCAATATGTAGCGCATAGAATTTTAAGGCTAATTGGAGTTGACGAAAGGCTCGCCGCATGCACCTACTTGCATTATTACCTCATTTCAACGACCAGGAGTCTCGGAATTGCACCGCTATTAAGCGCCGGCTACGCAAAAGACAGATGGTAACCAGCCATCACTAGTCGAGTATTACCCTGCAATCCTCTAGATATGAATACAAAGTCAATAGGGAGAAGACCTACCGGCCTTGTGGAGCAGAGTTTGATGTACGCAATATCGAATGTATGAAGAGTCTTGAACTACAGCACATACCGTTTTCTCAGGCACTAACGAAGTCATTGCTTGTATGCTCAGTCAACTGACAGAACCAGAATTGTCCACCATTTCTGTCATCCCGTTGTCTCCGGGTAAAAGCCACCTTACACCACACCTTCTGCTGTGGGCAATACAAAATCAACACGTTCCTTTAACTACAAAGAAGTCGTCCATTGACCCAATACATAGCCCCGACAATCTGTAGGCGATCAGTGATCATACTGTAGACATTTACTTGTTGGCATTTTTATTGAAGGTGGTCGTTCTCCAACTTCATTGAAACACGAAACAGGTTGACATATTTGCCGCCCGGTTAAGGAAGAGCAGCCTAGTTTTACGGTGTTCAGGGTTCTTCCCCAGATTGTCTCGAGATAAGCCACATACCTGTCTTAACGTCTGTTACCGTGAGCCCATCGGATCTGTCATCGCCAAATTTAGATATGACGGTTTGGGCCAATGTCGATGTTGCACATCCTGTCCATGTCACGAATCTTTAATTAATTCTCCCACGAGGTATTCGACGAGCCGGAATTCCATGCTAGTTTGTGTATGTTCCTTGCCCTTCAGATTCTACCGGTATACTTGGCTTAGGAGTTTAAGCACGCCCTTGGATAGCGGACTCTCCCGGGATTCTTTATCATCATCCAGAGTTAGAACCGCTGTTCACCAGCAGTTAGGCGCCGATGATCCTTAAACTACGCGAAATGAATGAACCCATGTGGACAATCGGGTCCCGGAACTATCCGACTAAGCCATCGAGGTTGCATCAACCCCCACTGTCGTTGGGCTGAAGATTTTAAGATTATGTCGATTCTCGAACCATCAATCAGTCAACGTTTGAACTGACAAGATAGCGCGCGGAGTTGAACACGTTAAGCTATTTATAGCCGTGAAAACTGGAGGGTATCAGCTCCTAACGCCCGCCCAGTGGCAGGTCTAAATGATTCCCTGTTAGATAACCAACTGAGAACAAGTGAGGGATTATGTCCCAAAGCTAATTGAGAGAACGTATCCAAAGCCATTCAATCTCGAAAACGCAGCATATTACCAGGGTTTTGACCTGGTTTTCTAAGTCTGAGGAGCAGTTAAATTAGAGGCGATGTCAATCGCTTCATTTACCTGCTGTCATTGGCCCATCCCACACGATTTGAAGAATCACTGCCGGAAGCGACGTTCACATGAACTTATAAGGTTTTCATAATTGGTGTTACGACTATCTGAATGCGACAAAGGCAACCATTGCAATGATTGAAGATTGATTACTGGTTCGGGCACAGGCGGTATGAAAAAGTGAACATATATTTATTGCCTCTACGCGTTCATATTCCAGAATCATTCTTTATTGTTCCGAGTTATTCTGGGCTCTCGTGCAAATTACGAGCTCGCACTGTGAACTGGGATCGTCGACGGCGCGCTCGATTCAAAAATCCCTCGACGATCCCACTTTATCTTACAACACTGATGGCCACCGCGAGCACAGCCAATGGATTTTCTGCGCCACCCTGCCAGTGGTTAAGCGGAAAGTGGGTTCGTGCGCAGCCGGAAATGGACAGACCTACTCAGGTCCTACTGCGTGAGAGAAAGGATTCTATTGGCGGATCGGATGGGTTGTTCTTTGATGGTATTTAAGCGCCGGACATCAATCTACAGCACAGACCGTCTGTCATGTCACTGATGTTCATCAGGTCCAAGGAAACGAGGGATGTGGTGCCTGCGTTCTGGAGTCGATCAGATGGGTTACTTTTCACGGCTGTAACCTTATCGCTCGTGGAACCCAATGAATCTTACCAAGTTGTGTTGCGGTTTATGGAAGAATCCACATCCACACCGGTTTCCATAACATTATGCCTCAGCGTGTTTATGGAGCTCAGACCAGCCGTATCCAAGAGACGGTTTTCGAAACACCTGCTGTCAAACGCGGCGCAGCTGCAAGCTCTGCAGGTAAAAGCCAGAGTTTCGTGCTGCTTGAGCCACACTCCTGTTTTCCTTCTCCACCTCTTGTTCACTGACTCATTACTACTAAAATCGACATCCAAGCGATCTCAAACCCAAATTGACGACGGCAAAGCTCTGCACAATGGCGAAAAATTTCAAGCGGGCAAAGAATGTTTTGACCTCCAACGCTCCGCAAAACGCCATTCAGCTTCCTTTAGCCAAAAATTCGACCCAAGGTAAGTAGTCACAAGTTCATCATCGATAGCTGTGTCTGACAAAAGATGCAGAGGTACGGAAGGTGGCCGACTGGTTATCGCCCATCAACTTCCAAAATATTCAAGTCGACACGTTCTCGCAGCGCACTTCTGGGACTGGGGAATGGTTTCTTCGCCATAAAGCGTTTCAAAAATGGGTAGCAAAGGACAAAGGCATTTTTTGGGTAATAGGGATGCGTAAGTGGCTGTTCTTTTGTATCTATATTCAAGAATACTGACAGAGTCGTTCGTAATTTAGCTGGAGCTGGGAAGACGATCCTTGTGTAAGTTGTGCTGAACAATTAGTACACTCAACACTGGCTCACTTTGCTTTTTTTAGATCCACTATCATTCATCACCTTCAAGGTCGCCTCAGTCAGGATACTGGGACGGCCATCCTGTTTGCGTACTTTCGGTATACAGATTCATACTCTCCAGTGGATATTTTCGCCTCTCTGGTAAAGCAGTTAGTCGAACGCTGCGCATCCTTACCACCCTTCGTCGACAAAATCTACAACAAAAATAAGAGGGCAGCCACTCATCTCTCTGAAGATGAATTGTTGGAACTCTTCCGTCATCTGCGCCAACTTTTTACCAAAGTGTACGTTGTCATGGATGCATTAGACGAAGTATCAGAAGACCACCGAACGAAAGTCCTCGCGTGTCTTCAATCCTTGTCCGTGGATCTCCTGATTACTTCCCGTCCTCTCAAATTGGCGGCAGTGCTTCCACCAGACACAGTCACGATTACTATTGACGCTCAAACTAAAGGAGATATCGAGCTTTACGCCATCGAACAGCTTGAAAACAGTCCTAGCCTACGCCAGCTATTACAGGGCGACAAGCCGCTTTATAAAAGAATTCTTTTGAATTTACAAAAAAAGGCGAAGGGGATGTGCGTCTTTTAACATATAATACCCCAGTAGCACTCTGACACTCTTCAGGTTTCTGGTGATTCGGCTGCTTGTTGAATCGCTGTCGAAGTGTAGCAGCAAGGATGCCTTGAAATCCGTGTTCGAGTCGCTTCCTACGAATTTACGCGATATCTACAAGGCTATGTTACAGTGGATTCAATTTCAATCGACGAGAAATGCATCGCTTGGAATGAAAGCCCTGATCTGGCTTATCTACGCAGGCCGTCCACTGACAATCGTTGAAATGCAACATGCACTCGCCATTTCACCTGCCAAGCGAACATTCAGCAAGGACGACACAATATCAATAGAAGTCATGCTTTCTGCTTGTTGCGGCCTGATCGTTATTGATAAAAAGAGGAAAATAATTCGTCTTGCCCGTGAGTAATTCCTGGTCGCTTCGACAAGTCTTTCTAAATAGTTCAATGTTGAATAGATTACACAACATACGAATTTTTCAGCAGTTTACGGGAAGGTCCGTTTTCTAGGCCACATACACTAATAGCCACAAGCTGTGCGGTGTACCTTTCCGCTTTTGGCTTTCAAAAGCTTACACGGATGACCGCATCGACCTTCGATAATTTCTTACTTCAAGGCCCATTTTTGGAGTACGCGTACTCGTTTTGGGGACTTCATGCCAAGAAATGCTACAATGAGGATGGGCTGCCACAATCTGTTGCAGCTTTCATTCTCAGTATTTCGAAATATCCAATGCAACCGGCGTCGCGACAAGCATTGGACTCCGAAATCGAATACTTCTCCCCTTGCCATATTGCAGCATACTATGGTCTTATCGATGTCCTCGAATCGAAGCAAGATTCTCGTTCTTTGCTTACTTCATTCGGGCGTACACCCTTAATGTTGGCGTCGGAACGAGGACACGAGGCTATAGTTGAGTTGATCCTCCGTCGCCATGGGGTTGACGTCAATTTGAGGGACTCCGTCGGTCACACAGCCCTCCACAAAGCTTCCATGAACGGTCAGAGTGGGGTCGTCCATTTACTCCTAACGTACAAACCTATCAAACCCAACTTGGACGATAGAAATGGCCAAACCGCTCTCTGGCTAGCCTCTGATCGTGGTCATGAGAAGGTTGTGCGTCGTTTGCTTGACCAGGAGAGCGTAGATGTGAATTTATGCGACAACCGTGGCCACACTCCCCTCCATCAAGCTTCGATGTATGGCCAGAGTGGAGTCGTTCGTTCACTTCTCTCTCATAAACGGACCAAGATCAATTTGAAGAACAAAGAGGGTCAAACCGCTCTTTGGCTGGCTTCCTCTTCCTCTCATGAAAGCGTCGTGCGTTTCTTCCTTGACGATACAAGAACCGATGTAAATTTGGGGGACTTCAATGGCTGTACCCCCCTTCACGCAGCCGCAGAGAAAGGTCGGGCTAGAGTCGCACAATTGCTCCTTGCTCACCGACGTACCGACATCAATTTGAGGACTAACAGCGGTTCAACAGCTCTCCATCTAGCTTCTTATCACGGTTGTGAAGAAGTTACGAATTTGCTCCTTAACCAGAAAGAAGTACATGTCAGCAACACTGCCCTTCATTCAGCTTCGTTCTACGGCCACACTAGTGTCGTGCGTTCGCTCCTCGCTCGCCAAAGCATCGACGTCAACTGGAGGGACGCGAACGGCGAAACCGCCCTGCATGAAGCTTCGAAAAACGGCCAGATCGAAGTCATACATACACTCCTTTCATACAGAGAGGTAAATATCAACGCACAGGACAACAGTGGATTGACCGCCCTCGATAGAGCGGTCAATAAAGTGGTCGCACAACTGCTTCTCGGATACGGAGCACTCGGGCTTAACATAAATCAGAACAATCTTGATGACGCTTTCGGAAGTAACCCTTACGAAGGCTTGTCCGATAGTGGAGGTGCCTCTGACGATGGTCAAACGTCTGATCCTGGAGCCCTTTCTTCCGACTCTGACAGCTCTATAGGCGATGGATCTCACGACGGAGATTCCGGAGACGAAAATGGCGACAGTTCTGGGGATGAAGAATTCCAGAATGGCGATTCTGGAGACGACATTCATGACGGGTCTGAGGACGGCGACTACCAGAGTGGTGAATCTGGAGACGAGGTTCATGAAGGTTCCGAGGATGGCGAATTCCAGTATGGTCATTCTGAAGACGAAGGCGGTTATGAACTTCAGGAAGATTATGCAGAGGATAACTCGGAGGACGGGAGTGGCGGCGACGCCGTGGATTGCGACTCTGAAGATAACGGCTCTGGAGATGAGCCCGATGATGGTGCTATTGATTATGAAAATCAGGACGCTGACTCCGGGAATGACGATGATGGTGGTGTCAGGGATTATGAAGATCAGGAAAGTGAATCTGGGGAGGAAGATAACAGTGGTGTCGGGGTCCAGGGTTACAACGATCAGGACGGTGGCTACGAGTATGATGGTGCTGTCGCGAATTACGGCGATCAGGACGATGATTTCGACGACGAAGTTGAGGAGGGTTCTGTGAATTATGGGGTTCAAGGCGGTTATCCTGAAGACGAGGTCGATGATGGTTTTGGGGATTACGAGGTTCAGGATACCGATGACGGGGAGGAGATTTATGACGCTCCTGGGGATCATGAGTTTGACTCGTATGGTGATTACGAGGAGGAGACTTATGACAATTCTGGGTATTCTGAGTAGGATAGATATTTCTCCGCGACGAGATTTAACACCTTTCGATCGACTTTTGGTAAACATTGTATGCAAAATTGAAAACTATATAGGATGGACCTACTGTATATACACCGAAGTTGATATTATCAGAGGCATTTTGAAAGCGCCTCTGGTAAGCGCCGGCTCATCTGGTACTCTGCAATATTATATACATTCACATTCACATGCACATTTCCTATTATACTTTGATTATACTTGATCGTCCTACCAACGTCCTACACGAAGGTGTCAGAAACGCGCTCGAAGACGGGTCTTGGAAGGGTCCGTCATCGTTCTAAGCTCCGTGCTCACCTTCCTCTTACTATTCTCGTTTTATTTCAATTTATATAGCGGAACATATATTTTGGCAGACGCTGAGCCAAAACTGACTTTCCATGTCAGGGTGCCAAGCGCGACGCGTTTAGGTCACGTGAACGTTTGTTTGTTTTCACTCCCGTTTATGACTCTGAGATTCGAATTTTGGCCTTCCTTCGCTCACCTATGGACGTCTCTCTACCACTTTGTGTGTTCTATGTAAATCCGCACTTAGATATCTACGCGATGCTCCCTGCCCTCCTTTGCCAGTCTTGGAACTCGACATTCAGAAGAAACACATCAAATCAATTGCTATTGAATTAGCCCGACATGTCGCATGCGGATCTCGCAGTCCCACTGGAATTCCTCAGTAGGCTTCAGGTGAGAAATAGGTTCTGGAACGAGCAGAACGTCCTCTGATGCTGCCTGTTTCGAACTGGATAGATTTGATTGGTCCATGCTGCTATGGCGCGGCGCAGAACTCAGGACCGACCAGTGACTGGTGACGGTCAGCGTACTTACGACTTGGCTTGGTGGTAGCAACCTAGGCACGTATTCTCGCTCATTTACTCTCTCTTAAGCCGAAGCTGAGCCTCGTTTTCTTACCACAGCTCGTCATGATCGCGGTACATATGTTATGGCTTTCGTCAAAGGGCTCACGTCGATCTCAAAGCCCACACGCAAGCCTGTCATCCTTCTGTGGTGTCCGTAAACGACGCCTCTTGGCTCTTGCTACGTTTATTGGGAAAAAATTCTACTCACAGTACCCCGAAGACTCGACACGTCATTCAAATCGGCGCCTTATCCTACTAGCGGCCTGCGAAGTTACTCCCTTTCTCCCTCTCCCAGTCCTACTTTGTCTACCACACCTCGAACACGGACGCTCACACAAAACAACCGACCTTCTCCGCTGCCATTTCGGGCTGCAGCTGGCAGATTCGAGCGACTATTCAGTTCACACTTCCAAAGCAAGCTGCATCCTATGACTTGTTCCGTGCAGTTGAAGAGCAGACGAGGTCCCGTCGATGACCTTGACTGCCCAGGAGGGGATTGAAGTCTGAGGATTGAACGTACACAATAAGAAGCCGAAGGAGAAGGAAAAACCGAAGTAGGACTCGCGACGACGAGGAGCATAGTGCATAAGCGGGACGTTGACGCGTCAACATCAGCTGCAGGAGGGATCGATCGATCATCCTCCTATCCCAGTCTACTCTCTCCAAGGACCTTTTCGTCGGTGGACTTTCCATCCAAATTATTCGGGCATCAGCGTCAGTTTCGACTCCAATTCCAACTTCAAGCTTCGAGCTTCAGCTCTCAGAAAACGCCCTGGAGGCCGAGCTCTATCGCTATGAGCTGTATGCGTCCAAGTATCCACCACACCACCGTCATTTGACCTTAGGATCCTTATTCCGGCCACGTCTCTATACAACCAATGTTATAACTACGCATATATTCAACCCTACGTTTTCCCCTTCTCGCCTCTTCCGAGCTATAGTCGTATCAAGCTCTGAAAACGAAGATTCTCATCAAGGACGTCAATTTCATCCTCACCCTCCGCATCAGGTGTACATTGAAGCTTTCATAGCATCCTTCAACTTTGGTCGTCAGATTCGAAAGTCGAACCAGCACCCACACCCGCACCCGCCCACTCCGTTGGCATCCTCCTGCTGATTCCTCCTTGTTGGTATCGTTATCCTGATGATCGCTATTCTCGTTCCTGCTGTCCCGTGCGTCGTGAAAGCCAAACCCAAAGTCAACTCACATAAATTTCGCTTTGGTGGGCTCTGATCTCAGTAGCTACCCAGCCCAATTCCGGACTCAACCAACACCAGCTTAGACGACCGACAACGGGACTCGTGGGCCTAGCGGGTCGAGATTGAACTACCGTTTCCAGCCCATTCGACGCAGCGCAGTTATGTTCATTAGATATCGGAGGCTCGAGTCGCCGGGGTTGGACCCAAATCGCAATCGCAATCAAGAGCAGATCGGATTAGATCGGATGTTGACTTTCAGTGAAGTTGACGCTGTGATTTAAGCGACTGCTCGCAATCGCGACTAGGGGGATATGGATGTGTGGAGACGACGACGAGGGTTGAGAGAGTTGTGGGAGTATCGGGTAAGCGTAACCGCAGCTGGAAAGTGAGAGAAAAACGCTTGCAAGTACGTATTTTTTTCGCTTGAGAACAGTTAGTTCATCGGCTTAAGCTTTGAATTCAGGTCTTTATTCTATTCTCGTCTCACCTCTCGTCTCAGCCTGGTGGCTTATCGGATCTATTGTACGCGTCTTCCTGACACACAAGATGTAGACACAGCATCAACTTCTGATAACAAACAACGTGCTGAGCAATTATCTGAGGCGACGGCATTATTGATTATCAAAGATAACCCTGAGTTATCTTAAACCGTTGCATTCTACAACGCTCAAAAGAGCGAGTAAAATGGACAGGTCGGTGCAGGTCCTGGTACTAAAGCCCAGTCAGCTCCACAAGGCAGGATGCCAGTGTTGTGTGTCCATCAGAAGATGGATATTTAGGGTTTTATATGTAGATGGTTTTATCTTAGTCCCGGTCCACATGGAATTGCACGGCAACGAATCTAGGGTACAGACATTAATCCAGTCACTAGTTAAATTGGGCCTGCGCTTCTTCTTGACATGTACTTCCGATGTCGGACTTCAAAGTCAAATTAGGAGATGCGAAATTCATCCGTGAGCGCTTAGATCGTCACTAAGCGCCTGCGAGTTGCACTTATGCCATAGGCCACGGCAATTTGTCGATATTGCTTCGGTAAAACCTGAATGTACCCACTGGTCATGGGCTTTCCTTCGATATGTGGCGCTTTCTGTGATTGTCTCCTAAGTTCCGATCTTATCTCAGTGATCGTAAATTGGACCCCTCCATAATATTCATGGCCTGATTAGTTATAGACTGATATCCAATTCGAGAGTTTGTGCTAGGATATTTTTGCCCATACTGTTTCTCTGCTTTACGGTTCGCGATATTCGGTCTCATTTAGCTACTAAATCCATGTGAAAAGGGTCCACTAGCTCCCAACACGCAGGCTGCAAATCGGAGATTTCGAAGGTTGTTAGTAAAGTATTGATGCAAGATTTTTATCACTTCTTGTCGTGAAATATCAGATTAAGGGTCAAATTAGGCATCCTTCACACGTTCTCAAGGCCCACAGACCAGAGGAACGACTATATAAGAAGAGCGCATACATCGGATTCTGTATTCTAAATTCAAGTATTTCGTTGAACTAGATCTAGCCCATCATGAAGGCGCTTCAACTTCTCTCTTTCATCGTTACACTTCTACTGGTGCCTCGTGCATTTGCAGGCTGTATTCAGGCACACCCATGGGACTGCTTCAAGCTAGACGCACCAAACTCAGCAGAAAGTGCAGCACTCACTGCAGATCAGACGACTAAGCTCGTTAATCTCGAGAGAAATGCAGTAGCCCTAGACGTATGTTAACGCTTCCTCTCAGCCATTGCAAAATCTTATCACCCATCCCCTCAGCATTGATCATCACCAGAAATTCGGAGTACCATATGGCGGATTACAATAACGAACAATGGGAGGAATAGTGATTGCGCGTAGAATACTTAGGATGAAGGATCGTATTCACTTTGTAAATGTTTGTTTATCGGGACAGTTGGTTGCAATCATAAGGCTAGTGTCTGATATTATGAAGGCCACAACTGTGTCCTCGAACTAGCCAATTCACCTGGTCAAAATATGCGCACAAAACCAAAAAAAAAAGTGTATCAAAGCTGAGCAGATAATGCATGACAGATGAGATGACCCATCACCCATGGAACGGTTTTCTCGACTCAGACCGCCTGATATTCCGCCTTCAACTTTCCACTTCCTGGGGTCTACTCTTCCGCGTGAGACAATGTTCGGTAGCTGATACGGCACCGATCCTGAACCCTCCCCCAACCTGGTTGCTAGAACCTGTCTTCCACGTTCTCGCTGGTACAAAAAGTCCAACCACGGGTGAAGAGCGAGGTCAAGAGTTATGGTGACGTGAAAAATTACAAAGAACAGGACAGTGGTCTGATTTTAGCGACGAGTTTGGGGAGGGCGCCGTGAATGACGAAGACGAACATCAAATTGGCGATCCTGAAGATGTTTCCATGGTCGACGAGGGTTCTGAAGATTTTGAGGTTCAGATACTGATGATTGGAAGTGAATTTACGACGCTATTGTGTATAACGAGTTTTAGAACTCGGATGGTGGTTACGAGGCGGGGATTTATTATAGTTCTGAGGATTTTTAGTAGGATGGATATTGACTCCTGGACAAGCTTTACAAATTTAGTCCCTGTATGATCTGAATTGAAAAATATTGTCTGCCAAATTGAAAGCCCTAGGATGGAAAAATATATACCGAAGTTAATTTTACCGGAGGCGTTTTCAAAGCGCCCCTGGTAAGGACTGGCTCATCGGGTACTCGATATCAGTATCGAGTACCAAAGCTGACCTTCAAGCAACCTTCAAGTTTGGAAATCGCGACGCGTAAAGGTCACGTGAACGTTTGTTTGTTTTCTCCCCCGTTTTTGGAAAGCCCTTTTGCGATTAGGATTTTCGACTTTCCTTCATCTATGTCACTCTTCTGATCTTTGTATCCTATGTGAATGCGTACTTAGCTATCTACCCGACGGGCCCTGCCTGCATTTACGAAATCTTATAACTTTGACACCAGCAAAGACGTTTCGTATCGATCGCTGTTGAAGTAACCCGTCGAGTCCCAACGTCGGTTCTCGAAGTCTCTCTGAACTTCTTCAAGCCATAGGTGAGAAATGAGTTCTGAAACGAGTAGAGCGTCGACTCATGCGGCCTGTTTCGATAGCTCGAATTATCTTGGCTCAATGCTGGACCGCAGGACGGACTGATGAGTCTTCATTGGACATGGACTTGTGGCTTGGCTTGGTGGTAACAACCTAGGCACGTATTCACGCTCGTGTCTTCTCTCTAGAGCCGAAACTGAAGGTCGTCTTACCACAGCTCATCAAATCGCATACAGTGTTACTCTCTTCAAAGAGATCACTTCCACGTCAACATCCAGACTTATGCCGGTCATCCCACCATGGCGTTCGTAAACCACGCCATTTAGCCCTTGCTACGTTCGCTGGCGCAGTCTCCTACACCCAGGACCCCGATGATTCGACTCATCAAGGGAATCGCATCTCAAATCGCATCCGCGCTGTATCCTACGAGCGGCCTGCGAAGTTGCTTATTCTTCTCCCTCTCGCTTCCGTCTCAATTTTCATCTGGAAAGACTCGAGCGACCAGCATCCTTTATTCAGTCTACGCTTCCGAAGCAAGTCGTGCCCCATGACTGATCCTGTGCGGTTGAAGAGAAGACGAGGTCGTGCGTTTGGCCCTGATTGCCATGGAGTGATTGAAGATCGAGGCTTGAACGTGCGGAATAAGAATCCGAAATAAAGAGAAGGATCAGCTCAAGTAAACTGTGCCTACTAGGACGAGGAGGAGCAGGAAGGGTGCACAGCCAGGGCGTCGACGCGTCAACTTCAACTTCAGGAGGGATCAATTGATCATCATCGATCATCCTTCAATTGAATCCTAGTCTGACCCTCTCCATGGACCACGTTGCGCAGGTGGACTTTCGATTCGAATTCGGGGATCAGCGTCAATTTCAATTTCGACTTCAATTCCAACTTGACGCTTCGAACTTCAGCGCTCAGCGCTCAGCAGGCGCCATAGAAGCTGGACCCTATCGCCAGCACCGTATACGCGTTTAAGTCACCATCACACGACCGGCAACTTTCTTTAGGGCTCCTTATCTCAAATCCCAACCATGTCTCAATACTACCGATGTTATAACTACGCATATATCCAACTTTACCTTTGCCCCTCCTCTCCTCTTCCGAGCCATGGTCCCATCAAGGGGGGAATACTAAAATTCTAATCAAGAACGTCAATTTCGTCCTCGCCCTCTGCGTCGGCTGTATATCGGCGCTTTCATAGCATCATCCTACAACTTTGGTCGTCAGATTCGAAAGCCAACCAGCACCCGCACCCGCAATTGACATCCTGCTAGTTCCTCGATGTTGGTATCGTCATCGTTATGATCGCTGTTCTGGTTCCTGCTGCCCCGTGCGTCGTGAAAGCCAAAACCAAAGTCAAAACCGCTTCGATGGGCTTCGATCTCAGAAGCTGCCTAGCCAGGGTTCCAGATCCAACCACCACCAGCTTAGACGACCGACAACAGCACCCATGGGTCTAACGCGTCGAGATTGAGCTGCCGACTCTAGCCCATTCGATGGAACGCAGTTGCGTACTTTAGATCTCGGAGGCTGGAGTTGTTGAGGTTGCATCTGAGCCTGGAGGACGCTGCTTCTGGGTGTCGAATAGAATGCGAACCAAAATCATGATCGAAACGAGATCGGATTAGATCGGATATCGACTTCGGTTGAGGTTTACGCTGTGCTTTGAGTTGCTGCTCGCGATCGCGACTGGAGGGAACGTGGATGTGTGGAGACAGCGACGAGGGTCGAGAGAGTCGAGGAAGAGAAGATGAACAGTCTGAACGACGTTCGGGTACGCGTCGATTTCGAATATTATACGATGATGTCACGTATCATTGCTTTCTCTAGTGGTTTTTTAAAAGACGTAGGCTTGCGGAGTAGGGTGTCTTGCTTCGAGTTGACTCTGGCGGACTGGGTCATGACGAGGAAGCTTGAAGATGGAGTTGAAGCGCAGCAGTAAAATGCGCGACAAAGGCTTGCGAGTACGTGCTTTTTAGTTTGAGTGTATAGCTCTTCAGCTTACTCTTCGAAAATAAGTCTTTACCCTATCCTACGGTATCCTGATCTCTTACTCCCAGGACCCCGAAGATTCGATATGTTAAGGATTTCATCTCGAATCATTACCAGCAACGCCCTGTGAAGTCGCCTCTCTTTCTCCATGTTCGACTGCTACTTCGTCTACACCACGGACGCTCACGACCAAAAACCCTAACCGCCTGCCTTTTCTTCTGTTCTGTTTTGGGTTGCAACTGCCAGCTGGCAAGTGTCGAGCGGCTTGCACCTTCCATCCAGTCTTACACTTCCAAACACGCTGCGTCCCATGATAAATCCTATGCTGTTGGAGAGAAGACGAATTTGTGGTCGTGGTGTTGGTCTTGACTGCTCTGGAAGGATTGCAGATTGTGGCTTGAACGAGCGGACGGAGAAGCGGAATGAGAAGTAGATTCGGAAGCGGAAGTCGGGAATCTGCCTACCAGGACGGCGAGGAGCAAAACGTCTATCTCTATCTCTGGCGCAAGCTAGGGCTATGCACCAGAGTCGGGATCTCAACATGTTAGCTTCGACTTCATGATTATCGGATTATCGTCCTCCAATCCAACTCGTGCTGTTCACGAGAAAATGGGGTCGTATCGTTTGTCTTGACTGCCCCTGCAGCCGGCCGAATGGTTTTGGCAGTCGATGCTGGGGGAGGGAGGGCTAGAGTCGTGAAGGTTGCACCTGACAGCTTCTGCCAGTCGAATTCGACTCAGTCGCCATTGCAATCGAAAATCGGATTAAATCGGATATCGAACTTGGGTTTTGAGGTTACACTGTGGTTTAAGCTACTGCTCGCGATTATGGGGAAGATGGATGTGTGAAGGCGACGATGAGGGTTGAGAGACGGGGAGGAGTAAAGTCTGAACGAATGTCGGGTAAGTGTCATTTCCCAACACGATACGAGGATGTCACTTATCTTTGCTTTCTCTAGTGGTTTGTTTTTGAGAAGACGTAGGGCTTAGGATGCCAACTTGAGCGTCGAGCGTCGGGATGGGGTTGTGCCGCTTGGCGGGCTTTGTTCGTACGATGAATCGCAGCAGGAAGAAGGGAGACAACATTTTGGAAGTACGTCTTTTTTCGCTTGAGGGTATGCTTCATCAGCTTACTCTTTGAACTCAAGTCTTTATTTTATTCTCGTACATGTGTACCAACTCTTGTCTCTGCCTGTCGAGGCGCTTTTCAAATTCCACATTGTACTACGATCATCAGTACGGCCCGGTACGACTCAACCTTATCCTCGCTGTCTTCCAGTGAATTTTGAGTAGAAACGTGGCTTACGCCTTTGGGTGTCTCGCTTCAAGATGTGATTAGGCTAGCGCAGCAGGAAATGCTAGCAAGTACAAGTTTTTGCCACTTGAGAGTGTATAGTTCAGAGTCTGTTCGGTAACTATAAACGGCCATATTATGGCTGATTGATGGCAGCTCGGATTATTCCGACGATCCCTGTTGAGAACATCCCATCAATTTCCCATGCCACGTCATTCTCCCGTCCCCGTTTGTCACCCCGCCCCAATGGTTGCGCTCATCGTTTCTACCGATGAGCTTACACTCTTGGATGAAAAAAAATGCAGGACCTGGCGCTTCTGGTAATTTGTATTCAGGACATTATTTTAAGTTACTTTGCCATATAAATTAATTTTATTCCGTAGAACTACAATTACTATTCACGAAGGCGGGAGGAGAGGCGGGCAACGAGCGGGTAGTGAAACGGCGACCAAGGGTGTGATGGTTTAGGTGAGCCCGTGACGAATTGTGACAGATTCTAAATTTGGATCATGGGAATAATACGAGCTGCCATCAATCAGCCATAATATGGCCGTATTATGGTTACCGAACAGACTCTCATTTGCTTGCTTAGCCTTTGAAAGCAAGTCTTCAATCCATTCAATCAGCCGTCGTCTCCGCCTGTCTAGTGGCTTCTCAAATTTCGACATCGAGCCACATATCGTTCAGTACATATGTTAACATGAACGCATGCATTACACCCTTGCAAGGTTATGGCGGTCAAAGTTGCCAAATGTCAATGCCGAATTTAGCGAACGGAAATTAAATTAAATTCTAATTTGGTCAATTTTTACCGCTAATTATGCAGGCTCTTACGTGAAATAAAAACTTGTCCCGATCTCGTGAAGTTCGTCTTCTTCCACAAACCACCTTGAACTGATCCATGGAGCCTCCTGGAGAAGTAGCCACCTATCCAGAAGAGTCTTTCAAACAGTTTTCGGAACACTTGAAGGGGGCGCATTTGCGGAAATTCGGCAATCCTCCATGCACCCACTGTGGAAAACCTCCGGCAGATAACGAACGATTCTCGAAATGCGCTAGGGTAAGTAGATCGTCTGATAATGGAGATTTGGCACTTTTGATAATAAATGTAACACTTGAAGTGCAAATCCATGGTTTACTGTTCTCGTCAGGTATGTATTTTCTGTGACCGCTCGCATGCCATAACCTGAATGATCGTGATTCAGTGCCAAAAGAGAGACTGGTGAGCCTCGAGGCTTATCTCGACTGTAATAACTATCTGAATGATCATGTGGAAATTTCTAGGCCTAGCCATAAGTCCTCGTGTGGGGAATCGGAGAAGCAGGGCGATTTCATCATGAAATGCATACTCCGGATCAGCGACAGACTAGAGTTCGTTTCGTGCCTCGGGGAGGCGCTTGCTGAAGAGTTTTACGAACTCCTTATCAAGGAGAAAAGCACCAAGAAAATGTGGATTGCTGCCTTTCATGTCAGCCTCGTCCCTCACTCTGAAGACCTTGAACAATTGAAATCACCCGGTATCCCGATCGAGTTGTTACTGTCTAAACCCATGTTTGGCCGTCCAATGATCTTCAAGTTCCAGGACGCCTCAAATGAGAAGGACTTCCCTATCGATAAGCGAGCACACGCGATGTGGCACCACACAAGGAGTACATTGGATGAAACTGGTTGTTTCGACAGTCATGCCATGCTTACCTGCTTTTTGTACCAAGGGGCCATCTTCTTTGTCGCCTCACAGGCTGTGCATCCGAAGGATCTTTGCGATGTTGGGATTGGTCGTGTTAGGAGCGACGTTGGCGATTGGAAGGCAAAGATGATGCAGAATCCGGGCATAAAGTGCGATTCATGATTATATCGTAAAAAAAGACTGACCGGACTTTTTGATCTAGACGGTTTAATGCCGCGATTGCCCTCGAAGATGCTAAAACCAAGAAATTCAGGTGCCTTATGAGTGACGAAGACAAGAGGTTGATAAGATTCTTCTCAACACCATCTGCTGCCCGATAAACATGACATTTGTTGGATATATTGATGCCGGATTCAACGAGATCGTACCAAAAACCATAAATCTCGGTGTACTTTGTTTGTGCCGAAATTGTGTGGTGAGAGAAGAACTTGCGGGCCCCCACTGGTAAATGTCTTGTCTTATTTAGGGGTCCTTATCTCAAATCCGACCACTCTCAATACTATCGATGTTATAACTACGCATACATATATCCAACGGACCTACGTTTGCCTCCTCTCCTCTTCCCAGCTATGGTCGCACATTAATTCAAGAACAAAGTCAGACAGCAGTACCTCCAACAAGTACGAATCTCCCCTCTCCGATCCGTACCCGCAGGCGTTCGCCGATGGATAAGGCCAATACTGGCAGCTCGGTTCTTAGATTCCGTGTAGGGTATGTTATGGCCTGTGTCGTGAATCGTACATCAGCTCGAAATGAGCATGCCCTATATGAAACTCACCAAGATACCTGACTTGCACCTTTTTACAGGCGCCACGGGCGTTCAGAGTTGAGGGCGACTATGATCTCGGATCTGAACAGAAGTAGGCGGGCCCAGAGAAGGACGAACGCACGGAAGGTAAAGGCTCTTCACGCGATAACCAATGTTCAGGCCCAGGCTCGCGTAAAAGAGCGAATCCCGCCAGCTCAGGAAAGTCTAAGGAGCCCATAGCGGACGGCATAGGCCGCATACGCCTCAGTAAGAGGAGGTGAAGCTCAGCGGATGGGCACGGGTATCGACTCGAATAGTAGAAGAGTGGACCGTGGTGCATCGTATGTAGTGAATCAGAAACACCGCTCGTTGAGGTGGGCGGCAGGTGCACGAGTCTACAAATAAAGTGCTTGTCCAAGGCGAACAATGGTGACGGGACTTTTCGTGTTAAGCCCTTTTGAGAACGTTGTACTACACAAAGGCAGTACGCGAATATGGACTGGGCTAGGCTGTAGGCAGGCTGGGTATGCCAACGAAGCAAGAAAGAAACGAGGCTGAAAGGCAGGAAGGCTGAACGGCACCGTGTTTGTATATTCTCCTCTGTCCGCGACTACTGGCTGGGGCAGGAGCAATATATCCCAGTGTTGAAGCCGGCTATCGCGTATTTATCATTGCTCCCCTCGGCGGCGCTCAACGTAGATAAATCAGAGGCGTTGAGGAGATGAGGCGACAGTATAATGTGCTGGAAGCGAGTGCCAAGTGGTGCCTGGTACTTGAGCTCGGGCTCGTGACAACGGTGCTGCAGCTGAACCTGAATGGTGTGCTTCGTATGCATGTCTTGAAGTGACGCAGCGGACGAAGAACGTTAAAGGACACTTAGAAGAGCTCCACGAGGAACGTCCCAGTCGGATTTGGCTGAGAGAGCGGTAAAGACACGCTAGAAAGGAGTGAAAAAGGAGAAATTCAGCGTTTTTATTGCCTATAGCTTGCATTGGAGTTGTACCTCTTGTCCACAGAATCGTGAAAGAAACACCGAAGCATATCAGGCCCAGGGGAGGCTAGAAGTAATATCTGCCACCGTTCAGGATGATGCTTACTTACATTGATATGCCCTGAGTCACAACTGAGTCATCGAGCTCTTGCATTGTGGAAGAAAGCGCAGGGACTGATTGAATAACAGACTGATAACGAGGACGAAGACGAGACAAGCATTGTGTCGTTTGATACTATGATAGAGAGTGTGATCCCGGAAAGAAACTGTGGGCGAAGATGTTTGTTTCAGAGGTGATGACAAAATAAGCGGAATAGATCCGGATACACTATCAGAGATAAGATAACTTATGCCTTTTGCAACTCAGACGGCACCGATCCTGAATCATCTCCCAAGACTGAACTCTCTCACAAACAGCCATCTGCACATATCGCCATTGATTGCAACTCGTCCCAGTCTTTGTTATTTCTATTTTTACCTTGAAAACCTCCTCGATCCTTCGTGATGACCGCGCGAAACTGTCTCGTATGCAGCACTCCTAGCACCAAATCGTGTTCGGGCTGCAAGACTGCTTCGTACTGTACCGAAGAACATCAGAACCAAGTAAGATCCAAAGTTTCCAAACTGTACCACAAATATCAATCTAACTGAATCATTTTGTTTCTTCTTTTTCTCGCAGGACTGGCGCTCACACAAAGCGTATTGCCTCAAGGTCAAGGCGGCCGGTGATAAAACCCTCGACGCCATCCTCTTCGGCGTAAACGAAAGCACCCCTCGCCTCGTTAAGATTCCATGGGAGTTAGCTCGCGTGTTCCAGGACGATCCGGACACATACCAGAAGCTCGACACCGACGTATGGTTCCCGCACAAGAATAAAGCAGTCAAACCTCTTTTTTTTAATCGGTGGGGCATCAATGGGCCGGACCTCGGGCGGGGACTCTGCTTCTTCTACGACGACAACTTCGGCATGAATGGATTAGCTTTGAACCGTTGCATCGTAGCCGCGACAGGAAGCGAGGCGGGGCACGAGTGGTGCGGAAATGTCTTGGGGTTGAGGATGAAAGAAAACTCGTACGATTTCTACGAGGGCGTGAAGATGGAGGAGGATTTGAAGCCGTTCGTGAAGTATTTCGAGGAGTATAACAAAGTAGATCCCATTTACTAACATTGTCGTGGTAAGCATAGTGCATTGCATGCCATCCCTGCGTATAGTGAATAAAAAACCCCTTCGAATTGACTTTTGACGATTTATGTTTGGACATCTAAAATGCTGGCTGTAATCGAACAGCTTGTAACTTTCGCGTAATATCCAGATATAACTTCAACTTATACGTGCACCTGAGGTTAAATTCTTTGACCGTCTTCGTTCCGTGCAAAGCTCCCAGTTCACCGCACTGGGATATTATTAGGCCGAAGGGACTCCCCGCAGTGGATGGACGTATTTTTTTTGGCTGATATCACCCCCTCTTGCTTATGGCTAGAAAGTCTGGATCCCAATCTTTGGCGCTTTTCATAGAGACGCTGCGCAGGTCCTTGCCCTGTCTAATAATAGTTGGCGTGCCTTGCGATCGAATTAAGTACATTGTTGCTCCCAACAACTAACACCAACAAACAAAATTCACGGCCCGAATAATATCCAACCTAACCGCCAGCCAACCGCACAGAGATCCCCGGACTCCTGGCCACACCACAAGTCCTCCATTGGCCTCCATATTCACCTCGATATTCCAACAGACGAACGTGGAATTCACCAAACTCTTAGCCGACATCTCGATTGACGCCCTCAAGAGTCTGACACGTAGACGTGAAGAACCTCGGATTTGGTTCAAGGAGTGAGACGTATGGCATATGGTGAGCACGCGCGTCCCGTTAGGATTCGAGTTGATTTGGGCTGATGTGGTTGTTCATGGTGTAGGCCACGCATAGCTACGTTTGCGCAGCGCGTACAGCTGGCCAATCGATCAAGGTTTGTCATTTCCGAGTGTGAAAATGTAATGTGTACACTTATTCATGTCCATGCTGCAGGTGGGTAGAGCGACAGCCCTCGGCACGGACGAAGGCTGAGCAAAAAAGACGCCCTTCTGCGAACTGGTCTCCAGCCTAGCACACTCCTTTAAGCTCGAAAGGACATGAGGCGCACGATAAATGTCGAAAACTCGCCGTCTTTGCAGCAGTTCAATGGACGACTTAGGAGGGTTCACTTGCATTTCGTGTTGAGATAGATCAAGATGACCAGCAGCTAGCGAGATGGGTGTGCCTGATGGCTGAGGAAGGGTAACCAGCTTCGGAAATGTACTTGCTGTTGGTCCTCAATTTTCTTCCTTTATCTGTATCATATGATATAAGACTTTATTGCTGATACTTGTCCGACTATGTAACAGAAAAAGAAGCCGCCAAAGGCACTTTCGAACGCATGGCCTGCATTATTTATGCCGCACAACCAGCCGCTCAATCATCTCTTTGCACTTTCCCAGAGGCGTCTCTGTGGATTCTATTTTCTACCCTCGGTTATGGATAACGTCACTTGCTATCTATTATAATTCAGATTTGATATCAATCTACACGGTCGTACCGGTACTTTGCTCAACGACACTAAGTATGTATCCATTATCTGGTTGAAATCACAGCAAAATCGCGGGGACCTAACTAATTTGCTTCCGCACAGATTTGCTTAAGTAGATTTGCCTTCAACGTAAGTGCATATAACAGCAAATCAACCGTTCGGGGTATTTATTGCCATGACCACCCTTCCATCCCCAGAACTGCGGCCTTTTTGTAATCTGTTCACGCCTCCTCGATACCTCCCACAGTTGACGGCTTCTGCCAGGATCTGTGGGTGTTTGGGCTTGATATCGTGCCCACGATCATGCTAATTCAACGTCGAGTTTTTAGTTAAGCCACTTGATACCGGTCTGGAGGTTCCTTCGCACAAGGAGGCCGATCTTTTCTGTATAGGGCCCGCGCCTTTCATTTAGCTTCTAAATACTCAGCCGTTCTGGGTCATCTCTTATTGCCGCTTTCCTTCTCCCCATGTCCACGGTTACTTTGAACCTTAGCTCGCTAGCTCTGGAAGCATTCGCGGGGGTGGAGATCGACTTACAGGCGCGAGCGCCACCCCTCATTCCTTTTGCGCCGACACCGATTCATATCTCTGCTATCAATGTGAGTTATTTGTGCCAAATACCCGAATTGAACATCCAGGATTGACGTGCGATATCGACTAGCAAATTCTCCTCAAGCATGGGACAGTTATCGCATCGCTCGTTGTCTTCGTATGTTTTTTTTTTTTTCGCATTTATTTAGGAGTTCTGTGTTTACAAAGACAGATATACGATTACTTGTGCACTCTCGACCAAGAGGTAAGCAAACTATTTCGACTACAGTAGTTATGTGCCTCATTTCGACTCCAGGTAGCTTACATATGGTCGCGACCGCGGTCGTTCGCAACCTACCTTTTTGTCTTAAATCGTTACCTCCCATTTGTCGATCTCTCTCTGAGCTTCTCTGGTGAATACTCCTTCCTTTTCTGATTCCTTGTCTCTCGTATAGTTCGTCCATCTGATCGCCGTCGTTTGTTAAACCAGCTATTCAAACCTTTCTTACCCCTCAAGTGAGTCAGCCTCGTCTCTGCGCTAATTCATAGTTAACGGTGGCCATTTTGTCGTTCAGGAATGCCTTCACCGATACTCCCTTATCACATGTTCGTTTCCTATTTCGTATTCGAGCCTCTTTTGTATTAAATCGTAACGACTCGACCTACACTTCAGGGCTTAATGTGCTCGGGGTATCCGTCGCTCAAAGCAAGTCCCTGTTTGTTTTGTCTCCGATCTTTTTATCCATAGCTTATGGATAATCGCCACTTTTCTTACAGTCATTCTGACTCTACGAACCATCGCAATCTGGCAACGCAATCGCTGGATAGTGGCCATCCTCATAGTCGTGTTTTTTGCAAGTTTGTCACATTTCCCTCTAGCGATCAGAACTGACTATATTTTCACTCTTGCCTGTTACTTCTAACCAGGCCAGACTCGCTATGTCAACCTTAGGGTCAAAATTATATTTGGATTCTCTAATATGTACGTCGGGCTCAAATTTTGACTCCTTTCCTCTTCTACTTACTCGAGTTTCTCACCTCCAGTCATCCCCGCTTCACGACTATTCTTTTTTGGCTGTGTCCTGATCGACTCAAATATAGCCACCGTTATTAATTTCTCCGCTGTATTTATCCAGGAAACTAGTGCGTCATTCACCTCCGCCCTGTTTTTCTGGCTTCAGTATTTCGAATAAAGTCGTTTCTCACATAATATTCCAATTCTTACAGTAATTGTCGTGCTTACCTTGATAAGAGCACGTAAATACCGTTCGTCCTCCCTCCTTTTCGTTTGCAATTCTTTTAAACTGAATTTTCGAATACAGTCCGCCGATCCAACTCGTCATGGGTCCATCAACTCTACAAGAGTGGTAAGTTGGTCTGTGTATTAACGCATCACCTACGATACTTTGTTGCCTACCACCACTACCCTTCCTTCCTTCCACTTCCTCCTTCTTCGGCAGTTCCTCAATTACTAACATTCTTTTTGTAGGCTACCTCTTTTATTTCTATCTCATTGGTTGGTTTTCCTTTGTACCCATCGGTTATTCTCTGACACGGTATATTATCTAATGGATGCTTCCAGCAATCAATTCGCTCGATGTAATATTTCCAATTATTGCTCCAGTAGGTTCCAATTTACCTCCTTTGAGATTCAAGGAAGTCAAATCGCTTCTACAGGTCCCCCTTCGAACGACTTTCACCGAGTAAGTGCCGATTGCAACGAAGTTATTCCATTCCTAAAAATATAGGTATTCAGCCCCCAACGTGCCCTTCATTCCATGTTGTGCTCGCGCGTCATCTTCCTCGTCTTGAGCCCCCAAGATGGACGTGATCCTTATAACTTGGACGGCAACGGTGTCGATGGAAGGCGGCGTTCGAGAACATCGCGACGGCGATCGGAATTCGAGAGCGGAACCGTGTTTTCGACCATAATAGACGTGTTTGACACGAAAGACAGCTTTGACGAGCCATTAAGCTCGGACGTCGAACGCATTACACGGAGAGGTGTGTGTACACCAGTTTTCTTTGGGAATATGAAAAATTGAGTATTCGGACTTGCCAGAGGAGTGACGGGACAGTCGTAACGTGGTTTTGGGACTCGACCACCAGCGCCGACGATATTGGATTCCTTTAGGAGCGGTCGTGAAGCTACTGGCGTACAAGATTAATCACTAGGTCACAAAAAAGTATGCCATAGCAATGGCACAGAATCAGGGTCTCTGACTGTTAATAGATTTCGCTGTAGCTGCCCATTTGTGCTGATGAGGAGCTAGAAATTTGCCAATGGCTATCTACGACTGGTGCAAAGCGAATCAATTGAGCCAGCACTGGAAGTAAGCACTAGTAAGCATCCACCAGACTTGTGGACCAGGTTTCCGATTTCGATGACGAAGTTCAGCTAAAAGTGAGATAAACACAGTAATACTGAGAGGATGGAAGAAAATGGTAATGTATGTAAAATATTCTACATCTACTGGCTCCTTTAGTTACCTACGATTTTTATGAAATATTGATCTCGATGTCGTTGTAGTTGCAGATCAAAAATACTTTCATTCAAGGATTAAAAAAATAGTCAACGCTAACAGTAGATTAGGCTTCAGTCTAGTTGATAAGTCAAGAAATGGACTTACGCGCGACCAACCAGTGAGCCTAGAAGACCTCGCTTTACTTCTGGCTGGACTACCGTACGTGGCTCTACCCCGCCATTTTGAATAACTTCACAGGCCGCCTGAGCCGCAGTAACGAGGCTGGGGATTGAGGAAGTGTTGCCCATCATGACCGCTATACCAGCTGGCAAAAGCGGGAACAACGTATTCACATCCTTAAAGAGGGGTCCCCACAGGCTCACAAACGCAGGGGCAAGTAGGTATGTGAAGGTGTTAGTCTGAGGAAGCTCCGCACCCTGTGTATCGATAGTGTTGAACGCAGTACAAGCTTGCTCCACGGCCGCAACTATGCCTGGAGCAGCAGATGGGCTATACTGCTCAAAGCCTGAAATGCCGGTTTGCCAGAATTGAGCAAGAATCGGTGCCATGATTGCTGACGTAGTTGAAGTTGATTGCCTAATGGTAAGAGACTCGGAGCCTTCCGGATCGACGGCTGGGGTTCCTATTACGAAGGTAAATGCTGTGAGAGCCAGGATGACAAAAAGCTTCATCTGCGGAAAAGACGATTTATAGAGTGAAAATTGTGCAGAAAGTGATAAGTGATCTGACGTACAATGGCAGGCAGCAAAAAAAGCGAGGCTGGGTAGGTTTTGATCCTATTGAATAATGGGCATCTTATTCGTTCTTTTATAACCAATGTTGGGTGCTGTACTATCAACTTTCATGCACGTTCTGGCAGAACGTGAGTACCAGCCGATATATTCGCGTGTCTTAATCATCATTGAAGGGTGCCTCGACAGTGCCTTACTTCAATATTACATGCCGGATAAACATGCCAACCAGTGACGCAGCGCCCTGAACAGAACATAGAACACTGATGGCGACACCGGGGTAATAACCAGCAACTTGCCAGCACACTGCCACACCGACTCCGATTCAATTATTCGCAGCCGTATTAGATGTCTCGATAATACGCTACATACTTGAAATATAAATAACAAAATTAGTTGCCAAGTAACATATCAATCTCCGAGGGAACAGAACGATCGAAGAGGTGAGCTAATTAAGCGCCGACTTATCTTAGCGCCAGACAGGCTGACCACCGATCATTCCAACAGACAGCTGCATCGTTCTGCTTGTGACTAACCAGCCAGAAATGCCTTTTTATGACCTCTCAAAACACGACATCAATATTTTGGCAGTGCATTTAATTTCCGTACCAGCTGCACGCTTATTGTGCTGAAATTTGGGTCGCTCACACATTTGTTCTCCGGTATTTCGTGAATCGCCCTGAGTTCTATGGAAATGATACACTTTTTTTCATATCTAGATCCTTTAAGAATAACGATTAAGATTAAACTTGAGGTAACCGCACGGATGGAGTAATCGTATTTACAAGCAGCACAACTCTTCTAGATGCTGTTATACCTCACAAGGTACCAACCCAGCACGCGAAGGTGGAGTTTAGCTAGACCGTTTCGTAAATGCCCCTCGACGTTTTCCCAAGAGTTGTTGACCATCTGTTGCGCCTCCTTGAGACACGCATCAGGAATCCCATAAGCTTCTAACTTGTCGATGACCTTCTGCGTAGTGACATCGTCATTTCCGGGTTTGCTCAGGACCGTTTCCCACACCCACTGGGCCTCTTCTAAGGGCATCATTGTTCCCGCCTTCGCAATAGGAATGTTGATTTTGCCGGAACGGATATCATCACCCCGACGTTTGAGGGCCGTCTTCTTGTTCACATTGATTGGGACTCGCTCCGCCGCCAGACCCCCAGCACCAGACGATCCACGGATATCATAGACGTCATCAACAATCTGAAATGCCATTCCAACACACTCAAAATGCGAGGAGAGCGCACGGGCCTGAGAGGGAGACGCATCTGCAAGAATAGCAGACATTTTGGCTATGTTAGCGGCCGCTATCGCTGTTTTGAGGCGATGTACTGAAAGAACGCGCTTTTCGAGAATGGATGGGTGAACACGACGGGTCAAGATATCGTCCAGATCAGACTTGCTCTGGCCAACTATATCCAAAGCCTGTCCCGCATGCGCAGCTCGCATTGTTTCGAAAAACAGTTCAAAGATACGAACCCTCTTCTCCGGGGATATACCAGGAATGGAGCGCATTCCAGTCTCAAATGCGAAGTACGCCGCAGTTCCTGCGTTGATCGCAGTCGGAATTCCCCAAATGGTATGCACTGCGTCAACTCCACGACGCATTGGGCTGTCATCCTCAATATCGTCGACGATAAGCGAACCTGTCTGAAGCAGTTCCATTGATGCGAGTAACGGCCGGAATTTTTCAGGGTCCGAATCGTCTCTGAAGACCCCAATGCAAGCTAAGCCAAGGAAGGACCGCCATGATTTCCCTCCGCTATTAATTAAATGGCGGACAGGAGCGAAAAACTGCTCGTATAAAACGTCGAGGCGCAAGTCCTGGGTGAAACGAAGGGGGCTGAGATGATTAGAATCGACGGATTGAGCAACTGTCTCGTCTGGAGATTGGAGAGCCAGGATATTCATTGCATGCTCTGCGTCGATGAGCTGAGTTGGGTATAATTTTGAAACCTCTACCGCAGTCAGTTGAGCATTGCGCAATAAGTAGTCTCCAAATGTCATAAAAATCTGAGCTGGTAGATTCTAGAATTGGTCAACAGACACTCAAATTCTGGCTGGATGATCTTACCTCTGCGAATCCAAGACCGTTTACTGGTTCGCCGTGCATGGTTCCAACGATTGAGACTCTTCCCTTCCAATATCCTCTTCCACTACAAATTGTCCTAAGCTCTTGTTTCACGAACAGCGCCTGGATGGAAATGTTGAAGTCCAGTTGGGGAACGATCATCCTCCACTTTGTGCCGTATTCGTTCAGAGTGTGCATCGAAGTCCAACTTTCCAGGGGCTCAAAGCTGTGTTCATCGCACTGGATGCGAGTACCTTCTGGCGATATAACCAGGCATTTCTTGTCGCGTATCGTGCGGTCACCGTTGTAGATGTTCACATCCCACAGAGTGTAGACCATCAGGTACCAACCATTTGTCAGTTGCATTGATACCCGCTTCCAAGAACTTTCAACTGAGCTTGTATTCTGGGTATGCCACTTCTGTACGCCCCCGCCAAATTCCCGATCGTACCAACCTGAAGAGTTGTTTGTGTCCACCTCTACTTGTGAGTTACTGACACGAATGGAACCAGAAACTTTGCAGTGAGGGACGAAGCAGTGGTACCTCACATCCTCCGGACTGACTAGATCCCCTTGAACAACGCCACCCGCTCCCCAGTGACTGATGGGTGCCTTCAGCGGAGTAAGGTCGAGCTTGAACCCATACGAGCCGTCTTCAGCTTGAGCGACAACAGAGTAGACATCCTCGCCAGCGCTGTTAGTGCGACAGACAACGCTGGCAAGACTACCAATTTTGATATCAAGACTTCCTTCCGTTGAAACAGAGACGTCTCCCTGAATGAGAATATCGGGTAGGGGGATTGTACCTTGACGAAGAGTTTCGAGGAGGGAACGCTGGATAAGGGGATCCATCCGAGTTTCAACTTGTAACATGGAACACATCATCCCGACGTGGTTTTGATCCATGGCGCTAGTGAAGTAATACAGACCCTTGGATCCGTTCCCCGTTCTCTCCGAAGAAAACCCGGAAGAAATTGAGGAATCGGGGGGTAGAAGCGAAATGGCGAAATTCACGCGATGGGAGTGGCAAAGTTCGTGCTTAACTTCGAATAGAGATTCAGGTTTTCCGTTACCATTGCCATAACCCCCGGTAACGTTGGTCATTGGTTTGAGGCTAGTGGTGCGGAGGAAAGCTATAAATCCTGATGCCTTTCGACCGTCAAGTAGAGACAGGTGGAAGTTGTAGTACCACCCTTCTTTGCCGCTCGACTTGTGTGGCAGATCGAGTTGTGATATTGTCTGAATGACGGTTCCGGGAGAAGGCCAGTCCTGATAGTTAATATCGGTGTTGATATCTTCAGAAGACATGACTGCACTAGAAAGTAGGCGGGCGTATCTTCAGAAAAGAATACCCCGGGAAGAAAAATGAGTGACCTTGTTATTCGTTTTCCACTGGCAATGTTTTACTTCTTTCCCAAGCAAGAGACAGAGTGGTGATATATCACAAAGGTGTCAAAGTAAAAGAAAGGGCAAAGGGAATTGGGGCAAGCAGAAGTTTACGATGCAGCGATGCTGAGGGCGTTAAGGTTCACACGCAGTTAGCCCCAAAATTAAGCCATCCACTCTTTTACCGACAGCCCATCAGCACTCTGGTCTATCTTTGCGATATCGAAACCCTGCCCACTCTACGCCCTTCTACGCCCATGGGAAGTGGGGCGTTTAAATAAATATGTTTGCCGCCTCCTCTTGCTCCGAAGACATAGATAACACACCTAGGCGAGCCTAACGCCTGCCTGTGTCAAAATGGCCCAACGAAGATTCTTGCATGTAGCTCGACGGAGTGGAACATGGGTCAGAGGCGGACGACTGAAGGTTCCTGTCTTCCGAACACGAGCCCCGGTTCAGACGCGGTTTCGGGATCAGATGATTCTCCCAGCCATGATGTCTGGAGACAAAACGCAACGTGGGTGAGTTCAATGACTGGCCCACGCCAATTTCTTAGACTGAGATTGAACATTGAACACTAATAATCAGTGTGGAATTGGGCGGGTCAAAGGAGATGTACCTGACGCCTGTCTGAGCCGTGATCGATTGATCAATCATCCATTGGACATCATCGATGCATCATCACCCAAGGCCATATCCGCTGAAACCCCGTGAGGGTTATTTCACCCCTCGCATTAGCCTATGCACGGTCATCGGATAACCGTTATTGGATGAATCATGAGCGTCCTTAGGTTAATACGAAGGTTGAATGAAGCCAGGGTTCGGAATCTGGTCTCACCAGGAAAGGGAGTGCAGTTGAAAGTAGTACTGGTTGATTACTGCCGTACATTAAGCAGATGGCAGTTCGAAACTCCGAGTCGGAAATTCAGATTGAGCTGATTCATTTCGTGGTCGCAGCAGCCGTCGACGCGTCGCGTGGCAGAAGCAATTTTGATCGCTGAACCAGCAAATAGGGATTGGTTGATTTGAAAAGGCAACTCGGCACCAGTGGTACTGTCACATTTGGCTGACGATGCCTCGTCGTTCGGGTACCTGGAACGTGTTTGCTTCCTCCAAGCCTTGGAATTTGTCTCCGGTTGTGCTCGTTCAATTGCATGATCCTCAAACTTGGGAATAGACTGAGGATTCATCTGAGTTTGACCTTTTGGCTGGGAGTGGATACGGCGTTTCATAAATCGTAGCTTTGTAGCTTCAGGTTCGGAATTTACTTGAGTAGAAAGCCCGGGCACGACTATCCCCTAATCCTCTAATCCTCTCAGAGCAGAATTCTTCTTGAGATCGTTATGTACATTCGTACGATATAAATATTGGATACATGCTTGCGTAATTTACGTTTCAGCGCCACTTTAACGAAACCGTAAAGTTTCGTAAAGTTTTCCTATAGAATCTGATAAATTAAGAGAATGGCTGAGGCGTTGGGCCGCAAATTAGTGATGGGCGGCGACAGTGTTGGAGAGGCTGAATTTTCTTACGATACGACTAACGTGTCTAGCAGAAAAAAACCGATTTTCCTGAGTGACTGAGCCCTTCACGATCCTGCAGATTTTTGACAACGTGCTCGAAGAAGGGGAAGCTACGGAGTTACTGGCTGTAGTAGTAGGAGGTGATGTGGTATTACCAGAGGTAGGTCCGTTGTTACCGGGAGCGTCTCCGGAGATAAAACTGGCGATGGGAGGACTTGGGAAGGTGTAGGTAAAGCCAGGGTTGTAAACGTCGGGCGTGTAGATACCAGGATCCGTGTCGCTGTAGGTGCCTGGAAGACTAACGAGCTCACTCGTCTGGGGAGCACCAGTTTGATCACCGCCTACGCGGAGTTGGCTACAAGAAGGATAAAACTCGGCGCCACCCATACTGACGGCGATTTGCAGTGCGATGATCTCATGGCGAATGAGATAGTTTCCAGGGGCTAGGTTCCTTGGGATAGATGCATTTGCCACTGCACCGGCAGCTAAAGAAAATCGAAGGATCAGACAATATTAAAAAATTACAAAGTAAAGTGAGAAAACGCACCGACATTGGCTAGGTACCAGGTGGAAGCGCTCATCATACCATCTTGCTGAATCTTGAACCACTTTGCCTGTGTAATATCGAACTCGTTGCAAGCTTTCTCCCCACAACTGGCCATGTAGGTCAGCATCGGTCCAGTAGTATGAGGCCACTCGAATAACACCACAGATCAGTCGAGAAGAAACACCAGCGGTCAAAAAAGATATACATTACTGAGACCACCATCCCGCCAGTCAAAGGTGACAGAATCCCCAGGATTTGCGTCCGCTACCTGAGATCCCGCCGTTGAATTTTGCCCACATGTTAAAGACGGGTTCGTCGCGCCCTTGACAGGATCTTGAGTGGCGATCTCTCGAATGACGCTAGCCGCTGCGGTTGCTCCAGGTAGGTTGCCTGTATATGTCTGTGTGCTGACGCCCAACTTCCAAACAAAGCCATGGGCGGAAACGTAGGCCGGCAGGAGAGATAAAAGTAGGGATGCGGTCTTCATAGCGATCAAGGTCAAAATTGGAAGTCAGAAGAAATCGGGGAAGACAAAACAATCGCACAGCGACTAGATCGTCTAACGAAAGCTCGTCTATACGCGAGCAAGTGGATTGAAGGACGAGATGTAGCTCGCAGGCACACCTCTTTTGTTATGCCTAGCGGCAACCTCATGTTACACTCCACCGCGTGGATGTCTACTATATTCATTTCACGATGCAAAGCGCAGTAGACTGCACTTCCCTGGCGGTTGAACTACAGAAAATCCACGAAGCAAGACAGAAATAACCTTGCGAAACTTTGGTGATTTGGCCCTCATTGCGCTTCATTTTTCGAGCATAAACTTCTTTCTTAGCAATCACAATTGAGGATTGAATATTCACAGTTTTCTTGTTAACTGACCGCTCGATATCAGCCTTGCCGTTCACGTTAATCTTAATCGACGTTGTGACCGCTGAGTAGTAGTCTGTACATATGCAGGGAGTGGAAATTATTTAAGTATCCGCACCAATATCCATTACTCTACTACTGAATATATACCAAGCTCTCCTTTCCAACGTCCAGCGGAAGTCGTGGTCGATAAACTCACGGCAACATATAAAGCGCGTACCCAGGTGGCAGGACGTCAGTCAGTCCCATCGCCCAAGCACTCTGCTCATGATCCCTTAGCCACACAATCTTCCGATGCGTCTCCTCTGAAACACGGGTTTCATCGCCTACACTTCTCTCTGCCTCTGCACCGTCATCCTCTATGCCAGAATCCGCCTCAACCACCGTCCCCTGTTCCTTTTGTGCATTTGTAATCTGACGCCGCAGGATCTGAATTCGGTACGCTAGCAGCTGCTGTCGCCGGGTTCGTAGGGCAGCAATTTCAAGTGAGGAGCGAGCGGTGAGTATTGCGGCGGGTCGGACGACTTGCGTCTGCATATTAGTTCGGTTTAGAGGAGGGCGAGGGGATAGCACGATGTCGCCTGAACCGAAGGGGTGGAAAACGCCGCTGGATGCGAGGCCCAGCTCGACGTCTTGGTTGTAGTCTTCCCCGTGTCCTGCGGTGGTAGTTGGCATTGACACGACTGAGTTGCTACCTGAAGCTTCCAACTCAGACGGCGCCACGGAGGGTTGATTCGGGAGTGGCTGAACGATGAGCCGTGGCTGCGCGGTCACGTCTTTCTGAAATGTGAGGCGGTTCCGCAAGGCCTTGCGCCGCCGGACCAGCACAAAAAGAAGAACGAGAAGGGAGAGGATGAGAAGACCCCCGATGACGCCGCCTATAACGGCGGGTAGGTTTAGGCGGTGCGTGGAGTTTGAGGTGGACGAGCTATGATACACAAGAAGAAGGCGAGAACGTCAAATAAACAAAAAGCGTCAGTGAAAGATTGAAAAGACACGTACCTGGAGGTGTTAGACGCGCTTGGATGCGAAGTGCTAGAACTGCTGGCCAACATAAGTAAGAAGTTGAAGCCCTAAAAAGAGCTTACATCAGTGGGGCCGTGATCGAGGTTGACGACGGTGATGCTGTATTATCTGTTGATGATGACGATCTAGTGGGCATATTTGGTGAATGACTTGATCACGAGAGTCGGTAGGAATACCTACGATGTCTGAGTGGAGGCCAAAGTCGTTGCAGATGTTGATGCAGAAGTGGAACTTGACGAAGAGGTCAGCGTAACGGCGGTCACCTTGTTGCTGGTCCCAATCACGGTGTTTTGGGGGCTTCCCGGTGAGTAAATGTTAGTGAAGGGAAACGTGGAACCAAGCGTCTTACCCCGTAACTGCCTTCAGAACAAACTGCCTACATTCGAAACATACAAGTTAGGACTTCAAGTAAGAGTCATAAAAGCTGGACGACGCACCCTTCAGCAGAAAAGGTAACCAGCCCCGTTCCAAATTGATCACCCTGTCCTAGAACAAGGTTCGCCAGCGCCAGGCCGACATCTGCGTTTCCTTGCACGAAACGGAGGTCAAAGGTTATCGTATCTTGGTCAGTGTTATCTCGGGTCCAGAGGACAAGAGTGGGGCTGCCCACGATAGTTTGCGGTTGAAGCGCGATTCCAAGCGACGCGACATAGGAAAAAGTAGCCAAAACGATGAGAAAACTGTGGTCAGGAAAAGAAAAAAAAATATCGTGAGTTAGGAGGCGTATGATAATAAGATGAAAAGTACGCACAAATAGAGCCACTTCATCGCCCCTGCCCCAGGCGGGACGACTATGTGAAGTGCAGCTCAACCAACAGCGCACTAGGCGATGAAGAGTTCGCGAGCGTCGAGCTACTGAGCGTCCAGCGTTGGTGGTCTGAATGAACGAGGGTGCCCACCCGGGCTCCTGATAGCTACAACCAAAATCTTCGGAGATAAACATGTGTGGAGTATGATGGTCGTGAGCCGTTGACAGCAGGTAAGGAGAGATATAGTCATGGGTATCACCTCGTTTTGCGTACTCGGAACTATGGATCAAGCTTTGCAAGGGAGAGGAGTGTTCGTTTGAAGAGATGGATGGCTAGGCGTTGCGAGGCTGTTCGGTAGGTCGTAACTTTGATCACGCTGCTGCATCACCACCATCAAACGATTTTGACGTCATCATTTGGCATGAGCCAGATGCGGAATCGACAATAGTATCGGATTCGAGGTGCTTGCGCATCTAGACATCGGTTTGTTATTTTGGTAGTAGGAAATAAGACATTGTTTTTCTTTATTTTCAAGTTTGATACAGACCGCGTGTTGAGAGACGAAGTAATAAGGTGTTTCTGAATCTGCCACCCAGCGTGATAGGTGTACGCGTCACCACCTTCGAGTTATTTTCCGGAAAGGTTGGGCGGTTGTGATAAATTTCAAGAGACGTTAACTGAGCTTGACATGGCGGGATACTTCGATTTGACGAAACATCTAATACTCGAGTAAAACAAGGCCAGCGTTTGAGGTAACGATTGAACGGTGCAGTTTGGATTCGAGGTCAAAGATAGTATAACGCTGCGGTTCATAGAGTATGAGAACGAGGATAACTAGCAGGAGACGCATACATATACGTACTGAAGTCAGTCTTAATCACTCTCGCAGCAACACCGTATTGTAGGCGGCCATCCCCCCCCTTAATATACATCGTCGACTTTGGGTCCAGAGCTTCCCAGTCTCCAAGTTCATATACGCGTCGACACTGGGGATAGTAGAAAGGGTCAGGACGACAGGCTTCAAAGTAACTAATAAAATATAACACACCGGTTAAACACCGGGAGGCACTGATGCAGGGATGGTACGACGAGTCAAGGAGGCGTGGTTATTCGCCCAACCGCGTCTGAAAGCACTGGTAATACTCAGGTCCAGGACCAAGGTCGTTAAGATTGAAACTGGAAATCATCAATTACGAGTCGATATATGCGTATGTATACGCCCAGGTTCTAAACGCACAGGAAGGGCGACATGGCTTTCGAGGGTGCGGAGACTCAGTACCAGCGATGAGGACGACGATGGGGTTAAAATTGAGCGACAGTGGCGGGGACCAAGCTCGCTGAGATGAAGAATGTGATTCGAAGTTATCAAGTGGGTATATGCGCGTACTCTATACGCCGATGTTCCGGATGTACTTAGGAGAAGTCAGGCGCAGGCGAGTAAGCTGAATAGGTCAGGCCGAGCTCCAAGCTCCAGGTCTAGTCTCAGCTCAGATAGGGGAAAGCTTGGAAGTGAAAGACGAGGGGCAACGAGCAAGGTTTGTTTCGAGGTTCGAGCCAGACGGTGGCCGTCCAACTCAACCCATAAGCGTCTTTCCCTTGTCTTCTGGGTAACGTTGATCCTATCCTCCGCCTTTGTCTAAACAGTAGAGCGAAACCCAGAGGACCCGCGCCGAACGAAACCTGCGTCGAAGATTCGAGGTTTAGCAAAAGTCTTCGAATGCGCCAGGCCAATCGAATTGACTGTCATCGTGACGTGGTGAGCTGGAGAAGGACGAATGGTTATGAACCCGGTATGGTTGAGGACGAGTGGACGTACAGATGATCGGATTTGAGTCTTGTTTATGATGCATGAGGACTTGAGGTTGGACGGAACCAGAACGACTGCGTGGGATCATGATTTTATGCTGGATCTCGAGCGAAAACCAGGCTTGCCCACCAATGACGGACATTTGGTCCCTGTCTATTCCCACTGTCAACCTCCGCCAGCTTCCAGACGCGTCGATTCTTCTATCTGGGCCTAAAATTTAGTGGACGCGCAAACTTGATGTTGGGAAGAGTCGCCGTCGCGAAATCTTGAAGCAATCGAAGGCACACTCAATCAGCTGCGGAAAGAAAAGGAGCACTCAGCTTGAGTACCTGGAGAGTAAAAGAGCCAATAGTACACGAGTACTTGCCTAACTGCCTCGTCCTTCCTTTAGTGCGTGCTTGAATTCGATTGGCGCGTCGTCAACTAACGACACCTTGTTTGTATATGAAGACATAGCCACGAGACAAGCTGTATGATCCTAAACAGTAAGTGAGATGCGCAAAATCGTTTATAACATCGTTCCTAACCTGTAGCTCGACGTCGGACCACCGGAACACGTCAAGCTTCAAGCGCACATCGCGTTAGGCATCGACCCGTTCCCTGAACGGATTGTCAGAGCCTTCAGATTCCCAATTCAGACTGAAAAGTGGTGAATCGTTGACATTTCAAGGAAATGATGAATCAAGACGGTTTCGAAAGAGCATAAACACGTAGTCGAGAAGGGACAACAAAGCAGTTGGTGATGAATCGAACGACGGACTCAGATGGCGGGGCGGAGAAGAACAGGCGGATGTGATTTCGGAAGCGGTTGTGTGGCGTGGGTACAGGGATGCCGAAGTACCGCTTTCATCCTATTGGCTGAATCTTACACGTTCCGAGCTCGAGACTGCGTGGCTCTGCACCTCACCTACTCTTGATCGCTATCTCTGACATCCATCCTCTATACTTACACGAATCCACCGCATTTCCAGATTCTCTGCCAACACTACACGCAGGAGCGATTGACTTTGATCTCGCATGTGGATTTCCGAGGAAAACTTGCTGCTTGCAAGATAGATTCTCGTGTCCAACCGCGTGCGTAATAGTTAATCGTTGAATTCTCTCCTGTGTGTTGCATTCGAGTCGGGAACTTTCATTGTGCGCCATGTTACAGCTATCCATGCTCTGAAACGGCCTTCCTTGTAGATCGCTTGTAATTGTCGATGTTCCGTCCTACTGTTTCAAAACTCTTCTGAGGTGATCAAGATTCAAGATATACACCGACCACTCCGAGACTCCGACTTCCTCTCTGACGTTCAATTCGCCGCTGATGATGAAGACGACAGCCAGCAGTCTGATATACATGCTAAGCTGAAGCTGGGCTGGGACGGGCTGAATGCTGGTCCGCAGCCGTCTCCCTGCTGCATCTGCGCAGATTCGCAGGACTGGTGCCGTCCATCTACCTTTCAACGGCCAGCCAACAGTCCATGTAAATCCTCTACCCAATCCCAGCATTAGCCTACGAAAACGCCAGCCAATCCACCTCAGATGAAGCCGATGCAGACTTATCCACGGAAACGATCCGGCGGCAGCTTCTTCATCTCCTACGACAAGTTTATTTACCTCATAGACCCGATGAGCACGTACGCGCGCCTGGGCATGGATCTCGGGGCAGACAAGGAAGCCCTCTGTAGTTGGGAGTATAACGGCCAAAACGCACGATATTCTGTCTGCGCGCCCGAGACACCTGCGATGTTCCCGTGAGTCATTGTATTTCCCCTTCTTTCGTCCAGTTTATCACACCCCTATTCGCGATGCAGCCCGCGTGACCTTTATCTTCGAATAAATATGATTCCATTCCGCTAATTTTACCTCAAGTTGACGGACAGTATTCCTTACGAATGCAGATCAGATTAGGGAGGAACGAGGATCAAGGGCCAATAATGAAACATACAGTAATCTAAAAGTAGTCTCGGTCCCGATGGCCTGAGAACGACTGGAGTGAATTGATTATATACTTATACTCTTGAGACGCGATCAATGAAGGCGGGGGTGGGAAGCTCACTGTAGAAGCCAGTCCTAGGGGCAGCACAGAGATTTCGGTCAAGTGGGACTGGATGAACCAATGACTATGATATGGAAGATCACATACTACATAGTGCCGCGGGCCACACAGACTTCTACTTTCCTGATAACTCGCTGGGCCAATCCCTACTCGATTGCAAGGAGAAATTAAAAGTTGGAGCCCAAGAAAGATAAGATGGTGTCAGACAAAGATTTTCCCATCAATCGGGTTTCGACGCCTTCACGGTTCGATATGATCCTGGAATCCTGGATAGCGGAATCGGAGGAGCAATGAGAGAACTTGCGCCAACTTGTACACGAATACATAGTCCGCAAACGGAGCCGTTATGCTGAATACTTTCTGAACTCCTCTGATATCAGGGATTCGAGCGCCGCATCCTTGAAACACTGATCACTCGCACGAGAAAAATCGATCATTAGCGGTCCTTCTGAGCCACATCCAATCTATTTTTCCACTTGGAGTATATTTATATATGACACGCTTACCGGTGGACTGGTAAATTCATTATATCGTATTTCGCCACCCAGCCCAGTGAAATGTAACCGATCATTATATATCTTAAGACTCGACATCTCAAAACACCATTGGATGGTTACTGTCAAACTCATGACCCAGACGTGGCCATTAATAGTCAGGATCTCGTATTTGGGCGCTGCGATACTCCGACATGATAAAGAGGCAGGGGAAAAATGCAATTTTTCTTCCTTGTTGCTTCGCTTGACAAGCCTCTCACTCGTACAAAATGTCTACACTAGACCTAAACGACACCTTTGGCACCCTTCTTATTGGCGTGGTCTTATCAGCTGTGTGAGTGGTATTCACAATTTTTCCATCTTAACTTCACATTAACGACATTCTTGGTAGGCTCTTTGGCGTAACCTGCTCACAAGGGTTCTATTACTTTCAGAATTACGCATCGGACGGAATTCTCGTCAGGGGGACAGTTAGTTGTCGATTTTCATTCAAATTTACCCTACCGACTTCGTCAATGAAACCCAGGTTGTTGCTTTACTGTACGCTCACTACATTTATTTCGAAATTAGAGCCAGCACTAACTCCTAATTTCTGACAAACAGGATTCTCGAAGGGTTGCATTCCGCGTTCAGTATTCATGCGGTCTATTTCTACACAATCATCAATTATTCGAATCCTCTCGGACTTCTCCGGGCTAACTGGTCAATGATCGTGAGTCCCGCTATAGTAACTGAATGTCTAAATCGTAAATACATAAATTCGACCCTAGATGACTCTCGGCGTCTCGGTATGACGCTCATACTCTAGATGGCATTCGCCTCACTGACTACTCCCTCCCAAGAGTTTAATTATGTTGATTGTACACCTGTTCTACGTGAGACGAATTTACCATGGTACATATTTTTATCAATTGCCCGACTCGCAACTGAACTTGGGCCTCCAGTGAGCAGGAAGAACATTCCTCTAGTTGCAGTCCTGGTGAGTACCATTTACACGGACATTAAATCGGTTTTGAGCCCTCAAATAGGTTGCCCTCTCCCTTGGGAATTTGGGTGTGTTTAATATTCTTCGTCGCGTGTGGTCACTGGTGTGTTGACTGATCTGTCGATCCAGCGACCGGCGTCGGTACGTTGATTCGAATATCAGTATTGAGAGGTTCTTATTCCAGTGTGTATATGATAGTGGTGACAGTACGACTGTATGCCTCATTATTGCTGGTTGTTTCTTTCGTTAATTTTCGGTGCGCAGTTTCCAGCTAGAGTTTTTTGCGGCAGTCACTAGGAGCAATGTAAGAGCATTTTTAACTTGCGGACTTGTACCTCACCGTCATACTTTATTGCAGCGTATCTTGGATGCTTCGTTGACACTTTATCTGGCTGTCGCTACAGACATCCTCATTGCCGCTTCGCTATCTTTTTACTTGCACACAAACCGATCTGGGACAAAGAGGTGAAGCCTGTTTTAATCGTCCTCGTGCGTAGCTCAAATTCTTCATCTGTAGCACTGATACACTGATCAACAAGTTGATGGCGTATGCAATTAACAATGTTATTTTGACGAGGTCGCGTTCAAAATTCCTGATTGGAATTTCACTAATATGTTAACCTTCCAGTGTTTTCAACGTTATTGTTGTAACAATTGTAAGTCGTAATTGTCGCCACTATTCCAGTCCTACACTCAGTACACTCTCGAAAATTTAGGTTACAGTCGAGCCCGACAATTTGGTCTTCTTAGCGATCTTCGAGACCGTTGGAAATCGTAAGTCTGGATTTTATCTACATGAATTTGCTGAATTTAATGCGGCCCAAGTTTATACCAATTCCATGCTGGCAACGTAAGCTTTAAGCTTTTAGTTACGGTCATTGAAACCTGGCCAGCGCTCAGCTTTATCTGATAGTCTCAATTCGCGACGACCCTTATCCTCGGTTAATCCCCCTGCAACCAGTGGACCTGGTTATATTATGAGCAGTTTCAAGGCCTCGGACACTGTGACGGCAGTACCGATCGAAGGGCAGGAGCTCAGCATGGATAGAAGGCAAGTACATTGAATTCTATAATATTCGGGCTAACAAAATTTGCGACCTGCGAAGACTTACTCAATTCACTACCACCGAGGAAGTCCTAGCCGTCTAATGAACGGGTTGACTTGCAAGCTTAGATATATCATGCGAGGGAGACGGGAGGACTCAGCAAAAGTAACAGATGAAGAGTAGTACGTTTCGGATGATACTGAAGATCACGGTTCTACGATGCATTTGGAAAGCATCTAACTAGACAGGCGGAAACGATGTTTGATTCGGGAATAGAATATAAGCTTGAGTTTGAAAGTCAACTGATGAACGAACTATTCACTCTGATGCAAAAAATCACCGACTTGCGAGTCAGTTTCCTCCTGGGTTTCTGAATCCAACTCGGTCTCCGGTACCAAGTTTTGTAAGGATTCCACCTTCGTCATCGCTCCGGACCCAAAAGTCCGGCAAATCTTGTCTCGAAGATGGACGTCCAAAAGCATAAGCCTACGTCTTCTCAAAAACCACTTGATAAAACGAAGATAAGCAATATCCTGTACCATGTTGGAATTGACCATTACCCGACCTTTTTTTCCCTCGACTCCCGCTTCCTATTTCATCTTCACACCTCCGCATCCCAGTCACGATCGCGAACAGTTCTTCAAATCCCGGTGTCAACTTCAACCAAAGTCGATCTCCGATCTAATCCGATCGGCTCTCGATTAACCATTCAGTTATTAGCACAAGCACCACCTACTCTACACATACGGTGTCATTGTCATCATAATCGCCCTTCTCATTCCTGCTGCTCCAGGCGTCGCGAATAGAGCTTCGATATCAGTAGCTTCCGAGCCCGAATTCCAACCACCACTGCCGGCTTCGACGACTAATAAAGATACTAGTGGACTTAGTGCGTTGAGGACCAAGATGAAGGTGCGTACTTCAACCTTTCGACGCGGCACAGTCAGGGCACGGTAGCTGGCTGACGTCGTGCCCGGGCCCAGCTCTGGCCCGGGCGTACAGAGAAAGCCCGAAACGATATCTTGAGAAAGTCGGAAGCATGTTCAACAGGCTACAGAAAGAAAAGAAGCGCTCAATTCCAGTTCTTCGAGAATGAAAGGAACAGGAGTACTCGCCCAGCTGGCTTTAACTTTCCAGTCCATGTCTGAATTCAATTGACGCGTCGTCAAATGAACACGCCCTCGAATTCGTTGTTGTATCGAGACTCGTGAGAGCGATCAAGCCAGCCAGGTGGATACATTGCAAGCACTAAGAGTATGATTCTAGACAATGAGTTAGATGCCTAAATCGTACAGAACCTGGTTTTCTCACCTGTAGCTCGGCGTGGGACCACTGGAACCCACCAGCATTCAAACTTCAAGCGCAAGTCGCGGAAGGTATTGACACGTTCCCTGAACGGATTTTCTGAGCCTCCAGAACTCCAATTCAGACTGAACAGTGGTGAATCAAAGGAAATAATGACTCCGATGGTCACGAAAGAGCACAAACACGTGGCCGAAAAAGCAAATCAAAGCAGTCGGTGATGAATTAACGAAGGACACTGGCAGATGGCGGGGCGGAGGACAGCTGGATGTGATTACGGAAGCTGTGGTGTGGCGTGGGCACAAAAATGCCGAAGAACCGCTTCCATCCTCAGATGCAGCTGAAACGTTCCGAGACCGAATGGTCACCTACCTCTTGAACGCCATCTCTGACGATCCATCCACTATACTTACACGAGTCCACCGCATTTCCAGATTCTCTGCCAACACTACACGCAGGAGCGATTGACTTTGATCTCGCATGTGAACTTTCGAAGAAATCTTGCTGCATGCAAGGATCTCTGGTCCAGGCGAGTGTCGAGTATGGACAGGTTCCTGCGTGTGTGTGTCGCATGGAGGCGAGAATTTTCATTCGGCTTGTGGCTGCTCCATGCTTTATTACCCCTTTTTATGCTCTGAGACAGTTTTCCTGATAGATCGCTTGTAGATCACTTGCGGTCCTTCCGTTTACCTATCGAAACTCTTCGGATTCTGAATGTCTAAGGGGTCACCAACATATTGCTCTGTAACGTTTAACTCGCCCCCGACAACGTCGACGACCGGCAGCAGCACGAGGAATATGCTAAACTGAAGCTAAGCTAAGCTGCGCTGGGTCAAACGCTGGCTTGCACATATCCCCTGCTTCATCTCGACTAAATCCTCGCGTTGCTGCCGTCCATCGACCTTTTCAGCGGCTATCCCAGAGTCCCTCGCGATGATAAAATCCCCAATCCAACGCCCCTGCCACCTCAGACTACGAAAGTGCTGGCCAATCCACTTCAGATGACCCCGATGCAGACTTATTCACGGAAACGATCGACTGCATCTGTAGCTTCACGCTCGACGGCGGCTTCTTGATCGCCTACGACATGCCAAGTAGACTCGACGACCACGTAGGTGCGCCTGGGTATGGACCTCGGGACAGGCGAGGAAGCCCTACTCAGTTGGGAGTATAATGACCGAAACGCACGGCAGATCCTGTCTGCGCCGCTCGACTCTCGAGACGCCTGCGATGATCCTGTGAGTCATCCCATTTGTTTCGTGCAGTTCATCACGCCCGTATTCACGATGTAGCCAGCATGACCTTTATCCAACCTTCATACCCCACCGAATGTCGTACATATTGACCAAAATCGCTCAAAACTGAGTTTGCCTCCGAAGACTCTCGAATTTGAGGTTTAACGCATGTTCTTCCCCGATTAATATTTCTCCCTTTTTATCTCCTTTTTCTCCTCGGTTGTCTAAAATCTCGAACTGACTACCTAAATTCTTTCCGTAGCTCGCAGCGCAGTATGTACCGCCGTCAAAGACTTTCACCACCCATCAACCCAATTAGCAAGTCAGGAAACCCACGTCCATATCGCCCGACCGCTCGAAAGTCGTGAAAAGGGTTCGATGGCTGCACGATGTGGAGTTAACACAGAACCTAATCGAAGATCGCGCCATTGGAGAAGGAAGCCGTCTTCAAAAGTATTAGTGTTTATATTCTTTCTCGGCTGGCCAAAATTCAAACAGCGATTTGGCTCACACGTGGCGTATGTACAGTGAATTTAATCAACGGTGTCTATACGCGTTAATGGCCAGGATAATGCCAAAGTCAATCTCCGTCTTCATTCTCGCAAAAGCATCACTCAGATCCGAATCGTACTTCAATAAAATGACCAGTTTGCAACAGCGAGCAAAAGATAAATCGGAATGCTCACCGGCAGTTTATCATTCAATGCTTTCTCGTAGTCGGATAGATGTCTGAGAAGTGAGACCAAATGCTCCTTTGTTTGGGGGACGGGGTATATGTTTTGAGTCGGATTGACATCAACTTTGAGCACGACTGGCTTTTTCGCGATCCACAACTTCATGGTTTTGGAAATACTGGCTCGAAGGTCTTGGAAAAGGGGCAGGATAGATCTAAATTCCTGCTTGGACATCTCCCCCACGACCTTCTAGATAATATGCATAAAAAATTAGGCCGATTCAACAATGTAATGGAGGAAAGAATGAACTCGCCTTCAGCATATGTGTTTTTGTATTTAGGGCAATGGCAGTGTATTCAGCCTCTTCCTCAACTACCTATCATGAACAAAGAGAAAGGTGGTCAGAGAGAGCTATAAACGCATCTTGAATGAGACAGACCCTGAAATCGTTTAAATATGACATTTTCTTCCCGAACTTGTCGAGGGCGGCATGGATATCGGCGAACTTGGCAGAAATCGCTCGAAGGTCAAGCTTGACGTCATCGACAATGGACGTCGCGGAGGTAAGAGCGACGAGCGAGGTGAGTGCAGCCAATACGATTTGGACCTTCATGGTGTAAATCTAACAACTTACGAGTTTGACGAGGGAGTAGAGGTGGAGACCGTTGTCTTATAGTCTCTGAGCAGAAGAATTCAAGGTGTCAATCTAAATACTGTACGTGGCTAGTCGGCTCCTTAAATCGAAGAGAAAATGGTCGAGAAATGAAAGCACGACCCGACTATAATGTAGAACGCCGTTAGATCAACCTGGGCGAAATCTAGACCAGGCTGCAATGCCCTAATAAGATTAATCCATTGCACTATACATAGCTTAACTGACAGCTAAGCCGGGCTCGCATCTTACTGCGCCACAAGGTATTCACGAACGGGGATACACTATGATTAGACAGGCATTGGCTGAGCGCCTAAGCTATTCTAGGAGGCTCAGATGCAGTAATTGACGAAAATCAATTCAAAGGTTAATGAACGGGGGATGAAGATGTCTTGTCTTTGCACGCAACACCGAACATACTTACTGGATGTCAAATCTCGATTGCGCGACTTCTCTTCGCCTGCAGCGCACTCCACGCCACACCCGGTCCGCAACGCGACGCCTAATAGCGTGCTCAACGTACATCCAAGCATCCTGCCAATACACTGCTCTAGCTTCAAATTTGAAGGCGTGAAGAAGCTAGGGCTATCTAAGTCCGACTTCCTTGCAATGTTTTTGTTTCTATCTTCCGTTAGGAATTCGTTTAGGTACGAATAAATTATCATTTTTAATGGTTTCCGGAAGATTTAGCGATGAATTACACGATGAATTACTTTAGTAGCCTGTAGTACTCACTTAGGAGGGTATAAATTCAATTTTCAACCCAAATAAATTATAGTTGAATTCGAGAGAGGGACACACCATGCGTGTAGTCCGAGTCGCATCAATTGATGCTTCTCAGCGTTCAGAGAAATTGTCACGAGTCGCCTTCTAATAGGTAGTTGTTTAGGATCCTGCGACACACGGTCTTTTAATAATATTCACCCTACATACTTTTGTTTGCTTCTGCTAATTCTGTAAACCTTTCTGTTGGCAGCGAAGTTGACTCATGTGGGCCAATTGTCTTCTAAAACGTCTCTCCTTCAATTGCCTATCCAAAACGTCAGCTGAATTAGTATTGCTCAAGGGCTTTACTTCCCCTTTCAGGGCACTTATCGCACGTCAGACTTACACTAAAACCCCACGGAGCGGTAATCTCCGTAGACAATTGCAGCTTGTTCTAAAAGATCACTTATTTTCAGTGATCCTCGGATCCGCATTATGACGGCTTTCAATAGGCGTGGGTATTACCGACTTGATGACAATGCAGCCGATCCGGCATATTTAAGCGCTCTCTTAGCGCCTGGCCACGACTGCTCCGATTGATCGTTCATGACTCATCATGGGAGTTTTAAGCATGATTTTCTGTAGAGACTTCGTGTTCCCCCACCTGGGTCTGGTTCGAAATACAGACAGCTGTTTATAGTGACACTTGCAGCACATGTGCAATTGCCGTTCTCGTCTAGAGCAGTCCTTCTGGGTGCAAGCATAATTAATCCGACCACGGCAATGACGGAGGTCTCTTGAACATTCAACCCGAATTTCCACTTTTTTTACGTGGTTTAGGAATGCCGCCCCCATTGCGTATATTAAAACATGTTCAAGTAGGTATAAGGAGTTTGATAGTCGTTCAGAATGGCGTGAACATGTATTCAAGGTACACACTCTCTATGATAAGTTACTCGATCAGTATGTTTGCTCAAGGGTTTGTAGTGGATCTCAAGGGAGAATAGGCAGTTTGAAAGCCTCGATTGGGTTCGATGTCTCCGTTAATCAATATGGAAAGAACCAGTCTAAAATAAGCAATGGATGTATCGGCTAATCAGTAGCGCCATTAACTCGGATATAGGTCGTTAAAGTGCTCATGATTCGGTGATGCTATGTTCGTATGAGCGCTTCGAACTTTACGGAGCATGCGTAAGCTATTTACAGGCAAAAAAGTGAACAAATCTTCGAATGTAAACTCTTCACATGTGCGACACGGTAAACTAAGTAGAATCGTCGGACACTTTCAGCCTCCGGTAAGTTTTAGAGCGTTAAACCCATAAGTATTATTTCCAATGTTATTAATTTAAAAGCATTGCCTATATAAACACCTTGCACGATCCAAGACGGTTTCCACACCTTTCTATCTGTTCACAAACTCGCTATATAGAAATATGAGGAATATCTTCATTCTCATTGTAGCTTTATTCATAAACTACACCCCAGTCATTTGCAGTGGCGTGATCGCAGCCCATAATGGAACGCACCAGGTCAGTATGCTGCTGAAATGTCAGGACTCTCCATTCTACTTATCACTCTTTTAGTCCCGTGCCGCTGAGACTTGCGCAGATCCAACCCTCGCGACTGTGTTCATAGATGTATTCAGCCCAACCAGAACAGCACATGCAGTTCGGGCTAAAATAGATATGGTCAACCACGACACGAATTCAGGGACCACTGATAACTTCCAGTTCCAAGGCCCGTCCTTCCTCGCTTGGCGTGACACCCAGGAGTTTACAGTCCCTTTCTATCAACTCGCCACCCCCTCTGGAAACGATTTTATTTTCCTGCCGGAAGTAAATGGAAATCCACCTACTGCCAGCGGGTTCGTCGTCGAGGGAATCGCTGGGTATGTCTATACAACGCAAGTCTGCGGCAGCGTTCCACTTTTTGCTGCGTCCAATGCCGCAGCAAGTGATCATTGGTGGACCACAAGTCAGAGTGATCACGATACGTTGCTCAATCTCGGTGGGTGGGTTGATGCAGGAATTCCTTTTTACGTGCTACCATTGGGTATGTCCTTCGTTCTCCTTTTCCCGAGTCCCGAGTTCAACTAAAGGCTGAACCCTTTTAGACTGCTCCTGCTCGGCTTGAGCTGGTGCCACTACGGATTTAACCACCGAGCTATTTGCCACCAATATATATGTCACTCATTTCCAACCCTTGGCACTATCAATTTCTTTTTCTTTTCATAGAACTTCTGGAAACTCCGTAGTATGTAACCATTAGACAAAGATCATAACTCGTGTAGGGTGTAGAATGCGAGGGACACAGCACGGCTTTTCAGCCAGAGATTCTCCACCATCGCCGGGTAACTTGGGACATATTTTCGATACGCGCCCAGGTGGTAAGATACAAATACGAGAAAGAATTTCTGGCCTTACCCAGATTGGCCGTGGTTTGTGGCGTCGGAATTCGAAGCCATCTGAGCGTTCTAATAATTATGCGTGCCGGAGTTAACTTTTTCGAGACGAACGACGAACTTCGTTTGAAGAAGCCGAAATCGCGTCAAGAATGGAACTGAAGCAGCTCTGAAAATTAGTGACTGAGCGAAGGAGTGAAATAGATTTAATTCGTTGTCAATTCGTTGTCGGGAGACCAAGGAGGCATTTCAAAGGCATTTGAATGCTCGTGTCAAGGAATTGGATGCTGAGATACATGCCCGAGTCTCGAATTAAATGGATATTTTTACTTATGTCCGCACACCAAACCCTTGTTATCGTCTCCTGTGTCCAGAGGAAACCTCCTGGACACGACGCGTCGATGCGTGGATAGAGACGCGTTTGGATCACGTGGATGATGACGTGTCCATTTTTGGGACCTCCTCCTCAGGCTGCCGTCTATCTCCCGGCCTCTCTAGTTTTCCTGCTGTTTCTCTTGGGTTCTGTCTTTCTGCGAATGCGTGCTTTGATCTTGACGCGAAGTACACTGTCTTTCGAATCTTGGAACCTGAGATCAACTGGAACGGCGTCAAACTCTCGGTGCATTCATAGGAATCGGGATTCGTCAGTGGGTTACCAGATACATCGCCCATTCGAGTTCGAGTTTCGTTGGGCATAGATGAGAATTAGGACGACTGGCGCAAGCATCGAGCATCTGCTCAGGCTGAGTGTTTCTACAGATCTCATTGACTTGGCCAGCGAGGGCTCGGTGGTAGCAACTTAGGCACGATCATTTTTCTCTCTAGAGTCGATGTTGAGCATCGTAGCTTCCTTCAGATGCTGCCAACCTCAGCGTCAAGCCTATTGTCTCTTCATGGCCATCTGACGCCCCTCCGTAAACGACGCCCTCTACCCCTTCCTATGTTCGCTGACCCGATCTCCTTATCCAGCGAGCAGCATCACTCGATAATCCCAAAGCACGGTGCATAGCATGACAGAACCTGCTGAAGAGAAGACGAAATCATGTTCTTAGCCTCGACAGTCCTTGAGGCGGCTCGCACAAGGACAAGGGAGAGGAGAAGGAGCATGGTATTCCCACCAAAATTCGGAGCGTCAAGGCGCCCATGTCCCCATCAGCTCGTAGGCCCTAAGAGTAAATAGTCGCCACATAGCCAGAGATCGCGTTTCATTGCCGTTTTCTGATCCGACCGCGCCTTGAACTTGGCGACTGGTCTTTCCGTTCCATGCACCGCATATATCCGACATGGATCCCCTCTTCTTAGCTCATGTCCTCATATGCTGCCATCCTGGTCCGGCATACATCCATACTTCACCCTGCTTCCTCTTTCACTGTTGAATGTAAGATTTCGAGCAACGAGCTAGCACCTGTACCCCGTGCATGTCATCTTTTTTCCTCCTTTCGTTGTTTCCTCGGACGGATCATGATCGCTCTCGTTATCATTATGCTAATATGCTTCACGTTTCTGTAGCCGTTGCCGCTGCCACAGGCTTCGTTAATCCACCATCGATCATCAGCGTCTACCTCGACCGACAACGGGACTCTTGGTTCTGGATCGACGACGTTGACTAATCTACGCACTTCGGCCTCTTAAGCGCAGCCGAGCCCTGTCGCAAGCTCATGTTGGGCCTCGACACTGCTCTTGCTTCAAAGTCGCAGGGCGGTATTCCCAGGATTAACACATATACGGATGTCGATGCAGGGCGGTGAATACAAGAGTGCTTTGCACTGGATTCGAGAGAGTGGTGCTTGAGCACAGTTTGAAGAGGACAGTTCGAAGGTCTCGAAGGTCGGGATCGGATTAGATCGGCGAAGATCGGAAGCGGGTCAGCTAACTTGTGTTGGCGTGGTATGGAGATGGATTTGTGGGAGATGGGACGTGTTCTGTACGACGACCCCTTGGCACCGCGGGGGAGGAAGAGCATACGGGGAGAGGGTGACTGAATGTCAGCTGGGGAAGTGTTGTTCTCTAGATGGAAACTAGCAAGAGGACGTCACTCATGTATGCTCTCTTTAGCTGTTCCTAGGAAAGGATGTGGAATCGCAATTGGAATCGCAATCGCACCTGGGATTTGAGCAAAAGATGGTCATCGAGTAAGTGTTGTATTTCTTGAGACCGTACGGAATGCTAGCTGACCATTCGTATTCAAGTCCTTATCCCATTCTATTCTGGTACGAATACCCGTCTCCACCTGAACGTTTAGTTAGCCTTGATCCAATGCCAAAGCACCGTCGTTATCCGACAGGATTCCTTATTCGCCAATATGCGCGTCCTTTTGCATATCGTTGGACATCACCCGAAACCGAGACGCAAACCTAAACCTCAACATGAATTTTGAACGACGCGCCGGAGTACGAGCAGGAGTAAAAGTGAAGGTAGAAGCGGAAGAGCGGTCTTGTGCGTCGTTGACGCTGTGGACTTGGATTCCGGTTCCGTTGCCCATGAAGCTTAATTCCTTTAACAGATTTGTGAATTTCATGATTCAAATCGTGCTCGGTAGTCAAGGCCGCAAAATCGCTGCTCCGCAGGCCTAGAGTAGGCTCAGAAGTCTGTGTAAGTCCATAATATATCATATCAGTAGTGCAGATCCGGGCTGATTCGCGCAGATTCGCCACCCCACCACCTGCCTCCATATCTCACTGCCTGGGTTCAACTGTACGTATATCTGCAACCCCTTCTCCATTGTTTCAATTGTTAGATCCCGCTTTGAAACCCGCTTACACAAGTTGTTCGGGTGACTTGTCTTTTCTCGGGCATTGATACCTGTCCCGACTAAGTATCCGTATCCACTTGATGGTCTTCGGTCTTAGCGCCTTCCTGCGTGGTCCAGAGGTATCAAACCAGCAGGTTGAAAGACACGACGCATACCGTCTTTTCAATCTCGAAATTCGACAGGAAAGGCGTCAATCGTTCGGTGCATTCAGGGAATCGGGGGTTTCCAGACATTTCCGTAGGCAGTTCGAGTTGAGTCTCGCTAAACATAGGCAAGAGTTAGGACGGTTTTCGCACTTATCGAGCACTCGATTACACTGACGTCTTCTACAGATCTCTTTGACTCGGCCAGCCAGGACGCAGCCAACGGCTCGGTGTTATCAGCTTAGGCTCGTATTTTCGGTCATTTCTCTCTCTGAAAGTCGAAGTTGAGCATCGTATCTTTTTCAGATGGGAAAATGTCAACGGTGAACTGATCATCCATCCACGGCCCTCTGACGCGCTTCCGTGAACGGCACCCTCTACCCCTTCCTCTGTGTACTGGCTTGTCCTCCTGTCCAGTGACCGCATCACAGTCGACTATCCCAAAGCACTTTTCATAGCATGACAGGACCAGCTGAAAAGAAGACGAAATTATGTTCTTAGCCCTGACTCGCCCTGAAGCTTGGTCGTCCTGGAGCAGGAGCAGAAGCAGGGCGTGGTGCGTACCAAGAGAAGGAGTACGGTATTTCCACCCAAAATCGGAGCGTCATTGCGTCGTTCGCCTTCAGCTCTCAGATTTCAAGAGCTTTATTTCCCAAGACAACGAGCCCTACCCTCGGCACGCCTTTTGCGCTTACGCATCCAAGTGGTCGCTACACACTCTGAGATCTCGTTTAGGCGTCCGTTTTCCGACCCAACCGCACCTCGGACTTGGCGTCTGGTCATTCCGTTCCATACACCGCTTGGACTAGGAACCATTTTCACCTCTCCGATCTGCATTGAGTGTGCTATTCTCGCCCTCGCCCTCGCCTTCATGCGCTCCCAATCGAGGTCGAGTGCATATCCCTACTTTTTCCTGCATCCTTCCCCTAAGATCTTGAGCGACAGACCAGCAACTAGACCCAACCTCGGGACTCCTGGTTCTAGATCGTCGGCATAGTCTGATCTACCCACTTCGGCCCCTTCACCCCCGTCGATCCCAGTGGCGAGTCGGCGTCATGATGTCGATGCAGAGCCGTGAATGCGGAAACGGTTGGCGCTGCATTCGCGGCCCCGGTGGTTCAGCCTGGGTGGGAGAGGACTGCTCGAGGATCTAGGAATCTGATTAGATCGGGAGTGGGTCGGCTTATTTGCATGGGAGCGATATGGAGCTGAAGCTTGCTGGCGATGGGTTGCGTATTCTGTACGACGACTAGGGAGCAAGGGGGGGAGGGCGTCAGGGGAGAGACGGAATCGGGGCTTCGGTTTGGTAAGTGTTGTTCTCAAGTCGGGATCAGGCACGAGGACGTCACTGATATCCGCTCTCTTTAGCTGTTCCTGAGCTAGGAGCAGGAGCCAAAGTTGAATTGGAATTGGAGGTGGAGGTGAAATCGTACTCGAAGTCGCAATCCGGATCAGTAAGTGTCGTCTTGCTTGAGAAGGTACAGAATGCGAGCTGACCCTTCTTACTCAAGTCCTTATCCTGCGTTTTTCTATTTGAGTACGGATGACCGTTTCCACCTGGACGTTTCTATGATCTTCAATTCCGATGCCATACCACCGTCATTATCCGATAGAGTTCTGGAGAACCATTTGCAAATATGCGACTTGGCCTCGGCCTCGTCCTTCTGCCTGTCGCAGCATCCACCTGAAACGGAGATGCAAACCTCATGTTCAAAGTGAACCTCAACCTACCCTCCTGGTTTATAATTAATCGGCGAGCTTTTGTACAGCGTCGCATTGGCTCGTCGTCGGTATTGCCAACCGCCAACTGCAACCCGACTTCTAGGTATAAACTGCATGGTTCAAGTCGAGCTTGGTACTCAAAGTCTCAAAATCGCCTACTGCGCCGCGGGTATGTGGAGTAAGCTCGGAGTGTGTATAAGTCCATAATAAATCATTTGAATTTCTCCTTTCCGTCGCTAAAAAATTGGTCCTCATAGAAGGGTATGTTCTTTGACTTACCGCATCGTTTTTTTTCATTACTGTGGATCGTGAATCGTGATCGCAGCTATTTCCGGGTCTGTCTTATCCTTCGTCGTTTTCTAAGTGTCAAATGACATGTTAATGGAATGTCGAGTCACGTCACCGTACTTGGTGCGTGTTCATCCTCAGTAGCAGATTTGAAATTCTTTCCCAAGTAACCCGGGGATGGTCTGAACTCTCAGGCTAAAACACCTTCCCGTGTCCCCGTGTCCTGACATGCTACACGAGGCGGTCAATTTAGTGAGCACAGCTATGATAACCAAATTACGTGGACTTGCAAGTACAAGGTTATCCAATTATCATAGCCACGGAAAGCCCACTGTCGTTAATAAAGAGAATGTGCAAGTTGCGTTGACTACTTATCGCGCACGCCACGCCTCCGACTTCCTTGCAATGTTTTTGTTTCTATTTTCCGTTACTTAGGAACTCACCTATGAATAAATTAAAGGTTTTCAGACTCGGAAAAATTTAACGATGGGGTATTGTAGGTTAGTATCCTCAGCCTGTAGTACTAATGAGGATATAAATTTAATCCTCTTAAAATACTTATAGGTGAATTAGAGAATGCCCGGGACGGCCACACCGAGCGCATGTAGTCTGAGTCGCATCAATTGATGCTCCGTTTGTCAGCCCGCCAATCGACAAATTGGGAAAATAGGCGCGAGATCCCGCTGGGCGTTCGTTGACGACTTACCATGGGTGCAGTGGGGACTTTCCCATGGGATGAAAATCTTATCATACCATTTTTGGCGGCGCTCTTCTTAAGATTAATATTTTCTAAGGCCACCGAACCCGAGCCGCTTGACTTGTCAGTCGCGAACCTTGCTGGTAGAGCGCCCGTGAGAATAAATCATGTGACCTAACATAAGAGGCATTTTCAGAAATGCCTCTCAACTCCCAAACGGAATGTACGCAGTTTTGCTTGAGATCATGCTGAGACCTATTAAAAATCAGGAGAAACTTTGTATAGATCAGGTATTACGGAATTAAATTACTACAGCGCGTAGTTATGCCTTACATTGATATTAATTAATTATCTCCATTGTCTTCATTGTCACGGTCTACTAGGCGACACCAACTGCTGGCATAAACATCAAGAACGTATTTGGGCGGTAGAGGAAAGCCGAAAAGAACAATACGGAGCTGCGGTCGGAAGTGAGAGCGAGCATAATGAGGCCGTTCATCCAGCGACGAGAGGTTTTATGCACTGAAAGAGACAAAGCGCGCGGAAAGCGCGATCGGAGATGAGCGGGAAACTAAGCCAGAGGATAGAACACCGAGAGGTACATGATCAGGACGGAACGCCCGAGATGTTGATTAGAAAAATCGTCGACTTCGAGCTGGAGACAAGGTGGAGGGAGTATGAGAAGGACTTAGGCAAAGACGAAGGACTATACGAGATGGGTAGGGATGGATTGATAGTATGTGCGAATTATTTAGTTCGGGTTCGAATTCGAGTACAAGATGATTAGCGCGGGGCAGACCAAAGAGCAGGAAGTCACGATTAACGACACAGAAGGAAAGGGGGAAAAAAAGAAAGAGGGAAAGAAGGGGAAAAGAAAAGGACGAGAACAAGGAAAATCATAAACACGAGGGTAAAGGAACTGCGGTACGTTATATAACAACCGAGAAAAAAATACAGAAGAGAGGAATGCGGTTGCACGGGAAGTATACGCGTGTCGCGGGTGAAAATTGGCGATATAGGGCTGCGAAGATTCCATCAGCGGGCAATAGGTAACGTAATTAGAGGAGGGGAGAGGATGAGGGTGCTGCGTAAACACTGACGACAGAGGGAAAAAAAGATGCGGTAGAAGAGGCGAGGAGAACGGTAGTGGCGATGACCACCACAGTTGGCTGGCTGTCGCTCCCCAGAGCGCTAACGATGAGCAAAGCGGCGATCAGAAGACAAGTTACAACAGGCAGTCGAGACGATGGCGAAGTTTCCAAATCTCGGTTGGGAGAGGCGATGGTGGTCCCAATGACGACAATGACACTGTCTGACGACAAGGAGGCGGACATAACGTTGATCAAGCGACGGGATGAAAGTGGGGCCACCAAGAGTGGCGGTGACCATGTATGTTATGCCAGTGAGCAGGTCGTCAGAGGTGATGAACTGTAACGGGGGTCATGGTCGTGATGTAGGAAAGGGTGCAAACTACCAGATGGAAGCAACGAAGAGGGACCAACGAAGAACACGAACATGGACCGAAAGGGGACTACGAAAGAAAGGCAAGAAGAGTTCAAAAAACGAAGATAGTACAGCAAGGAAATAATGAGCGAAAAAAAAAAAAAAGAAAAAAGAAAGAAAGAAACGAATAACGCAAAAAGGAGGAACGAAACAACAAAAACAGGCGTTCGCAGGTGTCTGCAGCCTGTATCTACGAACCATAAACGATGAGGGCCAGGTTGCAGCTGTGGAAACCCCAGCTAGAGGAGAGCTGGACGGAGCGGGAGTAGAGATAACGCCCCGTGGGTGAGGGCCGAGATAGGTGCTGCAGATCCCGCGCCAAGCTCGGGATGTTGAGCAGCAAACTACGCCAGTTTCTTCCCTTCGACAAAAGCAGGCTGGGGCTTCGACAGCGGAAGCTCCCAATATTTAGGACTTCCAAATCCGCTGCTCCGGCCACCATACGTCCCTCCGAACACAGGGCTTTAAGGATCGAACAGCGAAGGCGGTAAAAACGCAGGGGTGCGACGACAACCACGTGTTCTACCAGATTCATGGAAGAGAGGAAAAATGCACTATTTCCCGCTCAAGATGACGAAAGATGAAATGTGACTGAAAGAGTAGAAGAAAAGTCAGTCGTGGCGAGCTGGAAAAGAGGCGGAGTAGGACGTACATGGAGGTAGGTGATGATGGCATGGACGTTGGGCTGCATGACTTCAGTTTTGGGTCCGCCATGCGTAGGTACTGCGCTATCCAATTTCGCAAATCGCGCTGCCGTCCCCGTCGTCAATGTCGGGAAAAGGGCGTTGCTCGACATCAGGTGCTTGATGGAGCTCCCCAGCTGGGCGATAGCGACGTTGTGTTCGCAGCTGGTCTCTATGTTAACTACTCGAGAAAAGAAATAGAAAGCAAGACAGACTTACGACGAAGAGCATCACGCGATGATTTTGAGGCAGCATTATAAAGTTGGAGTGGTGAGATGGGAGTCGGTGGACAAGAGGCTTGAGCCGCGTCCTGCTGGCCAAGTCACGCCGTTCGCTGATGTAATGCTTCTGATCGGAAATTTTATCGACGTAGCAATGCCTTCTCCTTCTTGTCTACTGTAAGTGCCGCCTGGATCAGTGGAGGTGATGAATCTGGTGATGCTCGTCAGTCGATACTGTCTGGATACTCGAAGGATATTTCTCGGAGATTCCATATACAACGCTAGTATTTGCCCACTCTACCGGGTCCACGATTTAGAGTGCGTGCCTGTAAGGATCATTGCATTCTTCTTACTCGGACGCTCAGATTAAATTAACCAACTTCCTGAGGTTCTCGACCCTATTTATTTTTCTATTTGCCATCGTCGGTGATGCTCACACTAAAAGCTACGTGCATGATACTCGAAGAGGTGAAATTTGAAGTCGCAAAGTCGCCGGAATTCAAACTCGATTTACGCATGAAAACCGAATTCCATGCTTCCAGTCAGAATCAAGGAAGATACCAATTCAAGCTGCAATTATTTACAAGTGGATAGTAGATAGTGAGCATGTGAAATTGTAACGACAACGAAGAAACAAATGAAGACATATCAGTAGCCGAAGTGAACGTATGGAACCCATGTCAAGAACGCGTCGTCGTCCTCTCCAAGTGTGTCTCGAACTTTCCTCGTAGCATAATCCAGGGCGTAGGCTGCCTTAGTACTGTCCAATCCGTCCGTTCCCATATTATCGAGTAAGTATTCATAAAACCACTTCGCAAACTCCGGCCCATGTCGATCGGAAATGTTCCACATCGTACCAACCACCCCGCGATAACCGGCAGCGAGCATACCGGCAGCGAGATGGACGACTTCCTCTGATAGCTTGAGGTCGCCTTTGCTTGTTTGGCAAGCCGAAAGGAATGCGAACTCGGGGTTCGAAAGTTTCTGGCGCATAATCTCAAGGAGCTCGAGGCGACCATCGCGGAGATGGACGCCGCTCTTGAGTGGATCGCCTACCTCCTGAATGCCATGGCAAGCGAAGTGAACCCAGTTACAAATGTTCATTTCTGCCTTCACCTTGTCCGTGGTGGCTGCTTCATCTTCTAGCAGCAGCGTGCGGAAGTGGAGTTTGTCCATGGTTGCTTTGAGATCGTATATCTCCTTCTGCGTAAATGGGATCGCAGGAAGACTCGGCGTGTTTGGGTTAACGAGCAAAATATCGGTGCATTTTCGGGCAGTGGAAGAAGCAGCGGCTTTCTGGTTAAGGGACTGGACAGTTGGGGTATAAGACGAAACCGCGAAATCGGAAACACATAATCCTGGCTTGTATGATGGGCCATATATCCCGGCTGCATGTAGAGGAAGAAATGCGAGTGGGCCGGTTGGGCACCACCATATACGGCGGCGAGCTGAAAGATTGGGCTGAAACTACAAATGAATCAGTATGAGAGGTCCCTAAAAGAGAAACACCTTACGGAGTATCCTAATGCTGCGAGAATTGGTTGGACAACTTTGTCCCAAAGCGCTCGTAGGATACCCGACATAGACTCCCAACTTTCGGAGACACGCCGCATGCCACGTTCACGATCGTCAACTTCTTCTTGTTTGAGGAGGTCTACTTGGAGGGCTTTTTTCAGTGTCTCTGCTTCCACTGTACTGAAGTTTTTTAGGGGGATATGCAGCGGCTCCGAAACTCCAGCTATAAGAGCCAAGGCGTCCCAGTCGACTGGGTTAATGTTGAATATAATAACCGGGCCATCAGAGGGTAATGAAGAAAGTAGATTCATGACCTTAGGCGGCCGAAGAAAATCGTCGAAGCCTGGAAGACTCCGGATCTCTTCAAGGAGTTGCATGTAGTCAGCCGCAAGACTGGTATGATTCAGAGTATCCTCCTGAATGCGAATTTCTTCCGCAAGTGTCCCACTCGAGGAAGGACTGGAACGAGTTCCGTGAAACTCTAATGCCTTCGCGACCTCGATGAAGCGATTGGCCAAGGAAGGATGGTTCATGCGGAGAGAATCCACTGGGATACGCAGTTGGTTAATCTGATTCCACACCAAGCAGCGGCCTTGCTCAAGCCATTCAAATGCAGAGTCTGGCCTGCCTAATCTGAGAGCAACAGCCACAGCAAGTGCTAAAAAATCAGAATGGTTAAGGATGTTAGCATGGCGGCGATGAACTGTTTGTTCAAATCCGGCAACCTCTGAAAGCAAGGCGATGGCAAGAGAAAAGTCAATTAGGCAATGAGAATGGTCGTGGATTGAAGAGTTGAGGGCAGCAAGTTTGGCAGACTGTAGGCGAATGGATGGGGCACCATTGGATGCAGCTCCACGACGATATGAAGTAATGCTGTACTGGATATCAGAGAAATATTGGCTGTGTTCAAAGCGATGTGAGTATGAAATTCCAAGGTTGTTGAACAAGACTGGAAGGTCAGCATGGCCAGAAGGAGTCGATTCAACTGCTTTCTGGTGGTGAGATATGGCGGCATCGATATCCTTGAGGTCCCCAATGCGTTTGAAGCGACTTGAATACGAATTTCCAAGGTTGTTGAACCAACCTGGAAGGTTAGCATGGCCAGAAGGAGTGGATTTAACCGCATTCTGGTGGTGAGATATGGCAGAATTGATATCCTTGAGGTCCCCAGTGCGTTCGAAGCGACTCGCATATGAATTTCCAAGGTTGTTGAACAAGGCTGGAAGGTCAGCATGGCCAGAAGGAGTGGATTCAACCGCATTCTGGAGGTGAGATATGGCAGAATCGATATCCTTGAGGTCCCCAGTGCGTTCGAAGCGACATAAATATGAATTTCCAAGGTTGTTGAACAAGGCTGGAAGGTCAGCATGGCCAGAAGGAGTGGATTCAACCGCATTCTGGAGGTGAGATATGGCAGAATCGATATCCTTGAGGTCCCCAGTGCGTTCGAAGCGACATAAATATGAATTTCCAAGGTTGTTGAGCCAAGTTGGAAGGTCAGCATGGCCAGAAGGAGTGGATTCAACTGCCTTCTGGTGGTGAGATATGGCAGAATTGATATCCTTGAGGTCCCCAGTGCGTTCGAAGCGACTCGCATATGAATTTCCAAGATTGTTGAAACTAATTGGAAGGTCGGCATGGCCAGCAGGAGTGGATTCAACCACTTTCTGGTGGTAAGATATGGCGGAATTGATATCCCTGAGGTCCCCAGTGCGTTTGAAGCGACTCGCACATGAATTTCCAAGGTTGTGAAAAAAACCTGGAAGGTCAGCATGGTCGGAAGGAGTGGATTCAACCGCTTTCTGGTGGTGAGATATGGCGGAATTGATATCTTTGAGGTCCGCAGTGCGTTCGAAGCGACTTAAGTACGAATTTCCAAGATTGTTGAAACTACTTGGAAGGTAAGCATGGCCAGAAGGAGTGGATTCAACTGCTTGCTGGTGGTGAGATATGGCCTGGTTGATATCCTGGATGTTTGCGGTACAATTGAAACGGTGTGCATACAAATATCCAAGCAGGTTGGACAGTAACGAGCCAAAATTGACATTGACTGGGGTAATGACAGAGGAAACCACCCTTTCCATGTGTCCAATTGCTTGGGTAATGTCTTCGACGTTTCCCGTGTCCCTGAACCGGCAGAAAAATTGCTCTGAGAACTGTACGTTTAACATGGCATGTGTTCGTGCCGCAGAAGTCCTGTCGCGTAGCACAGAATTCAAACTTGAAACTACAAATGGGTCAATAATTGATTAACGTGTCTTAATCTAATTACCTACTCGTACCGACTGTAAAAAATATCTTGGTTGGAATGGGAATGTGCTCTCCCACTGACGTAAATAGACGCCCCTCTACGCTATCTAAATAGATAACCACTTTAAGCACATGTAGGAAGAAAAAACAACTCTCTACAACTTACCTTCCTCTGCACACCCCATGGCGTAAATTTCGTCTGAGCTGAAGGTAAGGAACGCCTCATCATTTCCATTCCTGGAGCGAACGATCAAAACCATATCACCGCCATCTCGCTGACTTGATTTTATTTCAGTATGTGCCAGTGTATCAGTTGGGTTCAAACCCTTTTCGGAAATGTGACTCACAATTCGATATTCCCGTCCGCTTTCCATATCGTAGTAGCTACCATCGTGAGGTGTATATCCTCGAGGTCACCATCGCACATGATGACCAACACCAGCCCATCGTCAAAGTGACGAGGCACCGAAAATTCGAGGAAAATATCTAAGCCGCAGAGTGAGAGCAGGTGGAAAAGTAACTGAAACCAAGCTTTACCTTTTAATATACCTTTCTGACCTGAGTATTCACTGGTACCAGTGACGACAGTTGATGAAAGAATATTTTTGATGACGTGTGATTCCCCGTTAACTTCTAGTGGTGCTGTTTGGGGCGCCGCATAGTCTTCGGGAGCCAAAGCATTGGTGTGGTGTGGTGTTCCAGATGTCCTGACTGTGCCAGTTCAAGGTCAAATCTAAACCGAAGCATTATAATTACAGAACGTACCGAGGGATTCGCCGGTCGGCAGGTTGTTTGGGGTAATGGTATCTGAGGTATCCAGAACCGGAATTGGAGATTCCAGCTGTGCAGGTTCTTGACTGCGAGAGATGGGTGCTCCTATTTCGACTTCGTCAGCATTTTCGATAAAGGCCATTGCGGATATCGGAGAGATGGGTAAATTGGTAGAGTGCGTTTGGAAGGCAAAGTAGGAGCGAAGCAAGGTTGAAGTTTTACATTGCGAGTTTACATTACAGTACTATAGCAAATAAAATTAACGCCGTCTCAACGCTGCTTGGTCGATCTTGATAGCCTGTCATTGCCACATGCACAGGAATAGAGGAGATTCGATCAAACACAGGTCGAAAAGTGACACGGCGAAAAAACCATTGTATTAGTGAGCGCTCCATATTTAATTTTTGTCGAGCTCCAAAATTCTCCTCCTGGATGGCAAGCACAAGACTCACGATCACCCTCGTCACCTGAGGCGCTGGCAAATCATCGTCAGAGATGATGATGAATCTCATTTGTATTCCTATCTGTTCTAGATCGCGTCAACACCAAGACTGTTCCTTGGCAGAGGGGATATGGCATGTCCTCTTTCCGCGTTCCTCCTTCGTCGTCGTGTTTTTCGTCCTCCGTGGTTGGAACTTGTACATAGGTTCAGAAGTGTGTGACTGCAACAAACCTCGGTCACTGTTTCGTGAATCGTGACAGACTTGTTTGTAGGGCTTGTTCGGTTCCGGTTCAACTTCCCAGTGATCGCCATGTGCTCGTCTGCTCTCTGCAGTGGCAAGCAGAGCTTCGTCACCCTGTGGCCCGGATTATCGATCCGCTATCCCTCCTCCAGATACAGTCTACTTGCGATTCCCGCTCAGACTCCCTTGGCCTCCACGCAGCATACACGCCACTGTCCCAGCCGACACCGCCTTCTGTTACACCTGCGCGCAGCTGTGTGGTTGCATACTGTGATCCTCATCCTTGATCGACGATATCGTGGCCTCGTTGCTTCTAGCGTCGTCCCATGCTACTACTTGAGGCAGTAATCTACGATCCCATATGCACACCACACACCTTCGGGCTGGGTTACTTTGACTGTCCCGCTCCTTGGACGAGCGAGTCCCCTTGGCGCGTGCTGTAATAGCAACTGTATGCTCTTTCTTCAATCAAGAGTCCATCGTTCTCGGCGTCGTCGTTGTGAGACCCTTACTGCCAACGAAGGTTTTCCTATTAGCTTTCATTACACTTTCCGCATTAACTTTCAAGTTGGCTTTCTTTCTCCTTTCAACTTTAATAATTTGGGTCTCTAGAATTTTTTCTCATTTTTTCTGTCTTGTCTCAACGTTTATGTTATCCATTCCGGTCAGCTATCATATTCCGACCTCTTATAGCCACATTACCCACACAGAGCACCACTCGGTAATCGATGTCAGTGTCTCCCCCAATCCATCACCATTACGAATATTAACGATAACTCGCTCGACTTATAATGAATTTACAGCTCCATAAACGGTCATTGCGGCATCAACGGCAGCCACGAGGTCTCTTTTAACGGCCACCACCGCCTGTCGGCATTTTCCTATCGTTTGTCGTCTTCTAAGTGTCAGAAACATCGCGAAAAGATGTCAAGTCTTGTATGAATAATGCGCGTTCATCGCGGATATGAAAATCATTCCCAATTGACCCGGCGGTGGTGGGGACTCTCTGCGGGAGAAGCCTTGCCGCATCCTCGCATTCTACGAGGCGGTATTTTTAGCAGGCACAGCTATTATAGCCCATTTACGACGACTTACGGGTGCAAGGCTATTCGATTATTGAAGGATGAGGAAAAACGAATGTCATTAATGGGACTGTGCAAGTCGCGGGGGAGGCTAAGTTGTCAGATTGACCGATGCGCACCAATACTCAGGTCTTCGGAGCTCGAGATGTCGCAGGTATGGAGAAATTCAATGTTCATCGATTGCAGAGAGCAAGATAAATGGAAAAATAAGAATTGAGACATACCACTACCGTACGCAGTGTTAATAATCACGACCTCGAACCTCTTCCCGGTGCTAACTCACGACCAACACACCGTATCCACCATAACGTCGACTCTTTACGGCTTAATTAACAGCCTACAATAATATTCGAAGTCGTTATCCGCGAAGAAAGATGTCTGATATAGACGAAAATCAGGATGCGTACCGCATTCTGGAGACACTAAATCAGCTCTAAAAACGAGTGACTGAGTGAAAGAGTGAAATATAATTGAGCCCCGCGATTCATCGCGAGACCGTGGACGCGTTTGAATTCTTATGTCAAGGAATCGGATTCCAGGATAAATGCCCGAGTTTTAATTTATATGGTTAAGCTCAATTCTACCCATGTACGCATAAGAAACACTTTGGGTCATTCTCCTGCGCGCAGAGGAAGCCTCCTGGACACAACGCGTCGATGAATGTCAAATGGAGACGCGTTTGGATCACGTGAATGATGACATGTCCTCGCTTTTGGAATCCCAACAGGCCCATCCCAGTCTCTCCAGTTTTCCTGGAAAGTCTCTCGGGTTCTGTCTTTATGCGAATGTGTACTTGGATTCCTGACACGACTCACTCCGTCTTTCGAAGCTCGAAATTCGACATATAGAACAGGCAAGCCATCAATTGCTCGGTGAATTCCTGGGAATTAGCATTGGTTGGGTTGCCAGATAGCTCATTCGAGAGGTGCTCGGTGTTGGTAAGGTATGAAGAATGTTATTCGGTTAAAAAACAATATAATAAGACAGAAAGGGACGAGAATAAACTCTAGAGAATCAAGATAGTTTAATGAGAGCGGACAAAGAGAGCGAAAAATGAATGTGGAAATGCAAAAACATACCCTCCTGTCTAGCCATAAGGGAAAGGACTCAGCGGACGCCAAGAGACCTCACTCGTCCAAGAAGCGGGAAAGTCAACGGAACCCAGCTCGAACATGGGTTTGATGTGCCCTTTGAGACCATGGGGTAATGCAATGTGTACTTGTTAAGTGGCGACCTTAGAGGCAACGAGGGCACGAGATCGTCGAAGAAGGACGGGGGAGCAGTATATGCGGTCCTCGATATCATTATCCGCGGAATCCAGATGTATAGAATCATGCGGCTGCACGTAAGCGTAACAGAAGGCGGTGTAGGTTGAGTCCACGCATATTTCTTTCGGATAGTTCCGAGTTCTCACACCCCGAACCACCGCCAATCTGCGATTCTACGATATGGGCGCCTATTCCGTAATTCAGTTGTAAGGAGCGGCATTCAAGGAGTTTTTTGATGTTAGTTTCTCTGTATATATAAGAGAACTCGTGTATTTAACGAGCACCGCTAATTTGGTTAGACGGTCAAATACTTGAGGGAAGTCGCGTCGTTCCCCAGTTGTTCCTTCCTTCGGAATTTGCCATTCTTCTAAGTGTCTGACGACTTGCTAAAAGGGTGTCAAGTCGGTGCACGTTTATCCCGAATTAAAATATCTCTCAGGTAAGCCGGCGATGGTGGGGAATCTCTAGCTGAGAAGCCTTGCCGTGTCCTCGCTATCTACACGAGGGAGTAGGATATTTAGTTGACACGGCTATTATCACCCAGTTACAAGGATTTACAGGTACATGGTGTTCAATCACCATATCCAAGGATGGAGTATCGAAAGCGGATGAGATTAAAGGGAGTGTACAAGCCGGCTTGGCAGGGAAGATCAGCAGTGTTTCACAGGACGGTTCTAAGTGCGTGAATGTGGAGGTGAAGAAGTCGTAAGATTGACGGATGTGTGCGGATATTCAGATCTTCGGACGTCGAAATGTCAAAGGTACGGAAAAAATCTAAGTTCCCCTCCCCTCCCCTGGGACAACAAAATGGCAATTTTGGGGAACACGATCGCTGTTGCAATCGATATGCATATGCATGCACGCACCCCGATCCGGCTCGATGGGGGATGGGCGGTGGTGCGTTTGGATAACGCGGTGTGTCCGCTTTTCAGTCATATGCGCCGAGGTGGCAATACTATCGGACTTCAGTGGACACCGTTGATTTCCAACGGAGACCACACGTATATCTATTGAGAACCATTGGCGAGCAATGGAAACAATGTAACAAATGTACACAACCATTGGAAATCGGTGCACGTACGTGTTGCCTATCTGATCACAATGGAAACGGCTGTCGAACAATGTACATTAATTATCACATCCATTATTTCCATTAGTACTCCGAGTATCGCATCCGTTGAACTCCGTTGGTGTAAATTGGTTCATATCAGCGAAAACCCGTCAGATTTCCATTGTGATGCATCAGAATTCTATTGAAATACAATGTCCAACAGCGGAGTTTGCTCCCTATCTAATGAATAACATTGGATATTGAGGCAGTTTGTTACATTCTCGTCTTTGAGCGTAGATTAGAATACGGACTTTGAGTAAGCGGAAAGCACGTGACAAACAAACCATCAGCGTCGCTTGTTCTACACGTTCATGATTTGTCTTTCTCATTGTCTTCGAGGCTGCAGCATGTCACCTCTCGCTCTGGGCCGAACAAGGTATCGGGGGGCGGTAGCACCGATGCAACCTGTTACCAAAACTGCTCGTGGACTACGAACCACACAGCTTCCACGCCATAACCATTTTATGAAGATGCAGTGCGCATTATATTTCATAAGTTTATTGCCTTTCTCCATAACCAGAAATTTCGGGGATCAATTTGGGACACTGTTTTGGCTTGGTCGGGCGTCTGTGCTGCATAGCCGCAGAGACATATAGCGTCGTGGCTCTGTTCACTGCAAACCCGCATTTGGCAATGAGGGATTAACGAATAGCATCAGACTTGGATAGATAAATAGGCATATTTGCCTATTTCCTTGAACCCATTCCGTCTCATACCATCATGACGACAAGAGTCTCAGTCGAAACCACCCGAAAGGAACGCTTTCAGGTACGTTTTATGATGTTGTAGAGACATCATCCAGCGAACAACTTCATCTAGGTCGACATGGCGCTCAGCCAGACGGTCGGTGACCTTAAAGCCGAAATCCACAAGCTCAAGGATTACGCGCCAGAGACCCAACAGCTTCTTTACTGTGGTAAGCCTCTACTGCGTTCCTTCGTTCCATAGCATTCACTGTTTCTCTAGGACGGCTGCTCAAGGACGGTGAGACATTTGCGGCGTTAGGCCTTAATGAAAAGGACTCGCTTATCCTGTTTTTATCGTCGAAGGTGATTTTAACTTAGCCTTACACGTGAATTGATTTAATGGATATTTATCCCCCAGTCTTTACCGTCACCTGATAGCGAGGCTATCGATCCCCTTTCTCTGGCGTATTCTGCTTCATCTTCATCTACCAAGGGTGTGTAGCATTTAATATTACTGTATATTTAAGATCATTTATCAGTCATAAAGGAAAGGAAGCAGTGAGATATAACGGTGAAGCCACTAACGAGCCCTCTATCGTGCGTCTCTTGCCTTCAACATCGTATTGCCCATTTATGAACAACTTGTAGGAAAATCGATCTCAGTGGACGACTCCGTCTCCAATTTCTCAGACGATCTCTCAATCACAGCCTCCTTTAAGCTCCCCATCGGCTTGGCAGACACCCGGTCTACCATCATCTTCGCGACAGAATTACAACCAGGTCGGTTACCGGTATATAAATCCAGTGTAATTTCATCCAGTTTAACACATTTACTTAGATATCTGCCGGTGCAGAAGAAGCTCGAGGGCTTGGAATACTTGGAAGTGGGTTCGACTTTGCTTCCATAGGAGAGATGATTCGCACAAACCCCGCAATACGGAAAACATTTGTTGAGCTTGCCACACAGCAAGACCCTGCTTTCGGCGAACAACTTAGGCAGAACCCTGAACTGCTGGACTCGCTCACACGTAGTGTCTCTGCCAGACCCGGTTGTGAACATTCCAGCCTTCAACTTGACACGCTGAGCGCCGAAGAAAAGGAAGCTGTCCGGCGCGTGAGTTTCGTTTCTTTCGTCTGATTTTCAGAGCGATGACAACCTAGGATGATAGCTTGTGACTCTTGGGTTCAACGAAAAGCAAGTAGTTGAGGCGTTTATAGTTTCTGAGAAAAATGAAGAGCTTGCTGCTAATTTTTTGCTCAATACTGCTGCCGAAACCACCTTCAATGTTTGTGCCTTTCTGTCCTTGGCTTAGTCTACATCTCACAACAACTTATAGGCGTACGAGGAAAAAACGAACGAGAGGTCTTCGATGGGGCAGCTGATTCAGCAAGATCCCTCATATCGCGAGAGGTTGACTCAATGCATTGCACAGAATGACCCAGAATTAGCAGCACGAATTAAAGCGAACCCGTTACTGTTCGAGATGGCGTTACAAGCATCCACCCTCGAGCAGTCTGTATTGACTTCTGTGGAGAATGATGCAGTTAAGCGCGTGCGTTCTTCTTCAGGTTGTCGCCTTGTGGACAACTTCTAACGTTGAAACCGTCTACATAGTTGGAAAACCTCGGCTTCGAACGCCAGAAAGCTTTTCAGGCATACCTCATTTGCGACAAAAACGAAGAACATGCCGCGAATTACCTGCTCAGCCATATCGACGATGCAGCTGGTTCTGAAATTGTGGTTCGTCTTGTTTTTTCATCAGAAATTACTTGGGCTGACAGTAAAGGGAATTCCAGGTGGATGCACCTGCTGAAATTTCCGATCATACTCTCGCAAAAAATGCCGCTCAAACGGGAGGTTTCGTCGCGGCACTGGTGCCGCATACGCCAGTTGAAGAGCATTCAAATCCGCCTACACCTACGACTACGGTCCGCGACGAGGTTTGTCCGATGACTTCTATAATTCGTATTAGTTCACAAGTAACTTGTTACAGCCAGATGGAGGAATCGAACCACACCCGGAGACAGGACACAATACGCCAAACATGCCGGATCCCGAAGTCAGTAGTCGCGTCGAGGAGGCAGCTGAGGTCGGGTCAGTAACAGTAGGTGCCGGTACCTTAAACAAACGGAAGAGGGTGGATAGCGCTTCCGGTGGCAATGAGGTCCAGGAAGCCGTAGTGAAGCGACTGAAGAGCCTGGACCTTGCTGATGCAGGTGCACAGCCGAAGCAACAGCACCTGACACCGGACCAATCGGAGGCCATGGAAGAAGACAACGAGGGAGAGAAGAGTGGAACGATTAATGAACAGGAGATGTACGGTGCTCATGAGAACATTCAAGGCGATTCATCTCTGGCCAAATTGCTCCTTGGGTCTTCTGCCTACCGTCAAAGGCTTGGTCAGTACGTGATGAACCGAGATCCGACTCTCGGTCAGCTGTGCGACAAGAAACCTGCATTGTTTGAGAGAGCTATCCAGATGGCTCGTCAGCGTGTCGATCCGGAACGTACTTTGACCCCATTCCCGACCAGTACGTTAAGCACTGTAGATAAGGAGGCCATTCAACGAGTGAGTGCCACTGTGTTCACCTTATTTCTTAATCCTAACGTTCACCATTTCAGTTGTTACTTTTGGGATTCGACGAGCGCCAAGCTATGGAGGCCTACTTCAAATCTGGGAAAAACGAAGAAGACGCCCTCATTATGTGCTTGATCAGTCTTGAATTAGCAGAGATGATTGTTTTCTAAGGTGATGTAAGTCTGTTGTCTGTCAATGCGCGTAAGGAACCGTTGCTCAAATCTCCGCCTCCATTTATTGATGACAGTCTTCGACATGCCGGTCTACTTGATCATTCAGTTAGGTGGGGACTGCTTTATTGTTGCAATGAGGTTTCAAAGGACATATATACTACTGCTACTTAGCCTCATCTTTTGTTTCGCTCGCTCGATATGGCGAATCAAATTTTCTTTCCTGATTTATTGCGTACTGCACATCACCCAACTTCCCAAAACCTCTACCCCAGTGTGCGAGACCACGTCACGCTTACTGCCTTGCCACCGACTGTGACCGTCGCTGACCGACAGCGACAACGAGGGTGTATTTTTTAAGGAGGAACAGCTCAATTTTATTGCAAAAACTGATAAACAATAAATAGTCTGCTTAATAATATTCGATTACACTGCCCTGAGGCCAGGCGAAGCGGACTCGCAGAGGACATTTCGTAACGTTTATTCCAGTTCAACTTTGGCTGATGGGAATTTTCCAGAGTCACGTGTTCATGGAGACGTTTTTCTCTCCTAGAGTTCAAGTTGAGTACTTTTGAGTGCTTGAGCGCTGAGTTTCGTTCTTTTACCACAGCCCCCTCTGAATTTACCTGTACGAATGCTGTAGCTGTGCTCAGAGGGCCAGATTTATTGCGGATATCCACCATCATGCATTGTGGTCGAGCCAGTCATCTTTCCACGGCCGTCTGATTCCTTTCCGTCAACGGCCGCCACTCTCCCTTCCTGTCCTCACCGGCACGATCTCCTACTCCACCTGTTTCCCTGACTTGACCTATCAAGGGTATTGCGCCTCAAATCGCACCAACATCTCCTACTCGTTCTGAAGAGACACTGAGACAACGAGGACGTGTTCTTGGTCTTATAAGCTCGGTCGTGCTGGAGGAGAAGCAGAATTAGGGCGGTTGTCACCAGAATAAGGAGGATGTTGGTATTCCAGGCCAAAGTCGGAAGGTCAGCGCGTCACCTTCGCCTTCATATTTCAGATCTCTGGAGCCACATCGCACAAAACGATGGGTTCCATCCCCAGCACGCCGTATTTATCCAAGCAATCACCACACACCTGGAGATCGTATTTATACGTCCATTTTCTGATCCGATCGCCCCTGGAACTTGGCGTCTGGTCTTTCCGTTCCATGCACCGCATATATCCGACGAGCGGTCCCTCTCCTCTCATCTACTTAACTTAGCTCCTTTCGTGCTGGGAATATGAATCCTTTTCGTTGCCTCTCCGACTTCGCATTGAAATTCCTGCTCTCGCTCTCGCCCTTGCCCTAGCCTTCATGCGGTGCCAATCCTGGTTGAGCGAATTTCCGTACTTTCCCTTGCATTCTTCTCCTAAGATTGCGAGTGACGGACTAGCAACTATACTCTCAGCAGACATTTGTTCTACCTTCCCTAAGTTGTTTCCTTTACCTTCCCTACGTTGTTTCCTCGAATCGATTACCGTTCGTTATCATTTCCTTTGCACTTACGATCTTGCGGCTACTGCCGCTGGCGTCGTCTACCAAACACGGATGAACTCCTACGTCGTTGGTGGACCTGAATGTGGTCCCAACATATATCGGATTCCAACCACCATCGATCATCACCTTGTATCTCGACCGACAATGGTACTGGTGGTCCTAGAGCTTTGAGGTTGACTGGTTTACCTACTACGACCTCGTTGGTTCCGTCGAGCCCAGTAGCAAGTTCGTTTCGCCTCGGCACTGCTCTTGCTTCCCAGTCGCGAGAGTAACGCATATACAGATGCAGAGCCGTGGATGTGGTGCTTGAACCTGAAGCTCTCGAATGTCGGCATTGGATTAGATCGGCGACGATCAGGAACGGGTGAGCTTGCGGTTAGAAGAAACGACGTCAAGTATGTATTATATTCCTGAGGAGTGTACAGAATACTGACTAATTTCTATACTCAAGTCGTTATTCAGTTCTTCTTTTATGCGAATAGCCGTCGCCATATGGTCATTTAGACAGTTTTTATGCAGGACTATACCACAGTTTTTATATCCGCATTCTCCATTTGCAATTACCGTGGCCTCGTCCTCTTGCCTGTCGCTCAACATCACCCGAAACGGAGACGCAAACTTGGACCTGCATTTAAACTACTCTCCTAGCCCAAGTCGCAAGTTTTCGTACATTTCACATATAAAGTCGCCATCGATACTGATAAATGATTTTTTGAAATCATTTGACGAGACTAGAGCCGAGTACGGAAGATGCGCAGGAGTACGAGCGAGTAGAGTATGTGCGACGGGAAGTACAGGTGGACGATGAGTCACGAGCGTCATTGACGCCGTGGACTAGATTTTGGGTCCGTCGCCTGTGAGCCTAATTCCTTCAAGTGATTTGTGAAGTTCACGATTCAAATCATGTTTAGTACCCAAGGTTGCAAGTTCGCGTACCGCTCTGCCCACCTCAGAAGTCGGTGTAAGCCCAGAATATATCGTCTCAATTTTGGCTGCATGCCGTCGCTAAACAAATGGTACACAGACACGCTCCCATTCCGGTCCTGATTGACTTTAGGTATCTACCTTCCATGGGATTGCGTCTGAACTGTTTGTTCTCCTTCAATGAAATGAGGCGGAGTGGTATTCGTGTATTGAACAAGCATCACCAATTTTACCATCAATGAAATGTTCATTAGAGTCATAATCGTCTGTCCACGGTTATGAAGCTCAAATACTTGATGGAAGTCGTGTCGTACTCCAGTCGTTCCTTCCTTCGGAATTTCGCATACTTCTAAGTGTTAAATGGCTTGCTAAAATGGTATCAAGTCGGTGCACGCTCATCGCGGATATGAAATTCATTTGCGACTGACCCGGGGACGAGAGGAACTCTCAGGCTTCAAGGCCCTGCCGTGTCCTCGCATTCTACACGAGGCGGTATATTTTAGCCGGTACGGCTATTATGATCCATTTACGAGGACTCACAGGTAAATGGCTATTCGATTATCATTGCCAAGAAAGGTTGATGGAATGCTACTGTCGTTAAAGGGAAGGTGTAACTGCATTGACACACGGAAGAGCATGAGTGCTGGGTTTTGTGGGGCTGTTCGATGAACGCACCATGAGAACTCGACAGTGGTTCACGATACATCCCTATGTGCGCTCCTGTGAAGGAGAATAAGTCGTCAGATTGACTGATACGGGCATATATTCGGATCTTCGGAGATCGAGATATCGAAGGTAGGTAGAAATATCGATGCCTTATAGCAGAATTGATGGAGAATTATGGAATGACATATCCCACTACCGTATGCCTTTTTACTGACCGCAGCCTTGGAATTCTCCCGGCTCTAACCTTTGATGAACACACCCTATAACCCATGATCATCACGTCGATAACTCTTTACAGCTAAACTAACACCCTAGGATATTTTGTGAAGGAGTGACATAAAGTAAACGCAAATATTAGAAGCATATATATATACCATTTCGAACGATAAAGCCGAAAGCGGCTCTCCTGCGTGAAGCGGAAACCTCCTGGTTACGACGCGCGATGCATAATCTGAGACGCGTTTAGATCACGTGGACGATAAACGTCCGTTTTTGGGCCCTGGGCGAATCCGAATCCGAATGCGCTGGACTCTCCCTCCCATCCTCTCCAGTTTTCCTGCTCTGTCTACTATGTCTCTTGGGCTTTGTCTTTGCGCCGATGCCTACTTCACTCTCGAAGGTACGCTTTCTGTCTTTCGAATCGCGAAATTCGACTTACAGACCTTGAAAGGCGTCAAATTCTCTGTGCATTCATGGAATTGGCTGGGTCGACGGACCTTTCATATCTCATTCGAGTTTCGTCTGGAATAGGTGTGAGTTATGCCGAGCGTCGCACCTGCAGAGCACTCATTTACACTTACTGCCTCTACATATCCAGATCCCATCGACTTGGCTAGCGAGGAAGCAGGCAAAGCTCGGTGGTAATCTAGGCACGTTTTTTCGTCCAGTTTCTCTCTTCGGAAGTCGAAGTTAAGCATAATAGCTTTCTTCAGATGCCGCCAGTCAAAGTCAAGCCCGTCATTTCTTTATGGCCATCTGGCCTCTGCGAATGGCGCTCTCTTCTCCTTCCTATGTCCGCTGGCCCTATCTCCTAATCCAGCGACCGCATCACAGTCGATAATCCCAAAGCATGTTGCATAGCATGATAGAACCAGCTAAAGAGAAGGCGAAATCGTGCTCTTAGACCCAACTGCCTTTGAGGCGTGGTCGTGCAGCTTCATTTCTCAACAGAACGAGCTCCATACTCCGCACGTCTTACGCGCTTACGCATCCAAGTGGTCGCCACACACCCAGAGATCGCGTTGAGGCGTCCGTTGTTCTACCCGACCGCACCTCGGATTTGCTTTATCGTGCCTGGGCCATGTGAATGAACCCTCTTTACCGCATCTCCAACTTGGCATTGACTGTGTTCTTCCTCCCTCGCCCCCGCCTAAACTCCAGCATATCCGTACTTCCCTTGGAAGGTAAGATTTCGACCGACAAACCAGTATCTGTACACTCACCAGCACGCATCTCGTCCTGTAGTCGTTTCCTCAGAAGGATCATGAGCGATCTTGTTGCCATCTTCTTTTACGTTATCGGTTATGATGTCTTTTCACGCTCCTCCAGCCGTTCCCGCTGCTACAGGTGTCGTCAGCCAAAGGCGAATCAAGACCAACCTCTTTGGTGAACGTGGATGTGGTTCTAATAAGCACCTAACCAACCCACATTCCAACCACCGTTGACCATCCGCCTCTACCTCGTCCAACAGCGAGACTCGTGGCCGTAGATCGTCGACGGTGGCTAATCTACTCACTCCAGCCTCCTTCACTCCCGTCGAGCCCAGTGGCACGTAGTCGTCGAGCCTTTCCTCTGCACTGCTCTCGTTTTGCAGTGCAAGGGGGTGTTCCTAAGGCTGTTGCATATACACGATGTCCATGCAGAGCCATGAATGTAAGGGCGGTTGGCGCTGATTCGCGGCGGTGGCGCTTGAACCCGGGCTGGAGAGGAAGGCTCCGAAGTCTCGAGATCGAAGTCGATGGGCGAAGATCGAGAGCAGATAGTGTGCGCGTGGTATGGAACTGAGTCTCGTGGGCGATGGCATGTACTGTACGGAGACGACGATTCGGGGGCGAAGAGGAGGAAGAGCGTTCGGCGAAAAGGGTGTATGAACGTGTTCGGCAAGTGTAACTCTCTAGTCGGAGACAAGAAAATGGACGTTACTCATATCCGCTCTCTTTAGCTGTTCCTAGGCAGGGAGGTGAAATCGCGATTGCAATCGCAGTCGGGATTTGAGTAATAAAAAAACGTTATCAGGTATGTGTTGTCTTTTCGGAGAGCGTATAAACCCCTAACTGACCCTTTGTACACAAGTGTTTATTCGATTCTATTCTAGTAGGAATACTCTTCTCCATCTGGACGTTTAGGCAGTCTTCTTTCAATGCCATGCCACCGTCGTTATCGCCAGAATCTCTATTTGCCAATTGCGACTTGGCCTTGGGCTCGTCCTTTTTCTTGTCTATCGACATCATGACCAAACTATAGCCTTGTGGCCAAGTCGGGAGCTTGCGTATATATTATATTGGCTCACCAGTGGTACCACTACCTACAGCCCGACATCCGGGCGCTCCACCCTTGGGATTTTAACCGACCTTCAGGCACGATTGCAGCTCGAGCGCACTGCACCTATATTCTAGGTCAGTTGCCTGTGAAGCTTAATTACTTCAACATATTCGTGAATTGCATGATTCAAATTATGCTTGGTACTCAAGGTCGCAAGATCGCGTACTGCTCCTCGGGCTTGGGGTTTCAGTGCCTGCGACAGGAACTCGTATGGGTTGGCTATGCGTAAGTTCATAAATATTATATCAATTTTCTCCTTAATTCCGTCGTTAAACATTTGGTCCACACTGGAACGCTCCCATCTCCATCGTCATTGACTCTAGATCGCACATCTTCCATGGGATAGTCAAGTGCTGTGGAATCATATGCCTACCCGGTATTTATCCTCCATTATTTCCCGATCGTGAGAGACTGAAAATCATACAGCTTTGGTTTACTCCTACGACTTTTAATCGCCATATCCGATAGACTGGAAATGCCGCGTCGGCGCATAGTCTGTGTGTGTGTCTTTTAAATTTCCACCCCCTCTGCGAGTTCAATTAACATTTAACTACAGACCGCGGTGAAGGCGAAACAACGTTTCAAGTTTGAGAGGTGCACGATTTGATTTATTCCAAATATAATCCGGATCTGATTTACATAAAATTTCTGAGGCAGCGAGCGTGGTTATGCTGAGCCTTATAAAATATGGAAGCCGAGTTGGAACTGGCGGATGGTTCTCTGTATTTTTTGGCATTCACCATTTGTTGACATTTACTAAGTATGACCAACATCGAACAAGGTTGGATTTCTGGCTGCATATGAGTAGGAACGCATGGCGTTGAGTAACTTAAATGCGATATTTTTAGTCAAGTTTCCCTTACAGAAGTTTAAAAAATATCCCAAGGGCATTACTTAGTTCAAGCCAAATAAATGCAGCGATATTGAAACGAATTGTACTTACACTAAAAGCTATCTTACATACTTTCTGCGAGACCTATCGTTCTCTAGAGTCGGTCGTAAATTGCAGGCATTGTTGAAGCGCGATAAGGCTGATATAATTTTACAAAATGACACCAGCACAGAGACGACGGGCTACGGTCCTTCAAATACGACGATAGGCCTGTCCAGTATTCACGTATCACAAGCAGTAATCCCTGTGAATGTATGGACTATAGACAGCAGCTGGTGGCTGCTCCGTCAGCCCCAACGGGGACAATCGAACATCGAATCTCGAGACTTGCCTTGCAGCCCATGAGGGCCCCTGAAATGACAGGCAAGATAACAGAAGACTTACCTGATGATCCTCTGCGTTCAAGACTCATGAGCACACCTTCCCTTTTGACGATAGCTTCGGACAGGCTAATGTCTGGTAGTAAGGAAGTAATTAATAGGTCATATGTGATATTTTTTTGCCATTACAGAACTCTACCACCGACTCGACCTTGAGCTGCGCCACGCCAGCATGGCCCCACTACAACCAGGATTTACTCTCGTCTGCTGAACCCCTTATTTTACCACACATGAGACCCGAGATCGACCTTCCTATCGCGCCAGTCTTTTATCATAGGCATATATCCGTTGATCAACGAATGAGGTGAAGGGACAAGCGCAGACATTCGCGTTAGCGCACGATCTTCCACGCGGATTGCCCAGGTGCGCATACCCGTTGAGAGATCCGCGGCTTATGAGGAAGGTGGGTGATTTTTGGGGCCAAAAGCGCATCTTTATTGTCGAGACTAAAACACCACAAGAGAGAAAGTAAGTATCCCTGTAAGTCAATATTGGAAAGGGATGCTTACCCACCTCCATATCGTCCTTAAGACTCTCCCCTCTCGACCCTCAACGCTCGTGGTCATTTCCGCACATCTACGTCCCTCTAGTCGCGATCGCGAGTATTAGCTTAAACCACAGTTTAGCGTTTAACTCTCAGTCAAAGTCAATGATCAATTTAATCCGACTTGCTCGGTTGCGATTGCAATTAAGATTTTGAGTCGAATTCAACACCAACAAGCTGACTCTGGCAGTCGGCTATCATGACTGCGGTGGTGTCAGAAAGGTTCAAGTAGGCGGTTGAGTTTCAGTCTCGACAGGCTAGAGCCGGAGTCCCACTGTTGGTCGTCAAACCTGGTGGCGATTGGAATCCGGGCGGGGTAGCTATGGAATTGGAACACCATTCACGACGCCTAGGGCAGGAGCAACGAGAAGGCCAGGCGACCATAACGATGACGATATGAATGTCGAGGAACAAACCAGCAAGAATACGCCGGAGGAGTGGGCGCGGGTACGGGCGCAGATACGGGGTACAAGTTGGGTACAAGTGTTTGTCGGACTTGCGGATCTGACGTCCAAAATTGACGGATGATGCTATAAAATGCACCAATGCACATCCGACGCGGAGGGCGAGGTTGAAATTGACATTCTGGAGGAGAACTCTCGTATTCCCTTGGAGGACAAGCCATAGCTGGGAAGAGAGAGAGAGAAGCAAGCGTAGGGTCGATATACGCGACATTAAACATGGGGTGTGTTGAGAAGTGATCGGGACGACCTAAAGGGTAACTGCTGGTCATGCGGTGGCTACTTGGATGCATATACAGTGCATGGCAATAGAGTTCAGCCTCCAGTATGCTTTCTGAGAGCTAAAGCGTGAATTTTGTAGTTTGAGTCGAAGTTGAAAGAGAAACTGACGTACATTGATACCCCGTCATTGAGGAAAAGTCAAACAACCGCTCGACTTCGCCTCTCAGTCTGCATCCAAACCTTCAAACCGCAGCGGCAGCCAAGACCAATAACATGACTGCGTTTTTTCGTGAGTCGCACGGGCTGCATTGGAAGATAACGATGCCTCCGGAAATTGAAGTTGACGTCTCGACGTCTCGACTGTGGGCGGAAGGTAAAGTGCCCTCATGTGTGGAGCGTACTACAATGTACCTTCTGCATGCCCCAAGCTGCACCTAAGAATAAAACCTACACACCGTTCCTGCTCCTCATCGTCCTAGTAGGCACAGTTCATATTTCCGTTTCTCCTTCTCCTTCTGTGTCTTCTCTTCAGCCGCACGGGATCAGTCATAAGACACAACGTGCTTTGGGCGTGGGCTTGCAGACTGAATAGAAGACGTCATTTGCTAGAGTCTTGCAAGCTGCAACCGGTAACTGAAGCGAAGAAAAGACAGGCAGTACTGGTTTGGTGGTGTGGTGAGCGTCCGCGTTTGAGGTACTGTAGACGAAATTGGACTGGAAGAGGGGGAAGGAGAAGTTACTTCACTGGCCGCTGGTGGGATAGGGCGCGGATGCGATTCAAGATGAGAATCCTTCAAAGAGTCGAAGCATCGGAGTCCTGGGAGTAGGAGATTGCGCGAGTGATCGTGGAAGGGCTAAAGGGCGTTGTTTACGGCGGGATGACGGGTTTCGGTGTGGATATTGACGTAGAAGTATTCACCGGCGATCTTGACGATATGTGGAAAGAGAACTGCGTTCAGCTTCAGCTACGGAGAGAGGACATGAGCGCAAATACGGGCCTCAGTAGCTATCACCAAGCCAAGCCACAAGTCTGTTGACGAGTCGCCAGTCACCAGTCGGTCCTGTGTTGTCCGTCTCAGCATAGAGAATATTAAGGGTCAATTGAACCTAAGCTGTCAAAGTATGCAACATAATATGATGTTTGAGTAGTTCCGAGCCCATTTCTCACCTGAAGACTAAGGAATTCCAGAGGGATTGTGATCCGTATGCTCTATGTTGGCCTTTGAATTGGTTGGTTACGTCAATAGTAATCGACTCGAATTCAATTCGTTTCTGCCGTACGTCGAGTCTTAGGATTCTCGTAAATCTCAATGTATACATTGATATAGACACAAAAGCTGAGGAGAGACGTAGATAGTGAGCGGGAAAGGATAGCCCTAAACCGATATTCATTGAAATTTCCAAAAACGGAGGAAAACATCCACGTGACCTAAACGCGTCGCGCCTTGTCCGAGCTTGCTTAAACCGGAAGCCCCTATGTAGCCTAGCTCGGCGACCTAGAAAGTTCTTTGTAGCCTACCGTCTGTCAAAATACATTCTCTCTGTGAACTGTATGAAATTATTTCAGTAATGGTTGGTGACCGATGAGTCATGACCGTCACTGGTCCGACAGATGCTGATCCTATCCTGTGTAGTATTATGATATTTGTCGATTGTAAGTAGTCGTCGCACCAACTTTAACTCTTAAACCAGTTCGGCTCCATGTTCCGGTGTCTGCGTCGAGAACCCTACTACAGCTGTGAGAAGAAAAACTCTAGGTTACGACTTTGACCTCCTTGGGGTCCGCATGAGCACGGGTCCGAAGATTAAAGCAATGTTTCATTCTGCCATATTTCTTTGTATATTCTTATGTCGAACTGGCGACAATATTCGAGGACAACGGAGAGAGATACGTAAGTTAAAAACTTCATCTGGCTAAATCATCATAGCGAAACAGTAAGAAACTGACTTGTCAAGAGAAAATTGGACCGCCCCCTAGCATTCGACAACGATTTCTTTACTAGAGAAATTCTGTAATCACACCCCCACCCCCCCTCACAACGTAAATCCAAGACTCCCAAAATTCGCCATAGTCAACAGATTTTTTTGTTGGAAGACGGCCACGATCAGAAAAGGGACACTCTTGAGAAAGGCTTGACATGTCGACATACTTCGAGGTAACAAAAATCTTGAAAAAAGTAATTTCGTCTGCGTGAAACTGGAAAGGATCTCCCCCTTGATTTCCGTAACCTACTGGGACTATACGTCCCCTCTGAAGTGGTGCGGCTTCATTATCAGGATGGTAAAAACACTGAAAATGCGTGTAAGCCTACTTTCTCCAGTGTTTGTGATTCACATACCGCAATTTCGTAAGTGGCAGGATCGAAAAGAAACACATATGGGTAAAGTGGTTCCTTAAAGTCGCTCTGAAGGGTAAGGCAAAATAAACTATCCAAGTCGGTGATCTTTGCGGATGCTGTAACGATAGGCAAATCGACATCTTTTAGACGCTCTCCGGCGCCAAAAAAATCGAAAGATGGTACGGCTGGGCCGTAGTTAGTTGGCCTATTTTCCCCTGCTCCGAGCACTGCTATACGCTCTAATTTGACACGCAGTTGTTGGCCTACGAGTTTGTTTGGATTATGAAGATAAAGGTAAAAGTTGAAGTGAGATATCGCATCAAGAACTTCGCGGATACTGGACGAAGGAATTGAGATGCAATGGGTCGCATAATAAAGAAGGAGTTGATCCCTCCTCTCGAGCTGCATGTTTCCGTTGGTCGAAATCGAAAGGGAAACATCGGCGAGTTCCGGGCGGTCCACCGACACCGACTGGCTACTGATTACTGGGCGACTGAAAACTTTTAAATGGGGTCGATTCCAGTGGGTTACCTTGGCTCTCGAACCCGCCACTAAAGCCATGTCACCAGGAGGAGAGAAACTGCAAGCAAGGGGCGAGACCTTATCTGGTCTAAGTTTGAAGCTATCCTTCCCACTTGTGATGACAAACTCCGTCTCTTTGTCGACTCCGTGGATAAGACCTGCAGCTACCGAGAACGTCCCATTTTTCTCCGCGGATACGGAAAAGGTATCACGGCCACAATCCGCCGTGCTGAAGATAATCCTGGTCTTATTGTTCCCATCCACAAATGGCGTTTGTTTGGGTAACTTGTGTCCTGGGTGTGAAATAATGTCGAGGAGCTGAAGATATGTCGTTTCGGCTCGGTTACATTTGTTCAGAATGTCAAGTAGGAGTGTCGTAAAAGCGCCGGAATGTTGGCCATCTTGCGAAGTGGTTTCAAAAGCAAGTTCTTCCGCTAAGCATGCCGCTATAAGAACATGGGATTCCCGTGAGAGATAGGGCTGATTGGGATCGAGGATTGTGGTAGGAAGGCGCGAATTCAAAGTATCTGAATCTTCATTCCATTTCCAGATTTCGGTGTCAAGCCCTTCGGGAAAAGGTGAGGAGGGAGGAGGGAGAAACCGCGCATTCTCCGAATCACGTCCCATTCCTCCCGAATGGCATGAATCCATGATCGCTGTCTGCAAAATAAAACAGTCTTAGGAAGCGATAGGTTCTTTAAGTAATAAGAATTCACGAACGATATTATTTCCTTTAATTGAAGCCAATTTACGCATAAGGGAGTCATAGGTGCGATCAGGAATGCCCCGAACTGCGCCTGTCCGTTCGTCGTAGGGACAGATTGTTTCCATCTTTTTGTTTGGGGTAAGCCAGTTTGCTGGGGCGACTTCATAGCTCCCGTGACCGGCGAAGTAGAACAAAATGGGGTCATACACTGCTGGAAGGGGAATATTCTGCGGAGCGCAGAATCTAGGTAGAATGTAACGTGAAATCATTTAGTTCTAATTAAAGCAGAATAATAAATTTTTAATTGTTTCTGCCACGACGCAAAAGACAATAAGAATCGAGGGAGATTTTTATGTTTTGCCTAAATTCAGTATCTCGCAGAATTTTTCCTTCTGTGCTGATTACGAGACAATTAGAATCTAATCAAAACGTAAGGTTCTATCCAAATTCACCCTAATTCAGAACATATCAATCTGCAATTGCACAAAAGCAGATGAGAACCTTTCATTTTGAGATATTTAGAACGTATCGTTCTGATCTAATTCCGAATGGATTTAGATTTTTGTAGAATCTTATTATAAATAAAAATTCTGCATTTTGCAGAACGCATCGTCCCAAGTCGGGGGTACGTCATCTGACCCGACTTGGGCCCCGATAAAGAATTTCTCAATCTCAATTTCAAGTCGTTAACAAACAAAAAGGCAAAAAGATATTATTAAACATATATGCAGCATGTACAAAAAGACGACGACAAAGGCAGCAGGATTCTCGGATGAAAAAGTATGAATGTCATGATTAGATCCCCTGCCCACGCTCTACCATCCTATTCATAAATCGTTCGGAATGTGTATTATTTGCTTCGACCAAAATGCGAGATACTGACTGGCCGCGCAGATAACTGATCCAGTCAGCATGTGCCTTTGGCCGTGCCTTACCTTCATCAATGTTACGCAGGATAGTCAAGAAACGTTCCTCACACCGCTCCGTCCAGTCAAGCCATTTGCAACCAGAGCGAGCATGCTCCCAAGCTGTTGGGGGGGGAAACCATGAATGCACAGCTATCTGTCCTGGAATTCCTAAGAAGTGTATGAGAGATTTGGATTTGGACATAAGAAGCTATTAAGAAGGCTTACCTGTATAAAGTGAATATGTCCCGCAAATAATCGCAATATCATTATCCGTTAGTTCGTCATCACACAACTTGACATCTCGGATACCAGAGCCAGCGAGATAACCAACTCTGTGTGCAGTGACTTCAAGAGACGGCCCATTCAAAGCATCATCCGTACTGAGGTATTGTTTTGCAATACGTGCAATAACTCCTCCTCGCAGCAAAGCAGCCCGTCCTTGAGGAGAAGAAAGGATTGACTGACAAGCCCGCATTGCCACATCAAAGTCGGCCTTTGTGAACGTGTGCGTCTTCAGCCTATAAACTTTTGGCGAGTAATGCTCAGTGATGGTGCATTGTCGAGGGCTGCAAGAAAGTGGTAGAAAGGTACGAAATCGGATTCCTCGATCAAGAAGGCGACGGGCAATGGTAAGAATAGTGTGGGCATGAGGATTCTCGAGGATATATCGACAAACATACAGAGCGGCAGCAGCAGAATGGACTCCAAGAACCCACTGGCATGCATTTGACCGAGGTGAAGAGAATACGAAGAGGTCATCGGATGGGCGCTGGATGGAATCAAAGGAAAATAGACCTGCAAGATTTTGGAAAGCTTGGCCGATGATTTCATCCACATCCTTAGAACTAGCCTTGGAGACCATAGCTTTAAAGTGGTTCATCATCATCATCTTCTCTTGTTCCGAAACCTCTGGTAATTCTGAAATTTTGGAGAATCCCAAGAAATTCAGGATTGAGTCCCAGCCATGCACCGAAGGAAGATTGTTTGAACCTTGATGCGGTACATAGCCGTATATGAGAGCCATGGCTTCAAGCGGGTCAGCGCAGCATTGATCCGCTAACAAGTCAGCATCGGTCTCAACTTCGATAGGGGCAGAGTGCTGAGAAGAGGGTTTCGGCCGAGAAACAAATTCTTCAGGATAGCTATCATCATAGCCTTCATCAGAGTTGTAGTCATCGGACTCGGAAGAATCGTCGACAGGGCCAAAACAAAAGTCGTCGCATAAATCCCATTCATTGGAGAAGGCATCGTACAACCGCTGGTGGGATTTGAAATCGCAATACGTGTCCCAGTTGTAGTCTCGCTTAACCTTAACCCGCTTGTACATCTGACAGCCGCCAGAAGACTGAGTTATTTCCCAGATAAACATATTCGAGTTTTCAATGAGCGGATACCACTCCCGTGATTCGCGCCTCTGACGATTCTGGGGAGACTCTACACGCAAAAGCTCCTCCTGACGCTTCATGCGTGCAGCGAAAAAGTCATCGAAGTGGTTGAACAGCTTCTCTCCCGGTTGTCGAATGTTATCGACTAGACCTTGGTATGGAAGAGAGGAAGCGGTCTGAGCGGCCACGAAAAGTTCATTGTCCCGTTGTACCCTCAGGGCTTTCAAGTGGTCATCTGCAGTAGCTTCCGTTTCCTTAAGGAGGGTCTCCTCGTCGAGGAATTGTTGTGCTGTAAATTCAAAGACGAAGGTTGGCGCATATTGAAGGCGAAGGAATTCGAGAGTTTGGTTTGAAATCGAGTTCTCTCCAAGCTCAAAGTATCGTTGGAGTACAAGGCCAGCCAGAGGAACACTTGGAGTAGCGAACAGGCGTGTCAAAGCCTCCTTGATTAGCGAATCGGGTGGTTGAAGATAGGACAAGGTATGGTCACTCAAAATAGCTTGCTCTTCCTTGTTGGACCAGATGAAATGAACGGGAATATGATTGTTGTAGAAAAAGTCGATCGGTTCACGGCGTTGGTCCTCTTCCGACCACTGGAATATAATCCCAGCTCGTGGGGTTGTCGACTCATAGGAGCAGACAGTAGACATGATGAGGCCGTCGAGCCAAGCCTGATCGAATTCGGGATCCTTCAGCATCCGATTGTACCAGTCGGGGGCCGGTGTTGAATCATCTGGTGTACTGTTGGGTACAAGTATATCTGTCTTGGCTATTATGTAGGAAAGATAACCCATCCAAATTACAAACCATTCGCGAGCAAGACAGATCATGCGCTTGGCTATGGGATGTGACTTATGAGCGCGATCGAAATGGAACGACGATGGTTTGGGAGGAGCATTTGCCGAAATACCGTAACATAGCTTGATAGTGTGCGCAAGCTTTACGATGCGCCTCTCTTCTTTGGACCAGCGCGCAATATCTTCTTCAGACATCCTGAACCGGAGCTCTGACTGCAATTTCCCAGATGGTGTAGTGAAGGAAAAGTCGACCTCTTCGATGTGAGGCATCTCACAGAGAGGTTCGAAAGGCGTGAAGAGAAAGGATGGCGACAAGGGTATGAAGCTCAGCCATGCCCAGCCTTGAGACCACCAGACTGGTTGTCTGAACATGGAGGTATTCAGACGAGGTTGCTCGAATGGATCGGATGAATAGGTACGTTGCTTCGGAAGGTCGACTGCTCGAGAGCAGTTTGGCGAGTAGAATATCATGCCATGTTGCACAGAAACACGGCCGTTGGAGTAGTCGAAGGTGAGGGGCGACATGTCTAGAGAGTAGCAATTAGTCGGATGACGGTCGTCGAGATGTAGGACGAGGTACTTACAATTATATCGACGTTTTATCCAGCCAAAAGGCAGGGACCAAAGGATGAGGCAATAGGGTTGTATCTGACAACGAAAGTTAGCACAGAAAGCGCGACCGTACGAAGAAGGGCCTCACACGAGAGTGCGCTTTCGAGAGTGTAAACAGAATCAAGGAACGCGTTTCTAACGCGTTCAGTGGCGGAGACACTGCCAGGGATAATCCCACACAGTTACAGGAAACTGGAAAGTGTTGCCGCGGATAGTCCGCTACAACACGAAAGGTGGAAGACAGGAATAGAGAGATGAACTGTCCGCGTCGGTTAGATCAGATTTCAATCGGAGTCTAAATTACCGATCAAACGCGAGGTCACAACTTTAGTCTCTTCATCCTTCACGTTGACTAGGATCATCCTAGTCAACGACTCACATTCCTCTTTCACTCGTTGAAAATCGTGGATTATCCACAGCTTTCAGTCAGTCCTCAACTCATCTCAACTTTACAAATATCTTTATTGTCGACGCAATCAATTCGCACGTATCTTACAAGCTACGAAACTCGTCAATCATCCTCCTTGGCCTTGCTTATGCCTTTGAATGGCTTTATGGCCTGTTCGAAGTGAGTCGGCTTTTCGTTTACATTCGTTGAATTGGTCTCACCTGCTTCAGTTCAGCCTGGGCTTTCCTCAACTCCCTCTTTTTCTCCAAGTCCGAAGTGTACTTCAATCTCGACTTCAGCGCCTCGCGGATTGGCCAATTGTTGACATATGTGTTTTCGATATCGAACTTGCGCGCAGTCTATATACAAGGCAGGTCAGTATGCCATTACCCTCGTCGTTTGAGACTTACTGATTGGATGATCTTGTCCAGTTCAGATACTTTCTGATTAGTGAAGCACTTCTTCGCGTCTAGCTTGTCAGCGACTTCGGTCTTGATATGGTTCTACAGGAGGTGAGTGTTGTTCTACTCAATTTGATATAAGACTCACATTGAATTCATCATAGCGCTTCTTGGTCCAGCCTAAAGCCCTTTCGAGGTTGTACCCGCCGCTGTTGGTTTTTCCCGCCTCTCCACCAGGCTTGGGGATCAATCCACGTATTGACTGGACGCTATCCCCATCGACGGATTCCTCGTCGTCGTCTGACAGATCGGACAACGAGGATATTGATCGAATGTCAAAGCCAACTGACTGAGCTCTGGCAGGCGTTCGTGCGCGCGCTTTGGGTCGACTGTAGGGTGCAGAATGGTACCGATTCTGTCGCCGAATGTTCGCACCAAAATCGCATCGGGTCGTAATTTGGGGTGGAGGGGGTAGCGGGTTAAATTTGAACTCGATGCGAGTTGTGATGAGCGGCAGATGAGATTTAATTGGAAGAGACATGATCTCCCAATGAGAACTACGAGTTATATTTATATACCCTTTTTTTATTGTTTTGACGTTTCTCAACGGGCTTTGAAGACTCATTCCAAGTTGCATTCCTATCGACAATAACCGTCGTCATGGACCAATAACAATTAACGAGTAGTTTTTAAAAGGCGTTTCTCCAATACGCGAACGATATCATCCTAACTTTCAGAACTCACTCACTATCTATCTCTCGCCTTCTTTCTTGACCGACAATGCCATTCTTTCAACAACGACTCGCCGAGGAGGTAGGTTCTGCCAGTGCTTGATATTTGGTTGTCATTAGATTGACGTCATTCTAGGAATACAGGGTCCGCATGCGACTATCTGGGTCAGAGGGCCCTATTAACGCCTTGGCATTTGCGCCGGACGCAAAATACATTGCCAGTGGTGGTGCGTAATGCTATAACAACTGGAAATTTCTGACTTGTTATTTAGGCGACGACGAAAAACTTCGTGTTTGGGACATTTCGGGCAAACAAGTTCATCAAGTCATCGGAGACGACCTCGAGAGATGGGGCCAGATAACATGTATCTTGTGGCTGGCGGGGTTTTCTGACCATGGGGATGCTCTCTGCTTTGGTACGGGACGAGGGCTCGTCTTGATATATCAAAAAACGAAAGACGGGGTAAGCTGTGTTATTAACAAAATATCTGGGGAGATTACTGACAGTGAAATAGGATCATTTCAAAGAGCTTTCGAGTACTGGGGTGGCGCCTTTCAACGAACCGGTAGAAGCTATGGACTTCGATAAGAAAAAGAATAGACTGGCATTATCAAGCCACGCAGGCAAGATAAAGGTATTTCACGTCGAGAAAAACGGTATGGGCAATTCCTCTAGCCCTGGAAGTTCGATTGATCGATTGATCATTTTCAGGAACATTAATTTCACTGTGGACTAAGAGTTGGAATGACATACAGGAGGCTAGAGGCGTCATTCCGCGTTCCGTTCAATTCACTGACAAAGGGGAAAACATTGTCTCATTCGGGTTAGAATCGGGAGTGATGTAAGTTTCTGCAATGTCACAGTCAAATGAAGCTGACGCTCAATAACAGGCTTTCGAAAGTAGCTGCTACCGGCATAGACAATTGGTCCAAAGTCCTTAAATCGAGCATGTACGTCACCGACCACGGTTCAAGTCCATATCGGTACTTACTCCTTGTAGCGGAAATGTCTGCTTCAGTGCTGATCGCAAATGGTTGCTCGTCGACAACCTGGCCAAGGGATTTGACCTGTATAATTACCCTCACACATCGCCCACCAACTCGTTCCAAGTCTCGCGCACGAAGGCCTTCGTGCAACAGGGTGTCTTCTTAGAAGACGAAACCTCGGTAGCCTGTGGCAGCGATCACGGAGACATCCACATCTTCTCCCGTGGAACATCCACATGTTTGCAGAAGTTGCGACATGGTTCGTCGAAGACAATGGTGCAAACTATTGATGTATGTTACAGTTTATCATGTGCATATCAGCATACTGATTGATCATTTAGGCCTGTTCAACATCAAATGAACATTTCATCGCAAGTGGGACCGACGAAACCAAACCGGTCATTCACATATGGGCCAAAAAGGTAAAGTAGCACTTTTCCAAATATTCACGATTTTAACTGTGCCAACATAGGTTAAAGGTCATCGAGATCAACAGCGCACTTGCAGCGGATGCAGTTCTATGAGTTTGTTAGTCTTCTTCAATATTCTCTTCCTTCTCTCTGTGGTTTCAATTGTGGTTCTTACGGTTATTGGGAATGATGGCGACAACTGGCTTGGTGGTCCATTCGTTCGGGCTCCTGTTAGGTATTGGTCACCCAAGAAGGGCTTTGAAGACCCGGTGTAGATATGTATCATCAGTTTGTGTAGTTCTAATTTTTGAATCCCCTCGGTACTGTGAATTGTGCCCGTTAGTAAAAACACCTGTAGCCTACTTTTAGACCGATTCTACTTCCGCATAATTTTCTGTGTTGATGCCTCATCGTTCAACCGTGGCTCAAAAGTAAATTGCCATTCAGCTTGCTTGTGTGTAAGCCATTTAATACCACAGAAAGTTCAATACAGGTAGTCGCCCTCGTCGAAGAGGGTTCAATATTCTAATTTTTACTGATCATAAACAGGAGAAAAAGAAGGAGTCCTACAAGAACGGTTTTCCTAATCATCATGCCTGGGGATCGCGGGATTGGTTTTATTTTCTGCGAATTCCAAGTGTAATCCCACACCCTGAGGATGTTTGCGACACCCAGATTGGCGGAAGGTAGAAGGGACCATGGTTTAGAAAATAAAAAATATGCCCCTTCCTCCTGTCGCAGACGTAGGAGGTCAGGCCCTGCCAAGGCGAATGAGCTCCCAACTTTGGGAAGAAGAAAGCAGTGGATGCTATAGGGCTGCTTCATCATTGATTTACTTTCACCCAAAGATTCAAGCCAATATGGGTCTACAGGACCACTATCGGCGTGCATTAGGATCACTGAGAGGAACGTTTGAGCTGTACTAGTAAGGCACCAGGAGAAATGACACCGCGCTGACCTGTTGTTCTCTGATCTATTATTTTTTTCCCTTTCAAAAAAGAAAATGCTCTAGCATTTTGCTTTGATTCTGAGAAGCACGGGTAAGTGAAAAAATTAGTAAAGAAATTCAGTACGTACCGGTTATACGTATTATGACAGCAATAACAACTGCCTCTTGTGTAGCATAGAAGTGAGCTAGAGTCCTTATGTAACCAATGGTGCCGGAATATCCTGTGTCCCTCAGACCTAAAGAACATTGAGATAAACTTCCACTATCACAGGTAAAATTACTTGCCCGGAAGGTCAACAATTGTAAGTTCGCGATGCACGAATCCAGGGATTGATAAATCCACGTATATGATGCCCATAGATGGAGAGGATGAAAGCAATATCCTGGTATAATTGCGGGCAACTGTATCCTCGCCCATCGAGAGAATAGCTGTTACATCCTGACCAGGAGAGAATGCTACAACCTCAGCCCTTCTCAGAATGCCTTGTAGTTGAGCTGGGGTAAAACATGGACCTCCTTCGAGGGATACAGAGCTGTGTGTCCGAAATGTTTGATTCCCAAACAGATTTTTGCAAAAGTATGCGACAGAGACCTGGGCCGACCAGGCATTAGTAACCGATCGACGGATCTTCCATTCCACAGGGCACGTCGTGCTGGTTCCAAGTAGAACCTGGACGCGATTGTAAGTTCATGGACAGATAATGCCGATTAATCATCTCACCCCCGTAATGCTGGCAACCAAGGTGGATTTACCTCGTATCTGGGGTGAGAAATGGAAGACCAAGAATTGAAATCGGCAGTGTACAAACTCACCACTTGCCCTGGCGCCCAGAAGGACAACTTTAGGGTGCGGCATTTGTGTTGTGTTGCAGCTTCCTAAAGACGAAAGGGAGGGTTCAAAGTCTGATTTCACTTTGGAGGCGGACGTCGACACAGCTCTTCAAATACAATGGAAACTCTAGTTTTTTATTTGGCCATCCGTACGCCGTGTGCCCTAATCGCGTCAAGATCCTTTCGTTGAGGGGTGGGGGGCAATCCATTTCTGGAGTTCGCGTTTCCACAAGTCCGAACTCAAGTCGGATACCGGGATACGACATATTTTGGTTTGAAGGCACAGCGGCTGGGTTGTTTGTATTTGCCCCCTGTGATCTGGACAAAAACGTCTGAACATGAGAAAGAAAGCCTAGAACTCCTGTGTACGTGCCTGCAAGTACGATGAAATCTTTCTCCTGTTCCCAGTATTCCGTTACGGTAGAATCTAGATATCTGCCAATTCTTTTTATTTCTTAACGTTTTTGCCAGTGGAGACTGTTATGTAACCGTTTGTCGTTCCTTAACGCTGGATCAACTTTGGATCCGCATGCCCAGAATAACTAGGATCCAGTCATCCATGCTGATCTCCTGATGATGATGATCCTAGTATGAACGCCAGGTTTGGGTCGGAAATGAGCCCAAAAGGTGGATATTGGAAATAGGATCCTGGTAAGTTCTCATCATCCTTGCAAGGCACAGACACAGGTTTTTGACGAGTTCTATACTAATCGCCGCAGTCGACGCAAGTCTGAGATTTGAAGGTGATCATGGTTTGGGTATCGCCAACTCAGCCCACGGTCGGTCTCCAATTAAAAGTTCAGTGTGTGCACAAGGCGAAATCGAACACGCATCCTCCTTGCCCATATCAGCATTGCGCATTCAACCATGATGCGACGCATGGGACTTCGCTCCACAAATGTAAGCTTAGATTCGCACTTTATCCTCTGTAAAGCTCCTACTGGATACTACAGGAGCTCGGTATCGTTCACCATAGGACCTACGAAACGAAATACCATGGAATCACCTCGGTTAAAATCCAGCCACACGGAGGAAATCTTCTAGCCGCTGCTAGTAAGTGAATAAGGCATTCAGGTAAACATTGCTTACACTATTTCAAGATGAAACAGGGAGCATCCTGATTTACGATCTTGGTGCGGAAACCGAACTTCCCCAACAGTTTAAGGTCTTATCATTTGAGTTCGGCGGGATTTCCGAGCTCTTTTGGGTGACCGCTGACATTTTGGTGGCTGGGACCACCTGTGGACACCTTGTAGTATTCAGTTTGAACAATGATGCTGTGCGTAAATTTGGCTTATACAATCCAAGCAGGAACATAATGCAATCCATAGAGACGCCTGTTCGAAATCTGCAACGTCAAAGCCCATGGTGATGGTGCATCTTTAGTCTCGGTGCAAGCTATCGACTTCTGCCCAACCACCAACCGCCTGGTCTCAGTTGGGCAAGGTGTGGGCAGTATCCGCCTTTGGGATGTTGCGAGTAGTGGTATGGATCTCCTTACCTGATTAGAATATAACTAACTTAGATTGTCGTCGAGGGATGCTGGCCTCCCGAAAGATTCCCAGTCCCATAGCTTTCTACGATCCCCGGTTTGTCAGTTTTACGGACAAAGGGACCCATGTCCTGGTAGGGTTTTTCGAGAATGCTTTAATGTACAATCCATTGTTTACACCCTCTTAACTGATGTATCTCACCCACTCCATTCCAGTCAGAAGTTTTCTATCGAGCCATGGACATTAGTGGAGGAGCAAACACTAGGCCAAGACCGAGGAGAGATGGACCGAAGGCAATTGTAAGAAGCAAGTATTTATCCACATTTCGCCATGAACTAACAGGTCTCAGAGGAAATGCTCTCTTTCTTCGAGATGGTCGCCTCCTGGTTTTCAATCTTAAAGATGGATTTAATATTTATGATATGACAAAGTTCACGCCACTGTGTTCGGGGCACTACGACGTTAACTTTTGCTGCTCGCAGGGCGTCTCAGCACTCCGAGACGGCTGCTACATTGTCGCCCTGTCAACTAGAGGTCGACTTAACATGTACCGAATCCGAGATCAAGAAGTATGCCTTGTGGCTACATTTAAGATACGGGGTATGTTTCTGAAGCACCTTCAACTTTCTTTTAAAACCAACATCCATTTCATAGGTAATGGGGTTAGCATCCAAGCCGTTCATGTCTGCGACAAAACTTTCTTCCACTTTTTCTGTATTTGATGATATTTGATATTCTAGGCCTCCTCTAACATTTCCAGCGGTCACGATGTGATCGCAGCTGCGTCTCGTGGTGATGGCAAAGAGAACAGCACCCTCACGATCTGGATGGTCAGTCATTATGCTGAATCTAGAGTCTTTTCTGATGCCATATTCTGAAGGATGGCACTCACCGCTTGAAAGTATCCAAGAAAGCCACCTCACGACCTGGAAATTATCCGACATTCCAGGTCGTATTTCTCTCTATCGTGGTCTATATTCTCTGCCAGTTCGTGACGTCCATATTGCTGCCCAATTTGAATTTTATGTCGAACCCTATCCCCTCCTTGGTTGCCTGGAATGGCCATTGATCAAGGTAGGCATTTTACCCAGTTTAGGTACTTGGATTTGACTGATTAAGCTATTTGCAGCACGCCCAGTGCGATTCACTTCGACATTGACTCTATTTTATGTGTACCTCTAAGTCAATCTAGCAACTTCCCTCGGGAACGTGAATCATGATAGATTTTGCTGGTTTGTTGTTAATATTGTTAAGTCGAATGCCCAGGATGTCGAAATGTTCCTGGACCAAGCCAAGGAACAGGTTGTGCATCGCGTCGACGACAATGAAACATGAGGTGTCAAAATATGGGAGCCGAAATAGTTCAGACCACCGGATCCCAGTGTTATGATCTCAGCATCCAAATAAGTCTGCGCCGAATCGCGAATTTCTTCGTCAGTCCGTCGCTTCCCTAACGTTGCAAATGAATCACTGAAGGTATCATCTGACCACCGGTCCGAAGGAGAGTTAAATGGATGATGTATTGAACCATCCTCAGCATGAAAGTGCAGCCGCGACGGCTCACACCGAGCAATACATGGCATACGGTAACCATGAACAAGGCGACTTGAAGTACAGGGTCGACGTTTTGGAGGATTGGCTTAAAGTGATGGTCTGGCGAAGAATAGAATGGTCGGCACAAGTTTTATGTAGCAATATTAAGATAGTCATCACCTGTCTCAAAACGAAGGCCATATTCTCGAGTGTTTGCGCCTTTGATATTAAGGAGTTCCTCCTTCCAATCCTTCTTCGCATTTGTCAGCTTGCTCTCGATGAGCTGTAACTTGCGCAAAGTCACATCCTTGAGTTCAAGAATGGCCGGGGTTTTCAACAGAACCGCGTCCAATCGGGATTTAAGCTCTTTCGAGGAAAATCAATAAATCCATATGAGGAAAAGGTGTTGGCGGACCAGACGACGAAGGTTTGCCGAGCCGGGCAAGGCAATCGGAAACTTCACGCATTAGAGCGTCTACCTCGACCTCAAGATCGGCCAAGCATGCAAGGACTTCAGCCTCACGCAAACGTCGTGAACCAACTTGGCGAGGTGGAGAGTGTAAAGAGGTAGGCCGGTGGCCTTGAGCGTCTGTCTTGCGGTTACGGACTTCAGAAATAGTAGGTGGAGGAACTGATGTCTGAGGAAAAGCGGCTGGCGCAGTAACAGGGTTATCTTGAGGCGGAGACTCTGCAGAGCCGTCGAGCCTCGACCAAAGCGAACCGCCAGGGTTTTGCGATGGACCCGAAGCTTTGTCTGCAAGTACACTTGCTGAAAGGTATGTTGTGATTTCATCTATCTGGCTGTCGAGGGTAAGTTCCGTATTCTGCTGGGCTGCATTGAGAGCAGCTTGTCTGTCGGCGTTTGCGTGAGCCCTAAGCGTTCGACGGTCGACATCTCTCCCAAGTGGTTTATGGGAAATAGGATCAGTGCCTCCAGCAGTGTAACAGCCGGATGCGACGCAGAAGCAGAGTGGCATGGTGAGGATGAAGGAATTGGGTTAAGTGCAGTGGTAAACCAGAACACTTAGGACAAGCGAGAAAAAGTAACCTGTGGTTATTGGTTAATATATCATTGATGGTTTCTTTATAAGAAAACAACACACCTTAGATGATCGAAAAGATCGCCATCTTGAACAAGAACAAGGGTCCAGATAGATAATCATAGAAAGAAAAGCCCGAAGAACTGAACAAAGGAGACGCAAAAAGAGCATGAAGAAAAGAATACACAGGACGATCCAGTGTAGACGTGGACGTGACTGTGTGAATATATAACATAAGCTAATAACATAAGCTCCACGAGAGAAGTGAGCAATCTTGGACTTGGATCCAGTGCATCTCAGAATTACCTTGGATGATCCAAAGTAATTCTGCTTTCTTTTCGTGCCACGGATTTCCACTGAATCTTCGCACAATACACTGGATCGTCCAACGTATTGTCTAAATTACTTTGGATGATCCCAAGTAATTCTGCTTTCCTTTCCCGCTATGGATTTCTGCTGGTCTTGGGTCGACCAGCAACCCAGCCGCCATACTTCGATAACGACTACTCGATAACGACTATAACTACTTAAGCTTGTACGTTGCCCAAGTCCTTCCTTTCCTTCATTGCTAATGCCTTAATCACTCGTTCGCTACTCAGACTTGCCACCCACTCCCTGGAATATTAGTTTTTCGGACACCCGACTTTCGGCTCGCGTTTGCTGATCGTCTCAGTCGTTGATCGTATCCTGTCTCTTGGTTGCTTTCCAGGATGGGCCCACCGAAGGAGTTAGTGATGTTGCGATCGCTGTCGACGACCAACAAGCGTTCCTTACATGCTTTGGCTCGCCAAAGACGCCTCCTGATCTTGTATGTCGTTTTCTTGGTTTCTTCGTCGACCTCACTCTCATCAGAACTCATTCCCGCAGGTCCCAATTCCTCTATCATTTCAGCCGTTGCTTTCCAGCCTGGGTCTATGGAGCCGTCACGTCTCTTCAAGTTCCCGTAGCTAATCTCCAAGCGGTTGTTGTATAGCTAAACAACACATTAACGCTAAATCCCAAAAACTTGGAAGTTGACTTACGTCGAGTCTTCGAGTGTTCCTTCGAGCGCGGTTGTGTGCCACCTTCTCTCTTAACAAGATCTCTGAACCAGTGAATTTCCGAGTTTCCCTCCATACCCGAGTAAGGCGGTCAAAACGAGCCATAAACATATCTTTCACCGTCATTATCTCTTCCGATGTGAATTCGGTACCCTGCTCTTGCTCAAGATGTGCGGTGAACAACTCGCAGAGGGCATTATTCCAGGAATTGGGTTTGGTGTTTCGAGAAACGGACGCATGGGATTAAGGCTTGGGGACGTTATGGTGCCCTCGTTAAACTCTTCGACCTCGTCCTCTGTCGCAGCGTCGATGCCGATAAACGATGTACGCATACCAACTGGGATTTCCTCAGTTCTGTATAAATACCAAGTTCAGTCACATTCAAGTTCAGTCGAATTCAAGTTCAATCGCATTTAAGTCGATCTCAGCCATTTCACCTTCAATTTCGATGAACTTTCATTACAAAAGTCCCGGGCTTTACAGGGACAACAATAACGTTGTTTTGACTGCCCAACCATCGAGCGAGATCAGGTCAGCCCTGGCACGGTATACTCTTAGGGAAGAGGTGAACCTTTCTTCCCTGCTTTTCTATCTTGATTTTAAAAGGCTACCAGAGTACAATCGACCCCGTCATGCATCGGGAAGCCGAGCAATACAAGACTGAGCGGCGCCTAGATCAAGCCCACGCACAAAGCCTCAAATCTGTTGCTCAACAATGCGCGACTGTCCGCCGAGACGAGGAAGCTCAGGAAATGTTGGACCTAAGGGCATCTGACAGGCAGTCAACTTTACAAAACGCCCATCATCTACTCGATTATTCCACCTCACTCTCTTAGCAGAAGAGGATCTAGCCATTGCAACACTGCGAGAGGGCGAGCTTATGCTGATCATGCAAGAAGACAGTGTCGAAAACGCTTGGGTCTGCATCGGCGAAGCTAGGGTCTACATCGCCAATGCAGATCATCAACTTGACAATATCACGCAATATCTATGAAACCATAACATAGCCATTCCTAGCCCCGCAGCAAGTGTGCGCCGGTACCTACAAGGAGGAAGACTTGCTTGGAACGTCGAAAGGCTCGATTTAGTTTCGCAACAACTTGTATTTGTTTATGCTCGCCAATTAAATCTCCTCTTACACGACTCTCTTACAAGATAACCAAGGTCTCCGAGATCCAATGTCGATAAACTTGTATTTGTTTATGCTCGCTAATTAAATCTCTTACACGACTCTCTTACAAGATAACCAAGGTCTCCTAGATCCAATTCTTATCGACATTCCGACAATGTAGCCGCTGTACTGGAAACTTGAATAGGATCGCCTTCCATGCAGATAACAGAGCTCTGTCATGGTGTGTGATTCCTTTAGGATGATAAGGTTGACGTTGTACCGGCAATTCGAATAGGATCGCCATCCATGAATGTCTAGACTAGAATCACCATCCGGCACGGCCATTCTCAACTAGAATCGCCATCATACTAGGCCACGAAATGATTGCAACATGACGGCTGCTTCAAAATTGTGATTCAGAAGAAATGAAGTTTCGTGAGCGCCGGGATTTCTTTGGGATAATAAGTTGACCCGGCACTGGCAGTTCGAACGGGATCGCCATCCAGGACAGCTCGCTAATTACAATCGCTTTCCCAGTTCTTCTCAACGTTCTCTGGGTAAAGAAAATGTGGCTTGAGTAGCTAATTAAGCGAGTCGATCAGCCTCAAGGAATGCAGATAACATATTTAGACCTCTGACATAGGTGCGTGATTCCTTTAGGATGATGAGTTGACCCTGTACTCACAGTTCGAATAGGATCACCATCCAGCATGTCCATTCTCGAGCAGGATCGCCATCCAGCATGGCAACTCTCGAGCAGGATCACCATCTACATGGCCGTTCTCGAGCAGGATCACCATCTAGCATGGCATTCTCGAGCAGGATCACCATCTAGCATGGCCATTCTCGAGTAGGATCGCCATTCAGGACTACCACATTCAGCAAAGAAATGATTGCAACATGACGGGTGCTTCAAAAATTGTGATTCGGAAGACATGGGATAATTGAAATCAAGACTTGCTGAACCAAATACGCGGTGATCTGGCAAGTCATTGAAAATGACCAGAAACATCGCTAACCTAAACTCGCCTTCCAGAGAGACTTTTTCCCTTGCTCGGTTATCGTTCGTCTTCGTCGTCACTAACAAGGCATTATGAACAACAACTTCAAGTATTTTCTGCATCGCCTGCTCGAAATTTGGCTAACTATTTTCCTTACATTAGCCCTAACCAAGAGTATGGTGAATCGGGCGGCTTCGTCGACGATGCTGGGCAGCCATTAGCGCCGGCTACTTACCCAGCCCACCCTTTCGACCAGGTCCATGAAGAACAGGCCCGAACTCCTGATAACATCGGCGCTGGCCATCGCTACTCCTCTTATTTGCAACCAACTTCTCCACAGGCCCGAACTCCTGATAACATCGGCGCTGGCCATCGCTACTCCTCTTATTTGCAACCAACTTCTCCACAGGCCCTAACTCCTGATAACATCGGCGCTGGCCATCGCTACTCCTCTTATTTGCAACCAACTTCTCCACAGGCCCTAACTCCTGATAACATCGGCGCTGGCCATCGCTACTCCTCTTATTTGCAACCAACTTCTCCACAGGCCCGAACTCCTGATAACTTCGGCGCTGGCCATCGCTACTCCTCTTATTTGCAACCAACTTCTCCACAGTTATCTACCTACAGTGAGTTGAAATATTCTCTGAGCGTCCTTCAGAAGCACGTCGCTCTAATAATTTCTATGCAGTGGCTTCCTCTCTCCACCATGACAATAGCACTCTGTGGGCCTACGCCAATTCAGAATTCGCTCTGCCTGCTCAGGTATTTACAATGCAAGCTCAGCGTCACCCCGAGCATATTCGACAACCCGATCATCCTGATCCACACTACGATTATCCGGCCTCTCAACCATTGGCTCATGACGAGCAGCCAAATTACACACAGGTGTCTACGTCGTCAGTCCTTCAGCAACCTCCTCTGCCATCTATGGCGTCAGTTCAAGCGACTGTCGAGCTTCCCTCTCCTCAGGGTACCTCGACGGATGGAAGCCGATCAAAGAAGCCGAGATCGAGTCCTAGTGTAAGCAAAGGAAAGTCGGCCTCAAAGCCGGCCGCACCTCGCCCAAAGCTAACTCCTGTGCAACTGGCTCTCCAAGAAGCTGAACAGGCCGCAGCCACGTTAAAGGCTACCTGCCTAACTCAGGCACAGGACTACTTTGCGGCACTGGCTTTTTCGCGTGACGTATTTGGCATACCTAACGATGGTGGTACTTCTGAACCGGTGGCGTCATGGTTAGAGGCGTCAATCGCCGCAGTCGGCAATCCTTCTGTCCTCCCCGATAACGACGCTACGAGACAAGAGGTGAGGCTCTGTTCTTGTGTCTTGGTTTAACGCTGAGCGATGATAGATACTGGAAGCCCTCGTCGACCGGGGTCTTGAAGCCCGGGCGCTTATCCGCAAAGTTGTGGTCCAGTTTTACGGCGTTGGGCTCAGCGCAGCCATGAGCAAGCGTCTGGACCTGTCCCATGCACATGTAAAACAATGTTTAGCAGTCGTCAAACTTCTTACTAATTATATCCTCAGGTAACTACTGGCGACTTCATGGACCCGTGCTGTCAGGACTTTTTATTAAAATTCTTTTTCGGGTCAATAAACTCTTTAGCTGTCCTTCATCCAGAATTTTTCTCTGGAGGTTTTACAAAGCACACTCTTGCCTGGGGCCACTGTATGGTCAGGATCTCCTCTTGCATGGCCTTGTTAGTATGTTACTGATTCACAATTTGTTCTCAGGTTCGATTAGGCTTGGACGAATGGCGCGCGCAACAGGAAACGGCAAAGAGCGTAAACCCCGGTAGACACTACACTCTTCGGTTGCGTGAGTACACGCAGGCCGTCAATGCATCCTTCGCCGACCCAGTTCTGGGTCCCCCTTTGCACTCTCTGTGCCAGACGCTGTGGGAGCGAGGCCAGTAAGTCTGAATCCGCATTGTGCAAATAATTGCATCTGACAAGTAGACAGGGCCATTAGACCCGAAGGTAGGATTAAGTACAGGAAGAACACTAAGGGGAAGTCAGCTGCGAGTGCCTCGGGTTCCAACTTCTAGATGTTCCTATGATATCCTCAGCGCCATCTCTGCACATATGCCAATTCTTTCCGCCCAAATTTGTATAAAATTTCTAGTACTATTTCACCGAATACATTTTCAAATAGGCACTGTGGATGAGTAAGAGCACGACAAAGTAATTATCAATCACGCGGTAACTGCTGTTTCGACCTTGTGAACTGCGGCAACCTCGACGCAGTCCTACACCATATTTCAACGCGACCCGCAATACAAGTCGCGTCTAACCACGTAAGCCCAAGTCAATCTGTTGTGATGGGTTAGTCTCAAACTGATGAACTTCAAATCATGTTCTTTACTGATCAGTTAACAGGAATATTCCGGCGGTGATAATCTGGCCTCGCCCTCTATGTTCGTCGTCCAGCAGTGCTTTGCGGAGCATTCGCACTGAATTTCTGTTTGGCGAAGTCGGCTTGTGGTGGAAAGAGCGCTTGCGACTGATGTGACGATGAGCTGTTCGTGACGCTGTCAGCCTTCTTTCGTCGACGTTGTTCTCTTTCTCACCTGTCTTTGTTGGTATCTCTTCCTCTTTTACTGCGATTTGACCACTCTGGATAGATCTCATGGGCAAACTGTATGCCGAATCAAAAGCTGAGTAACATATACTGTGAGTTGGGAATCACATCTGCCTGTAGAGGAGATTGCTTACGTTCTATCAGTGCCAGCCAGCGAGATTTGAAATCAGGATGCAATCCACCCAGAGCTCGTCGATGACGGGATAACCATACAGCGCCGAATACAATCGCGCATTTGTTCCTGGTCCGATTTCGACTTCCCGAGCAATCTGAGGCGCAATCTGCCTCGTTCAGCGGTCCTTAGTCAAAATATTTACACGACAACTAACCTCGAGAATTGTCACATGCCTCTTGGGCTGACTTGGGACTCACAAAATTATAGCTGCGCGTATGATACTCTATTCACAATTTTACGTTCCGTATATATTTACAGTTTGCTCATTAAGGTGCGCGGCGCTGGGTGATGCATCCTTCGACTCGAATTTGCCTCACCACCCGCAGTCTCAACCGCATGGATAACGGCGAGAGACTCCGGCGATCCGAAGAAAAAGTTCAGCATTAACTGGCGGCAGCAGGAGTCTGCAAAATCGAAATTGCCAGGAACGACCTGAATTTTAATTACTTAGTTAAAATTCTGTCACTCCCGACTCGGAATATTATCTTACCATATCAGTGCGTTTGCCCGTTTCCATGTCGCTAGGGCTTTTATTGGTCCCCCAGACGTATTGATCTGCAATAAATCTTTTTGCGATAGTTTGCGCTTCTTTCGACATTGCCTCCAGCGCCTCATGATCGTAGACCTAGCATTCCTAATACTTAGCATCGAATGGAGACACAAAAACGAAGCCTCACAGTTTCTCTCAAAGCGGGGTTGGGAGTCTCTTTCGCGACAATGACGACGTCAAATAAATGACGATGTCGGAGGTCGACATCGGACAACGAATTCGCAGCAAATAAGTCTCTCGCCATGGATCCTACTGAATAAAAAAAATTAGTTAGATCCGAACAGGTAAACCAGCACGTACCTGGTGTTGCGGTTTCTGTTGCTACTCGTGTTCAACTGAATGAGAAGAAACTGAGAATAGTCGGAGACCTAGTGATCTGCTACCGTTAAATTCCATGAAGCTTTATATCTTTGGGTCGACTCATGCTCCGAGCTTTAGAAACTAGTCAACTGGTGTTTGGTGGTGCAGAACGCCTATCCCCATTAACACCAGCAGACAAGTTGATGGTGATCCTCAATAAGTCGAAATGGTGATCCTCAATAAGTCGAAAAATATCCCCATTAGCATGAACGAACAGGTTGATGGTGATTCTCATCCAAATTACCATGTCGAGCTGTATTGTTCCGGAGGAGTTTGAAGGATCTAACGCTTGAGAAGCTCCGAAGACTTCGGTCAGTGGGGAAAATCCTACCAGTCTGTGACAGATGCTGAGAACAGGCTGGTGCTGCGGAAGCAGAAGCATCTAATTGGCCAAGTAAGGTAATCTCTAATGGTGATCCTATTCCAAGTTTCCTACTGGGAAAAGGGGCCAATTGCAAGCGGCGAACCAGCATGTAAACACGAACAAAACATCACAAGTAGAGATAGTTGTTGGTGATTCTGAACCTCTTAACTTTCGTTTCTGGGCATGTAAACATGAACAAAAAATCACCGGTAGAGATAGTTGTTGGTGATTCTGAACCTCTTAGCTTTCGTTTCTGGCAGCCTTCGGAAATAATCTGATAGTCAAATAAATATTCGACGGCTCATTATAGCCAAGACTTTGGGATGGAAGTGAATGAAACGCTCCAGAAGTATCAAATTCCTGGAATGGTACAGTAAAGCTACGTTACGTTCTACATATTGGCATGGTATACAGTGTCTATGGTTAGGGATAAATAGAGATCAAGGTATAAGAGAGAGGAAAATGAAGGTCAAGGCTAATCACATCGAGTACAGTGAACATCGCAAAAAATGGAATAAATGTGAGTTGGTAGCGGGAGTGGAGATGTTGAAAACAAGGACTTATGACCAAGTAGAGCTGACCTCTTCAGAAACTTCATAAGACGTATTAGATGAGGATCCCTCATCGCTACACTCATCAGACTCTGCTGAATCCCCTGAATCGGAGTTCCTTGAAGATGTACGAGGTGATAACCGCTTCATGCCTCCGTGCCAGTCGTTCGGAAGGTGTGTTGCAAGGTGTGTCTTGTACAGGGATAGAGCAGAAGCAGGAAGAGCGAGTGATGATGTTTCACTACTGTCATCAGAAGTGGGCAGGCCGCGATTATGTAGGTGGTGTTGGACGTTTTCCACCTGACGTTTTGCGTCTAAGACGTAGCCTTCAGCTTCTTCAACGGCGTCTTCAAGCACCTTCACCATCGCACTATACTCCATATGCTGTGCTACGGCCAAGTTCTCCTCAGCTACGAGGGTATCTCGTGCTAAACTGGCAAGGTGGTATACAACTAGAGGTGTTGTCTGGCTTCCAGAAGCCAGTCGCTTCAGCATTACTTGTGTTTCGAGGTCTCGTTGCATGGCGGCGTCCCGATGCGCGAGAGAAACCACGCTTCGGGCTTGAGCAAGAGAGAGATGCCGCTGCGTCTGTAATTGTTGCGTTTCCCTGTGTGTATTATGATCTAGGGTACGCTGAACATTTCTGGACCTTAAAACGGGGAGGTAAGAGGAGATATAAGACGCTTACATTGTCCCTCATATAGGGCCCTACAACTGTTTTGATCTGGCTGGACGAGCGGGTGGTCAAAGGGACACCATCGTTGTCGACAACGATTTGGCCCGGGTTTTGTAAAGTAAGGTCGTTCATTTCGTGTGCGGACATCGAGTAAGGGAAGTTTCTGAGTTTAGTTTTAAAACGATTTGGAAGCTGTGCCAAAACAATCACGTGGTGTCTGCTACGTTCCCAAAGCGCTACAACGTTTTGTTTTCTCCTGCCAAACGGCGAAGACACAGGAATGACAACAGGAAATATTTTCAGAGCTCAATGACAAATATGTATGTGTCCTCGGGGATTGTGCGTGTTGTTGGTGGAGTCCAAGGGATCGATACCGCGAGTCCCAAATCGAGGTCAAATGGGGTGACCCGGCGGAATCATCATCATGCCTCAGATCTTTCAACCTAATTTTAACCGTACAGCATACCATGACCACAATTTACGCCAGGACCTTGTACATGTGTACTTCTAGAGAAGAGTCCGAAAGGTGGGAAGGGACTTGGGTGTTGGGCTACATTGTCTCCAAAGCCACGGTAGCCAGGTGTCCCCATGTCCCCTGTGATGTACACCACCAAACAGGTTTCCACTGGAAATCCGTAATTTGACCGCCACTGAATTTGATGTGCGCCTCCACGGATTTTCCACAGCCCAACAAGGCCAGTGGATACCACGAGTGCGTTCACCGGACTTCCACTGATTAGCTCAGCACTCCACGGAACAACTCCCAGAGTCCGTCGAGTACAAATAATAATTCCGCGATTAAACTATGCACAGACAAATGTTCGACAACCTGAATCCTTCCCGTACATCTCATGGTGTAGCCCCCCCCTCCTCCTCCTCCTGCTCCACCGGTTCTTCGTCCTCATCCCAGTCAGCTGTGGCATCTACTTGCTAATTTGTTCATTTGCGATGATATCTGCCTGCCATCTCGAAAGGTTGTTGCATGTAAGCAAGGTACCGTGAAAGGAGAACAAGACAACACATACCGAATCCAAGCTTCGACCTTGCGCCGGGCATTTTCGACAACTTGAATAGTTGTATCGGCATGAGAATGTTAGGAAAGAAGTGATGAAAGATACACTTACTCGTTTGCGGTACTTATTTTTTCGTGATGAGCTGATCCGACAGAAACTGCTTGATCGTTGCTTTAATGACCTCATCAGTGGTGAAAGCATCTAGCTAGATGATACTTAGATCGCTTCGCAGAAATGTAGTTCTGGCAGGAATATCAGCAGGAAAAATGCTCGACATCAACAAGAAACACGTACCATTGCATGACTGACCAGAGAACCATAATCGAGTGTTGGCCTGACCATTAACCAGTTGAGAAGTGCTTTCAAGGCCGTCTGTAATAAGTCAAACCATCAGTAGGAGTGACTGAACCAACAAACCTGCTGTTTCTCACTTAAGGACCAGCCGGCCTTGCAGAGACTTTTAATGTTCGAAAGCGTCGAGGCCATGCTCTGAAGCTTCTCTTCGAACTTGTCTACTTTCTGGTTGACTGCAAGTAAAGGTAAACAAGTATTAAGCAGGGCGAGCTTCATGGTAGAATCAACTGCGAGCTGGAGAGAATTGTCAAAACAGGAGTCATACGGTATCTGTCTTGGCTATTATGTAGGAAAGATAACCCATCCAAATTACAAACCATTCGCGAGCAAGACAGATCATGCGCTTGGCTATGGGATGTGACTTATGAGCGCGATCGAAATGGAACGACGATGGTTTGAGAGGAGCATTTGCCGAAATACCGTAACATAGCTTGATAGTGTGCGCAAGCTTTACGATGCGCCTCTCTTCTTTGGACCAGCGCGCAATATCTTCTTCAGACATCCTGAACCGGAGCTCTGACTGCAATTTCCCAGATGGTGTAGTGAAGGAAAAGTCGACCTCTTCGATGTGAGGCATCTCACAGAGAGGTTCGAAAGGCGTGAAGAGAAAGGATGGCGACAAGGGTATGAAGCTCAGCCATGCCCAGCCTTGAGACCACCAGACTGGTTGTCTGAACATGGAGGTATTCAGACGAGGTTGCTCGAATGGATCGGATGAATAGGTACGTTGCTTCGGAAGGTCGACTGCTCGAGAGCAGTTTGGCGAGTAGAATATCATGCCATGTTGCACAGAAACACGGCCGTTGGAGTAGTCGAAGGTGAGGGGCGACATGTCTAGAGAGTAGCAATTAGTCGGATGACGGTCGTCGAGATGTAGGACGAGGTACTTACAATTATATCGACGTTTTATCCAGCCAAAAGGCAGGGACCAAAGGATGAGGCAATAGGGTTGTATCTGACAACGAAAGTTAGCACAGAAAGCGCGACCGTACGAAGAAGGGCCTCACACGAGAGTGCGCTTTCGAGAGTGTAAACAGAATCAAGGAACGCGTTTCTAACGCGTTCAGTGGCGGAGACACTGCCAGGGATAATCCCACACAGTTACAGGAAACTGGAAAGTGTTGCCGCGGATAGTCCGCTACAACACGAAAGGTGGAAGACAGGAATAGAGAGATGAACTGTCCGCGTCGGTTAGATCAGATTTCAATCGGAGTCTAAATTACCGATCAAACGCGAGGTCACAACTTTAGTCTCTTCATCCTTCACGTTGACTAGGATCATCCTAGTCAACGACTCACATTCCTCTTTCACTCATTGAAAATCGTGGATTATCCACAGCTTTCAGTCAGTCCTCAACTCATCTCAACTTTACAAATATCTTTATTGTCGACGCAATCAATTCGCATGTATCTTACAAGCTACGAAACTCATCAATCATCCTCCTTGGCCTTGCTTATGCCTTTGAATGGCTTTATGGCCTGTTCGAAGTGAGTCGGCTTTTCGTTTACATTCGTTGAATTGGTCTCACCTGCTTCAGTTCAGCCTGGGCTTTCCTCAACTCCCTCTTTTTCTCCAAGTCCGAAGTGTACTTCAATCTCGACTTCAGCGCCTCGCGGATTGGCCAATTGTTGACATATGTGTTTTCGATATCGAACTTGCGCGCAGTCTATATAGCATTTATTCAAATAACCGACAAGCTTTGTAAATCAGACCATGGGACCAGGCAAATACAGCAGCAATATCAAAAAAAAAGCAATGAAAATTCCAATACTCCGTTCACCTCTGATGTTCATGCAAGTTAATAATCAAGCTATGATGTTTGGGCTTAGGGCACCTACAGCAGAAGGCAGGCAGTAAGACATATGCTAAGTAGCAGTACAATCGGTTTTCTGGATGACAGATCAGTTTGTAGCTGTCGCAATAATTCATCCACGTACCTTCTCCCCTGGCCCGCAGGCACCGTAGCTGAAGGAGAATAAACTCTGTCCAATGACCACCAAACCTGGAGAATCATACGGCTGCCAAAAAATTCTTCGGAGTAAGATCTCCATGGCCATGTTGTTCGGAAAAATACTAAATCTTGTCGCCAAATATCCTCCATTTGACGGGAGGAGAATGCCACGGAAATGTCGAATTTACGGACGCAAAATACATGGTATGAACGGGTTTGAGTACCATTCAATATTTGTTCCCATGAACTGGCGATATGTGGGGACGTATCAACATTCAGGATGACTTGGTACAGGTGAGCGATGTATTTCCCAAAAGTAAGATGTAACTCACCTGTAGTTTGAGCACGATATTTGACATTGGACCGAACTAAGCTGACAATGTAATTGTCCTCTTCTTGTTCTACTGGGTGAGTGAGATGATAATTCGGAACAATAATAGACCAGTACTCACCTGAAATACGAACAACGGGAACGATGATGGCTTCATAATGTTCAATCCAGGATAGAGTAAGCTGTCGGAGAGACCGAGCAGTGTGCTCACAGCCCATGTTTCTAAGACCTGGATCAAGTAGGGCAGTCAGGGCAGTCAGTTGAAGGAACACCATAAAAATTTAATATTATGCTTTCCTGGAAGCTCGAGAATACTCAGTGAAAATGGGAGAAAGTCGGGGCACTGGATCCTGATGTTGATGAAGGTCGCAGAGTACAACCCTTCAGCAAGAAGGAAAGTATAGTAAGCGTCCATGACTTCCTCGTCGTTGTATGCAAGGATTTCATCCACGCTAACAGCAGGTGGATTAAAGACGGCCAACTCTGCCCTCTTGATTAGAAGCAAAAGATCTTGAGGGGTGTTACAAGAACCAATGGCAACATCAACCAGACGCGGAACAGGTAAAGCAGGCAAGTATGTCGAAGATAGCCCCGAAATAGAGACTTCAGCTGACCATCGAGGAGATGGTGTCATGGTCCATTCTGTCGGGCATAGAGTTGGAGTACCAGGGTAGACCTTGATTGCATTCAACTTTCGCACGCACAGTTCGTGCAACACACTCACCCCCGAGAAATGGGCTATAAAATTAGACTTCCCTACGAATAATTAGCCAGAGAAGTAGTAGGATAAATGAGCCATACCAGAACCCCTATTTCCTACTACAACCACCCATCGCCTGTCTGACATGATCTCTTGTCTTTGTGAGTGTGATGTACAGGTTGCTTAAGTCTCCGCGTGTGGTGTCAACAGAGGGGAAAAAAGTACGTTGCAAGGTTGGGCCAGTGGGTCAGCAATAATCAAACTCTTAAGAGTCTTTGCATTCGGTCGCAACGCACTTGTTATGAATAAAGAACAATGTGTCTCTTGGAACGCTGACCAAGATGGAATGCATGAAGGCTGAAGCCCTGACTGGAACAATAACTTCACGAACGCTCACAACGCTTTTGATGAAGCTCTACAAGCTGCGACTACTGGGAAGTGAAGTATGTCATATGATACCCGCTGCGCTACTCAATAGCTCTCAGTAGAAGCACTCACGTCTGGAGGCGATCCAATTCTTGTCGACATTCTCTGGCCCCGGCTGGGTAACCGACAATGTGGCCGCTGTACTGACAACTTGAATAGGATTGCCTTCCATGCAGATAACAGAGCTCTGTCATGGTGTGATTCCTTTAGGATGATTTCCGGCGCTCACGAAACTTCATTTCTTCTGAATCACAACTTTTGAAGCAGCCGTCATGTTGAGATCATTTTGTCGCCGAGTGCGATGGTGATTCTAGTTGAGAATGGCCGTGCCGGATGGTGATTCCAGTATAGGCATTCATGGATGGCGATCCTATTCGAATTGCCGGTACAACGTCAACCTTATAATAAGTTGAAACAGGATCGCCATCTCTGACTGTCACAGGTGAAGGATTGAGGATCACGAATGTTACGTGATCACATACAATCATTGGATGATCCAACGGATATGTTGGATGATCCAACATATCTAGGAGACCTTGGTTATCGTGTAAGAGAGTCGTGTAAGAGGAGATTTAATTAGCAAGCCTAAACAAATACAAGTTGTTGCGAAACTAAATCGAGCCTTCCGAGGTTCCGAGCAAGTCTTCCTCCTTGTAGGTACCGGCGCACACTTGCTGTGCAAATTCCAGAGTTGCTGCGCGGCTAGGAATGGCTATGTTATGGTCTTGTAAATATTGCGTGATATTGTCAAGTTGATGATCTGCATCGGCGATGTAGACCCTAGCCTCTTCGACAGTGTCTTCTTGCACGATAAGCATAAGCTCGCCCTCTCGCAATGTTGCAACGGCTAGATCCTCTTCTGCTAAGAGAGTGAGGTGGGATAATCGAGCTAGATGAAGGGCGTCTTGTAAAGTTGGCTGCCTGCCAGATGCCCTTAGTTCCAACATTTCCTGAGCTTCCTTGTCCCGGCGGACAGTCGCGCATTGTTGAGCAACAGATTTAAGGCTTTGTGCGTGGGCTTGATCTAGGCGCCGCTCAGTCTTGTATTGCTCGGCTTCCCGATGCATGACGGGGTCGATTGTACTCTGGTAGCCTTTTAAAATCAAGATAGAAAAGCAGGGGAGAAATGTTCACCTCTTCCCTAAGAGTATACCGTGCCAGGGCTGACCTGATCTCGCTCGATGGTTGGGCAGTCAAAACGACGTTATTGTTGTCCCTGTAAAGCCCAGGGTTTTTGTAAAGGGGGTTCATCGAAATTGAAGGTGAAATGGCTGAGATCGGCTTGAATGCGATTGAACTTGAATGCGACTGAACTTGAATGTGACTGAACTTGAATGTGACTGAACTTGGTATTTAGGCGGGGACAACTGATCATATGATTTGACAGACTTCTCACGGTGCTTGATAAGATATGAAATTGGATCCAACTACGTAGGACTCATAACTAAATTTACTTGCTCATCGTTTCCTGGCAGCTCCACCCTAAGTGCCCGTTTCTGTTGGCGCCTGTCCAAACGGTGAGGCTCTCAGTTGCACATTCTTGTCACCAAATAACATTGAGCCGCCATTCTTTGTGACAGCAAGTGTTAGAAATGCCGATGAAGCGAGAACGTCCCAAAAGGAGGTCGACGCGTTTCATTCCCCCACGCTTCTCTGCTTCGTACGCCGTGATGCTGTGTTGTCTCCTATAGCGACACTCATACGCGCGCGCGGCTAACCGTTGGTTGTTTTGAATGGAAAGTGATCTAAACTCTGGCTCGGTTATGTTTGTGCGAAGTGAATGGTAAATAGCGTGGAACACATCGCCCAAGGTAATGTATGGGAGGTGAGACGGATAAACTTTGATGGTCCAGGGGAGATGCAGTGAAGTGATGGTAACAAAGTTCAGAGGGGGGTTGGTAGCTGGTTCAGAAAAAATGTCGCTGGATATGGAACGGTGGTCCCGAAGGATTGTTTGGGGGTGGTCCAATAAGTTCCAAGTGACGGCGGAAATCTCGAGGTAACGATGTAAGCGGATGCAAGGAAAATTCGGTTTCGATGAAGGCTTGTAATGTGTCCACGAAGACGGACGTGCAGCGCGAGGCGTGAAGAATTCGCTGGATGGCGGCGGGGCCGTTGATGCTGCGCAAGGAAAGGATGCAATGTTGTCCGCAGGAGGTGCTGAGTGGAAGGTAATTTGGTCGGCAAAACGCACGCGCTTGACATTCTGACGATGCATTTTACCCGTTGGTGGTAAGGTAAATTGTGCTTGATTAAAATCGTAATTTTCTACTCGTTCATTTAAGGGTGGCCATTTCTGATTCAAAATCGGGTTGCCACTTGTCCGCGCACCAAAGAAAGCGCCAAGAGTGTCGCCGGATACCCTAAGAATGGTGATCAGACATATTCAGACGACAATTGGGTAAACCAGGATGCGAGTGGATGTCCTCAATTCTTGTCGGCTAGTTATGTTTCGGTCCAAAATGGAAATAAATGAACGGGATCCGTACCTGTCATTGCATGGAAAGGTCCAGATCATAGGCTGCGTCTGGTAGCCGTTTAAATGGTGAGTCCCACAAACTTGGTTCAAGGGACGAGGCAGGAGTCGATCACTCCGTCTGTGGACACCTAGTACAATTTACCAATGGTGTTGTCGGGACGAGGCAGGAGTCGATCATTCCGTCTGTGGACACCTAGTACAATTACCAATGGTGTTGTCTATACTACGATGTCACCGTATCTAGGTGGTGCGAAGCAATTGTTGAGCTTTGTCGAAATGCGTTCCGGTATTGGTGTATAAGAAAGAGGTCGACGACTTCTAATGTACTAACTTAATCATGCCCAAAATCCTTTCACCGAAGAATGCAGATCGCGCAACTATACGGTGGTTTGCTTGGAAGAAATTTAGTATTTCTACCGAATTTACAACCATTGCGCGGTGCCACTCGTCACCCTCGGCACACGCCCCAATCACCGCAGTCAACTCTAGCGGTCTTGCAGCAGCGACACCAGTCCTTCCGAGCCTAGCCACGAGCCCCCCTACTTCGACACATGATCAAACTACCAACCGCTACCGTTTGATCTTAGCTGCCCCATCCCTGGACACAGCTAGTTTAGGTTTACCGCCTCGAATTACTACCATAGCGAGACCCAGCAACGCAGATAAAGGGAATTTACGAACTATCCTGCAGTGGAAAGCCGAGGATTTTTTAGCCGTTCAGGTACAATCCTTCGGATGATTACTCGTAATGACTCACGTACCAATATTTCATAGACATTCATTCATTCCCTCGCGAAAGACATACTGGATCTTTCGTCACCACTGAAGGGGCAGGAAACGGGCAAGCTAAGAGAGCTGAGGAGACAAGTATGTTTGAGAGCTTATTGAGTCTATTTAACCGATAACTGACTTGGTTAAGGCTTCTGCAAGGCATCCCATTTTGTCTGGATATGACAATGATTGGGCAACTCTCGAATTTCTCAGGAGATATCTAAAAAATTCTTCAACGAGGAGAAAGAGACAAAACACGGGACAGACCTGATGGCGTCGGTAGTAGCAGCGGTAACCGGCAGCCTAAGTGAACTGCAAATGGGCGGCTGTTGTAGGGCACTCTGAAGGCGATAGTATCAGAAGGAAAGTGTGATAAAGGAAGGAGGGAAACCGTTAAGGTAGAAGTTGCATTGTAGTTCAGATTCACAGAGGCGCAATCGGAGAGTGTAACTTCCATTTTTGGATGGACGTTGTTTCATTTGACCGGGATTTGAGAGCGTGGACATGGGCCGCTTTCTGCAGGTTGGCAAGTCTTGGGATATTTTGGCTTTATGTCATACTCCAGAATTTAACTTTCATATCAGAAGAACTACGAGATCTCTTGCCACACCATGCCTGATTTACGCTCCCAGACCCTCATTTCGTCGTCCCCCAGACAGCGAAAACAGCTCAAGTACCGACAACAGTCGGAAACTATGACCGACAGTTGATGGGATGTTACAGTGTGCTCGACGCTATCGCAGCCAAGTATTAGAGTTGTTAGGGCTGGAAACTCCTTCAGCCACCGTAGCAAGTACACCTAACCACCCGCCGAAATTAGCTTCCAGGAGGATACCAAGAAAAAAAGGATCTCTCACGTAAAATTCAATGTTGAAATGATCGATGGATAGCTCCAGTATCCTCACATTGTGGATCGCCAAGCTTTGGTCACCCGCAGCTGGGGCGCACCTGCAGTTGAAAGTGGGATTATGACCAGAGAACCAAATGTGCCGCCTTAGGCGTGCCGGAAATTCGATAACCAGTTTGAATTGATCTGAGAATTGAAGGAAAGTGGTCGAGCTCATCATCACCGCGAAAAACCTGACAGCTTCGCAAAACGCTGCGCTGCTCGGATCTGTAGTACGCTTGACGGACTGTAGGTGTAGACAAGAAAGTATAACAGCGTTTTGCAGGGTCCATGTAGCATAACTTGCTGAGATTCTGATTGTCTTCAAAGTTGGAAGTTGGAGAATACTTGTGGTGTTGCTTGGCACATTGACCTTTCGACCGACAGAATTGACAAGCACAACATTTTCCAGAAGGGGATGCCGAAGGCTGAAATAGTCGGGCAGGAGAATTGGAGAGGGATCATAAACGGTGACGTTGAATGTTTCGAGTAATGGGAAGTGTACAAAGCCGAGGGCACTCGCATAGTCGTTTCCTGTGGGGGAGTCAATCGAGAAGTCGAAAACTGACGCTCCCTGCAAGAACAAGGGAAAAATGAGTCGGAGGGAAGGGGTACAGAAGAAAGCTGTGTCGATTTTGCAAATTAAAAGGTTCTTCATGAATGGCGAAAGTATTGTGGAGATGTCTTCATAGCTAAAGATGGCGTTTGGGCGGTGGCGGGAAGGCCTGCCACATCGGTATGGATCCTGACGGCTGGTGCCATTGTCCATGAGATGGCAAGCCGGTTGACAACCAAGGGACCTTCGGATAGTAATAAATGAGCAACAATTGCCTAAGGATCCAATGAGAGAAACGAGAGTCCAAGATACTCGGTCGTCTCCGATCAAATAATGGTCTGTACCGTAAAATTGAAGGCAGAAGGAAGAGACACTGCACTTGGAAATGAAGTCGCAAATATTTTGATTGAGTTCGACCAAATACCGGAGGTCGAGTTCCACCCAGAGATTTCTACCCTCTTGAAGTTCATCGAAGTTTTGAAGAATTGCAATCGCAATCGGTGGCATTTCGCCCAGTATTCTTACCGTCGTAACTTCGACTCCCCGGACGATTATTCCAAGTTCACAAAGGTACAGACGGCTGCACCAGGGACGTAGAGCTCGGCAGGTTTGCGAAAGCGAGACCAAGGAATCCCTGGCCCCACCTTCGGCAGCTACATGGCCAAGCAGAACGCCCATGATATCTAGCGGAAGAGACATAAACTGTTCAAACTTGGGTTATCTTTCAAATCCCTAGATATGACTTTTTTTACCTCAAATGATGCTTGGTTGTCCTGAGCCGTAATTAACTGAATCGGAACCTACAATCAGCTTGGAAACTTGAATTGAAGCCACGCTGGGTTCTTACTTTTTGGGGAGGATTTAGCGGATTAATCTTCTGGAGGTCAAGCTTACGCCGACCAATGCGGCGCGACACTTTCCAATAATCATAGAGAGTGCGCTCTGGCATAACAGACCCAATTGCGAAGAGCTTTTTCCTGGAAGAGAAGACTTTTCGAGAGGGCAGAGTGATTTGGAGTTTGAAGGACAAAAGTATTAGCCATTACAGCATGACCCTGAAAGCTCGATGAGAATTTGGTTGAACCAGTGGCCAGGCTCTTGGAGGATCCTCGAACACCAATACCAAAAATTTTCGGCTGTCCGGGTTCTCCGCCGGTTATAACTCCATCTATCCAATCGGAAACTCTCAGCAGATCGCCTATGGGTGGGAGCGGAATTTGAAGCATGATCTCGTTTCTGGATGGAAGGAAGAACATCCGAGGTCGGAATAAGGCACGAAGGGTCCAATGGTCAATGAAGCAAGTGTGCGTATCACGACAAGGCAAACTGATTATAAGTTCATTCCGTTATGAAATTGATCCGATATGCAGAATGCTGAGCAACAGAGGACAGCTTTCATCAGAAACAATTGGCAAGAAAATCCCAATATTAAGTCGATCAGGCAGACGATGAGTTGCGTTAAGAGACAATTGACACAATATACCAAAACTAATTCCATGGCGACACGCTGGCAACCCAAGGACTGACAAACTATGCGATAGATATAAGGACGATGCCAGTTCATAGGATCAGGCAAGACATGGAATATTTCGTAAACAAGTTACCCTTCTTCCAACCCGCCTCTGACGACATAGAACTTGACGACATGGAAGCGGGTAATAGGTCTACCCACTACACCGATTCCGACCTGAACACTTCCAATCCTTATGCTTCTCACAACCCGGACAGCAGGTCTGCTCCTCAAGCATCTTACAACCCAAGCGGCGGATCTGCCCCTGCAGCTCATCATCCCGACGACATGCCAATAGACAACGATCCTTCTTTCACCTTTTCCTGCCCATTACGCCCATTACCTTCAGTATTCACCCCATCTGCTGAGTCGGGTCCTATGACTCAGTCTTCCTCGTCAGACATGCCGGTACCTGCCGAGTCTGCTCCTGTGGCTCAATCTTCCTCTTTAGACATGCCAGCCATCCCGCTCTTATCACCGGTTGACATTGGCACAGGTCGAAAACGGTCACAAAACAATGATGGGGTGAATAAAGTTCGTCTGGTAGAACAAGCATCAAAGCTCTCAAATATCGTAGGCTTCAGTTTTGTAAAGATATAAAAAACCCTAATTGCTTGAATAGAGAGAAATCGGGAAACGACTCGGACAACGTTACGAGGATAGCTTTAAGAAAACGGCGAAAGAATTTCAAGAACTGACGGAAGAACGGCTGAAGCTAGCTCAACAACAGTTGGCCGAAGCTAACCAGCGAGCCGAGGAAGCGACTAAACAGGCGGAGGCGAGCCGAGTTCGCGAGCAGGAAATAGAGAGGGTTAAGGCTCAGGCAGAAGATCTTGCGAAGCGCTCTGAAGAGCTTAATCGAAGTGCTGAAGAGCAACTTTCGGCAGCTACGGGTCGTGCAGAAGAAGCAGAGCGACAAGCAGAAGCGAAAATAAAAGCGACGGAGCAAAAATATGAGCGAACTATGGCGGAGATGGAGAAGAAATTTATGGATGCGATGAAACGGCTTGAGGCCAGCATAGGTACATGAACCATCATCTCTGAAGCTGAATCCGACCCTCACGGCCTTCAGGACAAACAGAGCCCATGGAAGTGGACGCACCATCACGTCGGCACGTTAAAATGAGCAATGTAAAACCGTGGAGGGAGACAACAGAAGATGACTCCGAGGACGAAGCAAGGGCCGATGTTCAAGATTTACTTCTTCCTCAGCCACAAATTGCAGGACGTTCGAACATAGTCGTCAGGAACGACGATGAAGAACGCTCAGTTGCTGGACATTCGGAAGGAAATACTGTGCCGAACAGTTCTGAGGCCGAGGATGACGAGATGGGCGCATCTTCATCTTCGGATGAACTGGAGGAATTAACTGCAGCACAAAAAGGCAAGCAGAAGGAGACGACGGTAGTTCCACCACCCATGGCATTTTCTCGAACCAGGGGCGGTGCAAGACCTGTTGAGATCCAGATGAATGCGAGACATCATGTTCGTTTCGCTGACCAGCCTAACGCTTCCCCGACTAGACTATCGCCTGGCCCGTCATCTTCGCTTGACTGCCCAGACCAACCCTCCGCCTCCCCAATGCCAGATGTGACTACAGCATCCACGCCCCAAATTCCTCCACGATTGCAACGGCGCCACCATAGGAAAGATTCTCAGATAAATCCGGCTGTTTTTGGGGTGAACGCACAGGAAAATCGCAGCAACAGGCGATCCGATCGGAAGATCTTCCGTCAGTCAAAACTTCGCGGATATACAACACTGAGGAAATCCCAGTTGGTATGTGTCCAGTGTCCGGGAATTTACAAGCCACTAATGACACTCTAGGCGGCCGTCCGGAAGTCAATGAATACCCTCTTGGGGATCGAGCACGACAAGGATGTGATTGACATTGACACTGCAACAGAGGATGAAGTTGAAGAGTTTAATGAGGGCACCACAATGCCAAGCCTTGATCCCATGCGTCCGTTTCTCGAAAACACCAAAGCCAATTCCTGGAATCATGCCCTCTGTGATTTGTTTACCGCATATTTTGAACAGGAGCAGGGTACCGAATTCACGTCAGAAGAAAAAATGACAGTGGAAGATATGTTTATTGATCGTCTTGACCGCCTTACTCGGGTATGGAGAGAATCTCGGAAATTTAACGGTTCAGAGATGTTAGAAAGGGAGAAGGCAGTACACCAACGCGCACGAAGGAACACCCGAAGACTCGACGTAAGTCAATCAATTTCCATGTTTTTGGGATTCCGCGTTAACGTATTGTTTAGCTATACAACAACCGCCTGGAGATTAGCTACGGGAACTTGAAGAAACGTGACGGCTCCATAGACCCAGGCTGGAAAGCAACGGCTGAAATGATAGAGGAATTGGGACCTGCGGGAATGAGTTCTGATGAGAGTGAGGTCGACGAAGAAACCAAGAAAACGACATACAAGATCAGGAGGCGTCTTTGGCGAGCCAAAGCATGTAAGGAACGCTTGTTGGTCGTCGACAGCGATCGCAACATTACGAATGCCTTTGGTGGGGCCCGTCCCGGAAAGCAACCAAGAGACAGGATACGATCCACGACTGCGACGATCAGCAAACGCGGGCCTAAAGTCGGGTGTCCTAAAAACTATTATTCCAGGGAGTGGGTGGCAAATCTAAGCAGCGAACGAATGATTAAGGCGTTAGCAATGAAGGAAAGGAAGGACTTGGGTAACGTACAAGCTTAAGTAGTTGTTATCGAGTTGTCATCGAGTATAGACGTTGGGTTGCTGGTCAACCCAAGGCGAATACCAATATTGAATATGACGATGTCCGCGGTCTTATCGGCTTGGAAGTCTATAGCAGGAAAGGCAAGAAGAATTACTCTGGATGATCCAAAGTAATTCAGATAGTACGCCGGATGATCGTGAAGGCGTTATCAAAGGTATGGGCGACTGGGTTGCTGGTAGTCCATGGCTCATCCCGAGGATTCAGCAGAAACACGTGGGAGGAAAGGAAAACGGAATTGCTTTGGATGATCCAATGTAATTCTGAGAAGATACACTGGATGATCCAGTGCATTGTAGTGAAGTCCAACAAGGCGCGTCCAAGCAAGAGGTGTCAGATCCAATCATAATAAACCACAACCGGTGATATCCGAAGAGCGGCATGTCAGCGGCATAGGACAATCCCATCAAATTCGAACCAACTCCGCTGGGCATACACACTTGTCAAGGTCTTCTAGATACGTTGGATCATCACTACGCCAATGTCAAATTGAATACTCTGGATCGTCCAAGGTATTCTTTTCCCTTGCACCCATTATCTGCCGTTTAGAAAGGCTCTAGGTACGCTGGATCCAGCGTATCTATTCCGGGGTAGATGAAAACATTGATCGTCCAATGTGTTCTTTCTTCACGCGCTTTGCGCGTTTCCTTTGTTCAACTCTCCGGGCCTTCCTTTCTTCGATTATCTGGACCTTTGTTCTTGTTCAAGATGGCGATCTTTTCGGTCAACGTTGATTTGACGACTTTGTTCACCCAGTAACCAGGTCTCTTGTTCTCTAAGGTGTGTTGTTTTCTTTTATTCTATAAAGATACCATGGATGATTTATTAACCAATAACCACAGGTTACTTTCGTCGCTCGTCCCAAGTGTTCTGGTTTACCACTGCACTTAACCCCATTCCTTCATATTCACCATGCCACTCTGTTTCTGCGTCTCATCCGGCTGTTACACTGCTGGAGGCACTGATCCTCTCTCCCATAAACCACTTGGGAGAGATGTCGACCGCCGAACGCTTAGGGCCCATGCAAACGCCGACAAACAGGCTGCTTTCAATGCAGCCCAGCAGAATACGGAACTCACCCTCGACAGCCAGATAGATGAAATCACGACATACCTTTCAGCAAGTGTACTTGCAGATGAAGTTTCGGGTCCATCGCAGAACCCTGGTGGTTCGCTTTGGTCGAGGCACGACGGTTCTGCAGAGTCTCCACCTCAAGATAATCCTGTTCCTGCGCCAGCCACCTTTCCTCAGACATCAGTTCCTCAGACACCTCCCACTATTTCTGAAGTCCGTGACGCTCAAGGCCATCGGCCTACCTCTTTACACTCCCCACCTCGCCAGGTTGGTTCACGGCGTTCACGTGAGGCTGAAGTCCTTGCATGCTTGGCCGATCTTGAAGTTGATGTAGACGCTCTAAAGCGTGAAGTTTCCGACTGCCTTCCCCAGCTCGGCAAACCATCGTCCTCTGGTCCACCAACACCTTTTCCTCATATGGATTTATTGCTTTCCTCGAAAGAGCTCAAATCGCGATTGGACGCAGTTACGTTGAAAACGCCAGCTGTTCTTGAGCTCAAGGACATGACTTTACGCAAGTTACAGCTCATCGAGAGCAAGCTGACGATGGCGAAGAAGGATTGGAAGGAGGAATTGCTCAATATCAAAGGCGCAAAAACTCCAGAATATGGCCTTCGTTTTGAAACAGGTAATGTCTATCTTAATATTGCTACATATAAAACTTTTACCGACCATTCTATTCTTTCCAGACCATCATTTTAAGCCGGTCCTCCAAGATGCCCACCCTGTACTTCAAGTTGTCTTGTTCATGGTTACCGTATGCCATGTATTGCTCGGTGTGAGCCGTCGCGGCTGCACTTTCATGCTGAGGATGGTTCAATACATCATCCATTTAACCCTTCTTCGGACCGGCGGTCTTTCTCAAGCAGACGAGAAACTTCTGGGTGACATCCCTTCCAATCCTCGTGCAACTGAAAAGGAGTTTTCGCTTGACAATAAAACAACAATCCTTGCCGTATGTCCCAACCCCGACTGCCATTTTACATATGAGCCAACCTTCCAGGCGGGTTCGCCTATCCCCGTCTATCCTGACGTGTGCCACCATCGTGAATTTCCAGGCAGCAAGAAATGTGGTACACCACTTCTCAAACCACGACGCGTGAATGGCCACACAGTTTACCTTCCAATCAAGCCCTTTGTTGCTTTTAGCTTTAAGGACTGGCTGGGCGGCCTGTTGTCGCGTTCTGGTTATGAGGAGAAAATGGACAATGCTTGGGCGTCATGCAAAGGCGGATCAACCCCTCCAAAGGAAATGAAGGATATTTTCGACGCCGAAGTCTTGCGAAACTTCAAAGGTCTTGACGGACTGCACTTCAGTGCTGGCGGCGATGAAGGCCGGTATGTTTTCTCCCTCTGCGTCGACTACTTTAACCCCCTGGGCAACAAACAGGCAGGGAAGAAGAAGTCGATCGGCTTGATATCGCTCGTCTGTCTCAACCTACCTCCAGAAATGCGCTATAAACCGGAAAACATGTTTCTATTTGGAATCATTCCTGGACCAAATGAACCTCCATTAACCTGTCTCAATCATTACCTTCGTCTACTCGTTGACATGTTGTTGGAATTCTGGTACAACGGCATTCGCTTTTCCCGCACTGCGGCTTATTATTATGGGAGGGTGGTTCGATGTGCCCTCGTTTGTCTCGTTTCTGACCTTCCTGCGGCTCGTAAAACCGGCGGCTTTGCATCAATTCACCACACACAAATGTGTGCAATGTGTCACTGTACAAGACGGCCAGATGATACCTTCAATGATTCATTTGCAAGATTAGGGAACCGACGGACAAACGAAGAAATTCGCAATTCTGCGCAAGCTTATCTGGATGCTAAGAATGAGAAGGCGAGGACTGAAACTGTTCATGACACTGGGATCCGGTGGTCTGAACTATTTCGGCTCCCATATTTTGACACCTCGTGTTTCATTGTCGTCGACGCTATGCACAACCTGTTTCTTGGCTTGGTCCAGGAACATTTCGACATCCTGGGGATTCGACTTAACAATATCGACAAACCAGCAAAATCTATTATAATTCATGTTCCTGAGGGGGAAATTGCTCGGTTGAATGTTCATGAACGAAAGAGCGTCCTCCGTCTAATAACTATCCTTGAAGCACCTATAAAGAAGGAACTCAAGTTGACGGTTGGCTATGATAAATACTACAAGCGGTTATTTCCCCTACATCGAGAGGCACTCAAATTACTTTTTACATCAGTTGGCGCCTCTTTGAAGGCAGACACCAATCACGTCAACAAAAAAAGGTTCAATAAACCCGATTTCATCCACTCAATTCTTGCCTGGGTCAGTCTTAACTCCTCTTCGAAGGTCAACTTAGAGGCTAATATTATTTGTATAGCGGTTAACCCAAACTGAAACACCACAAAACTTTACGAGCGGCTCAATTCTTACTGCTATGGAAGTTGCTGAGCTTCGGTCTGATATCGAAAACATGATCACCCCTTCCTGGCTCACGTCGGTTCCGGCCAACCTGGGGGAACCGAGTCATGGAAAGCTCAAGGCAGATCAATGGCGTACACTCAGTACGGCCTATCTCCCCATTTCACTCATTCGCCTGTGGGAACAAGTAGAAGATTTTACGGATCAACGCTCAAAGCAATGCAAAGAGCTCTTAGAAGTCACCCTATCCCTAGTCTCAGCGGTCATCATTGCATCTTCTCGGACTACTTCACAGGAAAATGCTGACCTCTATCTCTATCACATGCAAAAGTATCTCAAGGGAATTCGGGGACTGTTTCCGCGGTATAAGTTCCTTCCGAATCAACATATGGCCCTCCATCTTGCAGAATATTTGCGACTCTATGGTCCGGTACATTCTTGGTGGACCTTTCCTTTTGAACGTTTGATCGGAATGCTCCAACGTATTCCAAATAACTTCCAGAGTGGTAAGCATTTTTCTTTTCTTTTTTGAGTTTGACTCACTGTACCTTCAGGTAAACTCGAGGAGACCATATCTTCCTCATTTACGAAGTCTGCCAACCTCCGAGCATTTATGTTCAAAGAGGGTTGTCCTCAGGCAATCAGAAATTGCAGTGGCTATTTCTCAAAACTAATTGACCCACAAGTGCGCAATACATTGCTTACAGATATTGCGCGGTTTCTGTCCCTTGACGACGAAGCAGATGAGCCAACTGGTATAACCGGTAGGATGACTGCCATTGCGGAAGGACCCTACCGAGCATTGCAGACATACCTCTCCTCCACGAGGGCAACACCACGCGAAGCTAAAGTCCTGACTTGCTATACCATAAACCGTTTGACATTCACCACGGTTGCTCGCCATAGAGGCAACAGCTTCATTCTTGTCCGCCGCCTTCCGCGTCTATCTATTCCAGCTCAGATCGAAAGCATCCTCCAGATTTCTACGGGGGAAGTTTATTTTGTTGTTCGATTTTTCCTCAAGACTATGTCCGAAGACCCATTTCAAAAATACCCCTTCCTCCATTCGTCACTCTGGTCTCAACAACTTGGACAACTTGTAATTATCAAGCCTCAAGATGTCGAATCACACTTTGCTGGCCTGTTTTTTCCATGGTGTGGCGCCGACTGTTTGGCTGTTATATCTTTATGTCGGGTAACTATCTTGTTCCCTTACTTTGGACCAAGGCTAACAATTGTTTATCTATACAGGAATACTAATCTTCAATTCCTTATCTTGTAATTATTATCTCAGTAGCCATCTATTACTAATACCACATGAATTATATTATACTTGTTCTTGTCAATCTATTCTTTGACTTTGTCTTTAGTCAATAAGTCATTGTCTGGCCCCAAGTTGGGTCAGATGACGTACCCCCGACTTGGGACGATGCAACTTGGAATGAGTCTTCAAAGCCCGTTGAGAAACGTCAAAACAATAAAAAAAGGGTATATAAATATAACTCGTAGTTCTCATTGGGAGATCATGTCTCTTCCAATTAAATCTCATCTGCCGCTCATCACAACTCGCATCGAGTTCAAATTTAACCCGCTACCCCCTCCACCCCAAATTACGACCCGACGCGATTTTGGTGCGAACATTCGGCGACAGAATCGGTACCATTCTGCACCCTACAGTCGACCCAAAGCGCGCGCACGAACGCCTGCCAGAGCTCAGTCAGTTGGCTTTGACATTCGATCAATATCCTCGTTGTCCGATCTGTCAGACGACGACGAGGAATCCGTCGATGGGGATAGCGTCCAGTCAATACGTGGATTGATCCCCAAGCCTGGTGGAGAGGCGGGAAAAACCAACAGCGGCGGGTACAACCTCGAAAGGGCTTTAGGCTGGACCAAGAAGCGCTATGATGAATTCAATGTGAGTCTTATATCAAATTGAGTAGAACAACACTCACCTCCTGTAGAACCATATCAAGACCGAAGTCGCTGACAAGCTAGACGCGAAGAAGTGCTTCACTAATCAGAAAGTATCTGAACTGGACAAGATCATCCAATCAGTAAGTCTCAAACGACGAGGGTAATGGCATACTGACCTGCCTTGTATATAGACTGCGCGCAAGTTCGATATCGAAAACACATATGTCAACAATTGGCCAATCCGCGAGGCGCTGAAGTCGAGATTGAAGTACACTTCGGACTTGGAGAAAAAGAGGGAGTTGAGGAAAGCCCAGGCTGAACTGAAGCAGGTGAGACCAATTCAACGAATGTAAACGAAAAGCCGACTCACTTCGAACAGGCCATAAAGCCATTCAAAGGCATAAGCAAGGCCAAGGAGGATGATTGACGAGTTTCGTAGCTTGTAAGATACGTGCGAATTGATTGCGTCGACAATAAAGATATTTGTAAAGTTGAGATGAGTTGAGGACTGACTGAAAGCTGTGGATAATCCACGATTTTCAACGAGTGAAAGAGGAATGTGAGTCGTTGACTAGGATGATCCTAGTCAACGTGAAGGATGAAGAGACTAAAGTTGTGACCTCGCGTTTGATCGGTAATTTAGACTCCGATTGAAATCTGATCTAACCGACGCGGACAGTTCATCTCTCTATTCCTGTCTTCCACCTTTCGTGTTGTAGCGGACTATCCGCGGCAACACTTTCCAGTTTCCTGTAACTGTGTGGGATTATCCCTGGCAGTGTCTCCGCCACTGAACGCGTTAGAAACGCGTTCCTTGATTCTGTTTACACTCTCGAAAGCGCACTCTCGTGTGAGGCCCTTCTTCGTACGGTCGCGCTTTCTGTGCTAACTTTCGTTGTCAGATACAACCCTATTGCCTCATCCTTTGGTCCCTGCCTTTTGGCTGGATAAAACGTCGATATAATTGTAAGTACCTCGTCCTACATCTCGACGACCGTCATCCGACTAATTGCTACTCTCTAGACATGTCGCCCCTCACCTTCGACTACTCCAACGGCCGTGTTTCTGTGCAACATGGCATGATATTCTACTCGCCAAACTGCTCTCGAGCAGTCGACCTTCCGAAGCAACGTACCTATTCATCCGATCCATTCGAGCAACCTCGTCTGAATACCTCCATGTTCAGACAACCAGTCTGGTGGTCTCAAGGCTGGGCATGGCTGAGCTTCATACCCTTGTCGCCATCCTTTCTCTTCACGCCTTTCGAACCTCTCTGTGAGATGCCTCACATCGAAGAGGTCGACTTTTCCTTCACTACACCATCTGGGAAATTGCAGTCAGAGCTCCGGTTCAGGATGTCTGAAGAAGATATTGCGCGCTGGTCCAAAGAAGAGAGGCGCATCGTAAAGCTTGCGCACACTATCAAGCTATGTTACGGTATTTCGGCAAATGCTCCTCCCAAACCATCGTCGTTCCATTTCGATCGCGCTCATAAGTCACATCCCATAGCCAAGCGCATGATCTGTCTTGCTCGCGAATGGTTTGTAATTTGGATGGGTTATCTTTCCTACATAATAGCCAAGACAGATATACTTGTACCCAACAGTACACCAGATGATTCAACACCGGCCCCCGACTGGTACAATCGGATGCTGAAGGATCCCGAATTCGATCAGGCTTGGCTCGACGGCCTCATCATGTCTACTGTCTGCTCCTATGAGTCGACAACCCCACGAGCTGGGATTATATTCCAGTGGTCGGAAGAGGACCAACGCCGTGAACCGATCGACTTTTTCTACAACAATCATATTCCCGTTCATTTCATCTGGTCCAACAAGGAAGAGCAAGCTATTTTGAGTGACCATACCTTGTCCTATCTTCAACCACCCGATTCGCTAATCAAGGAGGCTTTGACACGCCTGTTCGCTACTCCAAGTGTTCCTCTGGCTGGCCTTGTACTCCAACGATACTTTGAGCTTGGAGAGAACTCGATTTCAAACCAAACTCTCGAATTCCTTCGCCTTCAATATGCGCCAACCTTCGTCTTTGAATTTACAGCACAACAATTCCTCGACGAGGAGACCCTCCTTAAGGAAACGGAAGCTACTGCAGATGACCACTTGAAAGCCCTGAGGGTACAACGGGACAATGAACTTTTCGTGGCCGCTCAGACCGCTTCCTCTCTTCCATACCAAGGTCTAGTCGATAACATTCGACAACCGGGAGAGAAGCTGTTCAACCACTTCGATGACTTTTTCGCTGCACGCATGAAGCGTCAGGAGGAGCTTTTGCGTGTAGAGTCTCCCCAGAATCGTCAGAGGCGCGAATCACGGGAGTGGTATCCGCTCATTGAAAACTCGAATATGTTTATCTGGGAAATAACTCAGTCTTCTGGCGGCTGTCAGATGTACAAGCGGGTTAAGGTTAAGCGAGACTACAACTGGGACACGTATTGCGATTTCAAATCCCACCAGCGGTTGTACGATGCCTTCTCCAATGAATGGGATTTATGCGACGACTTTTGTTTTGGCCCTGTCGACGATTCTTCCGAGTCCGATGACTACAACTCTGATGAAGGCTATGATGATAGCTATCCTGAAGAATTTGTTTCTCGGCCGAAACCCTCTTCTCAGCACTCTGCCCCTATCGAAGTTGAGACCGATGCTGACTTGTTAGCGGATCAATGCTGCGCTGACCCGCTTGAAGCCATGGCTCTCATATACGGCTATGTACCGCATCAAGGTTCAGACAATCTTCCTTCGGTGCATGGCTGGGACTCAATCCTGAATTTCTTGGGATTCTCCAAAATTTCAGAATTACCAGAGGTTTCGGAACAAGAGAAGATGATGATGATGAACCACTTTAAAGCTATGGTCTCCAAGGCTAGTTCTAAGGATGTGGATGAAATCATCGGCCAAGCTTTCCAAAATCTTGCAGGTCTATTTTCCTTTGATTCCATCCAGCGCCCATCCGATGACCTCTTCGTATTCTCTTCACCTCGGTCAAATGCATGCCAGTGGGTTCTTGGAGTCCATTCTGCTGCTGCCGCTCTGTATGTTTGTCGATATATCCTCGAGAATCCTCATGCCCACACTATTCTTACCATTGCCCGTCGCCTTCTTGATCGAGGAATCCGATTTCGTACCTTTCTACCACTTTCTTGCAGCCCTCGACAATGCACCATCACTGAGCATTACTCGCCAAAAGTTTATAGGCTGAAGACGCACACGTTCACAAAGGCCGACTTTGATGTGGCAATGCGGGCTTGTCAGTCAATCCTTTCTTCTCCTCAAGGACGGGCTGCTTTGCTGCGAGGAGGAGTTATTGCACGTATTGCAAAACAATACCTCAGTACGGATGATGCTTTGAATGGGCCGTCTCTTGAAGTCACTGCACACAGAGTTGGTTATCTCGCTGGCTCTGGTATCCGAGATGTCAAGTTGTGTGATGACGAACTAACGGATAATGATATTGCGATTATTTGCGGGACATATTCACTTTATACAGGTAAGCCTTCTTAATAGCTTCTTATGTCCAAATCCAAATCTCTCATACACTTCTTAGGAATTCCAGGACAGATAGCTGTGCATTCATGGTTTCCCCCCCCAACAGCTTGGGAGCATGCTCGCTCTGGTTGCAAATGGCTTGACTGGACGGAGCGGTGTGAGGAACGTTTCTTGACTATCCTGCGTAACATTGATGAAGGTAAGGCACGGCCAAAGGCACATGCTGACTGGATCAGTTATCTGCGCGGCCAGTCAGTATCTCGCATTTTGGTCGAAGCAAATAATACACATTCCGAACGATTTATGAATAGGATGGTAGAGCGTGGGCAGGGGATCTAATCATGACATTCATACTTTTTCATCCGAGAATCCTGCTGCCTTCGTCGTCGTCTTTTTGTACATGCTGCATATGTGTTTAATAATATCTTTTTGCCTTTTTGTTTGTTAACGACTTGAAATTGAGATTGAGAAATTCTTTATCGGGGCCCAAGTCGGGTCAGATGACGTACCCCCGACTTGGGACGATGCGTTCTGCAAAATGCAGAATTTTTATTTATAATAAGATTCTACAAAAATCTAAATCCATTCGGAATTAGATCAGAACGATACGTTCTAAATATCTCAAAATGAAAGGTTCTCATCTGCTTTTGTGCAATTGCAGATTGATATGTTCTGAATTAGGGTGAATTTGGATAGAACCTTACGTTTTGATTAGATTCTAATTGTCTCGTAATCAGCACAGAAGGAAAAATTCTGCGAGATACTGAATTTAGGCAAAACATAAAAATCTCCCTCGATTCTTATTGTCTTTTGCGTCGTGGCAGAAACAATTAAAAATTTATTATTCTGCTTTAATTAGAACTAAATGATTTCACGTTACATTCTACCTAGATTCTGCGCTCCGCAGAATATTCCCCTTCCAGCAGTGATAGGGCTTTATCTCTTCATTACGAATGAGATGACTTTCAAAAGAGGATAAAATTCGCTCGCGAGTGGCCTCCTCGTTTCGAAGATGCTTGATGTGCAGTGGGTTGGCGTGAAGGGTTTCAGTCAAGAACTTGTATACGCTCGTGCTGTCGCTCACACATCCTTTGAGGGCCCGGATGTTGTTGGAATCCTGATAGTGGTCAATTCCTATAACCAAAGCAAATAGGCGAGAGACGTCCATTTCTGCAGAGGAAATTGAAGCCTGGTCCTGCACCGATCCGTCTTTTAAGCTGGGGTGATGATTGACACAAGGTATGAATGAAACGTGATAATAGCTTCACCTTTGATATTTATCTGACAGCTTTGAATGTCCTAGATCGACGTGACTGAGTGCCGAATATCAGCAAGATTGTACACGTGGTATAATTATCAACTAAATAATTGGTTCACCTCTCCGATTCAGAGTTTACGGCGCTAATGGGTGCGGCAGTTGATTGGGTCCGTATTTTGACAAGTGGGATAGAATTGGCTAGCAATTTCGATAGCCACTTCCAAGCCGTCATTGACATAGCCCACATCGGCCTCACAATCCGATCGATCCTATCGGGTACCGCATGTATTTTAAGGAAATCCAAAACAATTCCGAGGAGACAAGCGTACCATGTATATTCCTGAGACGAGCTCGTGGATTCGACAATTTGATCCATATGTATGCCCCCGCTGAATAGAATAACAATGGAAAGAAAGGCGCCTCTTTACGGTTGCAGAGATTTCAGGGTTAGAACGAAGGCCCCTTCAGCGATGAGTGGCAGCTTATGAGGTCTCATAGTGTAGCGTTCCCGCAGGAAGGCTTCCTAGGTACCTTCAGAAATGTGAGAGACGTAAGTCAATAAACGACCACGCTCGAAACCGATCTGGGGAAGAAGCAGCATGGCATAAGGCAATCATACCATCAGCAACGTGTAGCTCAATAAGCTACCGCAATACTTGAAACCCATCTGAAAAAGTAGCATCATTGAACATGGCAAGCAACCACGAGGAGGTGGACATGCCGGCGCTTAATTCACCGACTTTCTCGTTATTGCTTACTTCCAGGAGTTTAACATCCGACAACAATCTTACGAATGCATGTCTCATGGACATTATTAATTTCTGAACCCCGGATATTAAATTTTCTGACATACTGAAGGCATGTAGTCTCACATCATCGACAGTTTGCCTCCAATGGGAAGTGGCAGCTGTCTGAGGCGGTTGGACGGACCTATGTACTGCACTTATCCATGGTTCAAACTTGGGTCGACTAGCGAGTAATTTTACCCGAATAATTGCATCAAGGCTGTGCTCATACTCTGGTTAGAGCTTCGCAAGCACGATGGACGTGTTCAGGTGCATTGAGTCCGAAGAATTCTTTCAAAGACACCCAGTATTAACCACTCAGACCCGATCTGTATGCAAATTAATGATAAAAAAAGATACTTATTACTCACCATAACTTAAATCCGTCACGTCAGGGTCAATGTAGAAGAGACGTCTTCAATCGCGTCTCCAGTTTGGAACGTTGAAGTCCTCAGAGAAAGCAAAGGGATCCTAGGAGGTCTTGGACACTACATTTTGGATGCCGAATTTCAAGGGCTGTGAGATTCAAAGGCAGGGAAAGTGTTTTCTCTCCCGGAACTGTGAGGCTTTGTAGCTTCGATATTGAGTGTAGCTTACCCGGGTTAAATTCTATTAGTTTTCACAGTAACGGGGGTTTCACCACTTGTTCACATGTAGGTTATTCTTAACCTCCAAACATATACCGGGGAAGGTCATTTCGGACTTCAATATTACTACTAGAGTAGAATAGCACGTTTTTAGTTCTGTGAATTCATACTAAGACGAACCTCAGAAATAACCCTTACCCGCATGAAGCAAAGTGAGTTTTCAACTGTGCCATGTGCTCACGTCTACAACGTGCAGCTTTTGACGGGCCATTTTCACATCAGACTTTAACTTGATATTCAGCGCCGAAGTTTGAAGGGAAAAATCGACGGCATCAGCACAAGTGAGGGTGACTTGAGCCTATCAATTAGCGTATCAAGTTTTTCGAGTAGGCAAGCAACTGAAAACAGCAACAAAACAGGTGCAGCCTGACACGATCAGCTTTACCTTTTGCGAAAAACCTGGTCGCCTCGAATATTCTCGACTTGGCGTAGCCGATGGTTCTGGGTTATCTGACAGCGAGCACATTCGTAATTAAAAGCTCCGGGGCGATTATACAGTGGGAAATTCCGGCGGCAACTTCCGCCGCTCAACTGAGGAAGTATACATGAGGGCTGAATACGATCATCCTCGCTACAGTTTTAATTCCAATCAACGGTGGGTATTATTGGCGATAAATCCCATCGTGTAGTGCGGCCCATTCCGCGAGTGCAAAAATATGCACTGCGCGCTCTTCTGATTCCCAGATTCTCTGATGACAGTGGAGAGCAAGCAAAAAGTGCTAAGAAGCGTGAGACTCACCGATTTGGACACTGACCTAACGCAAGGCAAAGGCACCTGCCCGAATGGGAGGATAGAGGGCGTTAATGAATGAATCGCACCGATACTTATAAAATTGACCGAATTAATGGACACGACGAACTATATTTGGGATAAGACAGCCAGCATGTTTAAACGTTTCATTTACGAAGATGACAGAGTACATCCATTGGACGTGAGTTATGAATGAACCGAAGTTGGCCCGAAGACGAGTAAGAAGGGGGTTCAGAAGCACATCGACATTAGGGTAATATAATAAGACTACCTATCAACTTGGGATACAATTGATTGAATATTGCAAAACATTCCTTGAGGTTGAATGGTGAAGGGTGTAGGATTGGGTCGAGGTAAAGAGCAAGCTGGAGTTACGGAGTATTAATTAATGAACGAATATCGCCAGAAGGACGCTCATAGATACCAAAGGCATGTCTGATCAGCCTCGTGGATACCGCGCGGCCAAGATCCTGCTTCTCCGGGTCCAGTGTGGGTTTCAGACCCAAAATTCGTTCAGCCGTCACCTCCGATTAGCCTCCGCATTAACTTCTGCCCCAAGACGGGTGGTGGTGGTGGTACCATCGTAAACTTCGAGTTCGGATATCCGTTGAAGCTCGCGTTCGTGTTCGACGGCAGGTCCCAAACTAAAATTGGGCTGGGAATATCTGGGCTAAGATAAGGTTTAGGCGAGCGGGAACTAAAAAGGATACTAACCTTTGATTTACTCTAAGAATAGCGACGTATGGTGGGTGGTGATGCCGCCACGACGATGACAGCGATTGTTTTCGAGAAAACACTTACTATATGCGCCTTTTACGGCAGTGGCGGTGGGAATGGCGACTCGAGAGCAGAAAACTAAATATTCAGCTCAGAGGCGGCAGCGGCAAAGGGGTTGGCAATTCGTGAGCACGCATATAAGAACGATGGGCAGTTCCTAAGACAGGCTAGAGGATGGCGGAGATTGGTATTGGGAACCATTGGGTGGACGGAGCAAAGAAGTTAGTGCTAGCGCAGAGGGGAAAAGGCGCGAGAGTCAATGGAGAACGATACCAGGTACAAATAAGACTGCTGCCCAGGGAGCGTGCCAAATCCGTCGAAAATTCGGCCAAGGAACGATAAAAGCGAAGGTGGAAGCAGACGACGAGCAGGCTTTCCTCCTAGCCCGCCAACCAACCCAAGATCTGACGGCTAACCAAACAACGTCTTCCCCATGGACTGCCTCAATGACTGAGCTGATGTATGCGTCAGGCATGTCTTTCTCCATCACCAGTAGTAGGTTCGCCACGACATTCGTCCGAAGTTCAAAGGTCGGCGGGAGAGGAGCCTGCGCTAATCGCTGGCTCTCAGAAATCGGACATTATCAACAAATTTCCGACGAGTAAGTCAGATTGTCTGCGAGATCGCCTAATCGTGAGTGGGTGCAAAAAGCCAGGTGCGGACAGGCGGGTGCTCGAGAGTATGTTGATGTTGTGATGTTGGGTGGGACGACGGTACCGGATATTGGGCTGAATTTCGAGAAGAACTCGAACCGGACGCGCCGCCTTGGACTCTGGAGCAGCCATATGGTGGTCGTATTTGACGGCTCTCCTCTCCTCGGACCTCAACTATTCCCACTACTCTCACCTCCACCATCTGCTCCAGCTGCGAGAGCGACAACTTTTCTCCTTTGATGGTGTAGATGCAGTGGTTTGACCCACAGTTAACATCGGGAGATGTTAACGCCGGCGATGTTCTAGATACAACCAAAATGAATACGGTGATCGCTTGCGAGTCGACGTATCGCTGAAATCTTACACTAAGGGGTAGAAAAGTCCAATGCGGTGGCGGAAGCAGACAAACAGGAACCGAGCACATCTGTAACACAGGTAGGGCAAAGCCGGAGTGCGTGGTGATGCTGCTAAGTGCTGGGAGGGAGAGCAAGCAAAGAGGCTCTATATTCCGCTCGAAGACGGCGGACGAGGGCGAGTGACTGAAAGAGAAGAAGAAGATCAGCCGCACGCGATAGGAAAGAGGCAGAGCAGGACGAACATACTCGAGTAGAGGTCGGCGACGGCAGGGGTAAACAACGGGCTGCGCGAACCCAGCCTCGGGTACGCTGTACGTAGGTGCTGGGCCGTCCGATTTCGCAGATTTCGCTGCTGTCCCGTCCTCGATGTCCAGGGCGTTGCTGGATGTCATGTGCTCGACGGGGCTTTCCAGCTGGGCGACGCCGACATTGTGTTTACAGCTTCTCAATCCCTAGGTTAGCTACTCGAGAGAAATGCATAGAAGCGAGAGAAACTTACCACGAAGGCGTCAAGCTACGATTTTGAGGCCATTATGAAGTTGGAATGGTGAAACGACATTGGGAGTCGGAGGGTAAGAGCCGTGTGCTGGTGCTTTTGCTGTTCGAGTCACGCTGTTGGCTGACATAATGGTTCAAATAACTTGAAGTATGAGAGATATGATTGGGGAAAAATCAGGGTCGAAGCACGCTTCGGAAGAGCAAACAATGTGATTAGTCCACAAAAAAACGGAGTGTAACGCATGGAGAAATGGATCAAAGCGAAGATTGGCTTAGTAGACGCGTTTTGAAAAAGGCATCCGGTAAGGCGGTTGCGGGAGTGGCTGTGTTCGGCACGGAAAGAGAAGTAAGCGGTATGGCGCCTATTGTGAGATTGGCAAAATCCGGGTAGCGCGCAGGCGCTCATCTCATCACCGTCTGGATATTTGATGGGTACTGCTCGCAAGTTCTCGAATGTTCTGGTATTTGCCTGCTATACCCGTGATCTCTTCAAGTACTAATGATAATTGCAGTCCCTCCCAAGGTTCTTACTCAAACGCTCAGATTAGTTAGACGGCTTCCCCGACTGTATTTTCATTTTCCTAACCCCACACCAATCACTGCAACCGTCAGTAAAATTCGTATTCAAAAAGGCATCCACGTAGACGTGTCGAGTTGAATGGCAAATTGTGACTCAATAGTATTCCAAGCTGCATCTGAAAATGACGGCGACATGAAGAGGTAAACACAACTGCGATATTATGCCCATGGTACCCAAAAATCCTCAAGTCGGCGGAATTCAAGCCTGAGTTTAGTATTATACTTCGTACTCTAGCATACCTGAAGGTCAAACATGGAATATCATTGGTTCTTATCGATAAATTTATCCAGTAGATCAAATACAGATATTTACGCTGCCATTTAGAAAATAGAAAATCTGGCTAAAATGTTGTACAAACGGATATTGAGAATGTGAAATCGTAACAAGAACTATGAAAAAAAGATACATATCAGTAGCCGAAGTGAACATATGGAACCCATTTCAAGAACGCGTCGTCGCCCTCTCCAAGATCCTCCTCTCGGACTTTCCTTGTAGCATAATCAAGGGCGTAAGCTGCCTTAGTGCTGTCCAATCCGTCCGGCCCCATCTCCTTTAGTAAATACTCATAAAACGCCTTCGCAAACGCCGGCCCATGCTCATCGGAGATGCTCCACATCGTACCAACCACCCCACGATAACCTGCAGCAAGCATACCAGCAGCGAGATGGACAACTTCCTCTGATAGCTTGAGGTCGCCTTTGCTCGTTTGAGAAGCCGAAAGAAAGGCCAACTCGGGGTTCGGGAGATTCTGGCTCATGATTTCAAGGAGCTCAAGGCGACCATCATAGAGGTGGACGCCGCTCTTGAGTGAATCTTCTGTGTCCTGAATGCCATGGCAGGCAAAGTGAACCCAACTACAAGTGTTCATTGCTTCCTTCACCTTGCTCGTGGTGGCTGCTTCGTCTTCCAACAGCTGCACCTGGATGCTGATCTTATCCACAATTGATTTGAGGTCGTGTATCTCATTTCGCGTAAAAGGGATTGAGGGAAGATTTGGCGTGTTTGGGCTAACGAGCAAAAAGTCGGTGGATTTAGAGGTAGTGGAGGATGCGCCAGCGGCTTTCTTGTTAAGAGCCTGAACAGTCGGCGTATACGATGAAACGACAAAGTCAGAGATGCATAATCCTGGCTTGTATGAAGGGCCATATATCCCAGCCGCGTGGAGTGGAAGGAATGCCAGTGGGCCTGTTGGGCACCACCATATACGGCGGCGAGCCGACAAGCTGGGGTGAGACTAAAGAAAATCAGTACGAAGGATATGCCAAAGAGAAACATCTTACGGAGAATCCCAGTGCTTCGAGAATTGGTTGGACAACTTTGTACCAAAGTTCATTGAGGATAAATGACATGGATGATGTGAAAGGTCGAACACGCGTAGGCAATCGATCTTGATCCTCCATTTCCCGTGGCTCTTGTAAGTTCCCTTGAAGGCTCTTCCTCAATTCCTCGGCATTTGCAAGACTGAAATTTTCTAGAGGGATATGTAGAGGCTCTGTAGATTCAGCTTTAAGTGCCAAAGCATCACACCGGGTTTCATAAATGTTGAATATGATCACAGAACCACCTGGGGGTAATAACGAGAGAAGTTTGACGACCTTAGGTGGCCGAAGAAAATCGTCGAAGTCTGGAAGACCCCGGATCTCTTCAAGAAGTTGCTTGTAGTCAGTCGCAAGGCTGGTATGAATCAGAGTATCATCCTGAATGCGAATTTCTTGCGCAAGTGTTCCACTCGAGGAAGGACTGGAACGAGTTCCGTGAGACTCTAATGCCTTCGCGACCTCGGTGAAGTGATTGGCCAAGGAAGGATGGTTCATGCGGAGAAAATCAACTGGGGTACGAAGTTGGTTAATTTGATTCCATACCAAGCAGCGGCCTTGCTCGAGCCATTCAAGTGCGGAATCAGGCTGCTCAAATATGAGAGCACTAGCCACAGCAAGTGCTAAAAAATTAGAATGGTCAAGAAGGTTAGTATAGCGGCGATGAACCGTTTGTTCTAATCCGGCAACCTCGGAAAGCAAGGTGATGGCGAGAGAAAAGTCAAGAAGGCAATGAGAATGGTCGTGGATTGAAGAGAGCCTCGCAGCAAGCTTGGCGGACTGGATGCGAATTGATGGGGGACCATTGGATGCAGCACCACGACGATATGAAGCAATGCTGTATTTGATATCAGGGAAATATTGGCTGTGTTCAAAGCGATGTGAGTACGAATTTCCAAGGTTATTAAACCGACTTGGGAGGTCAGCATGGCCAGAAGGAGTTGATTCAACAGCTTTCTGGTGGTAATATATGGCGGAATTGATATCCTTGAGGTCCCCAGTGCGTTCAAAGCGACTTGAGTACGAATTTCCAAGGTTGTTGAAGCTCCCTGGAAGATCAGCATGGCCAGAAGGAGTGGATTCAACAGCTTTCTGGTGGTGAGATATGGCGGAATTGATATCCTTGAGGTCCTCAGTGCGTTCAAAGCGACGTGAGTATGAATTTCCAAGGCTGTTGATACAAATCGAAAGGCCAGCATGGCCAGAAGGAGTGGATTCAACAGCTTTCTGGTGGTAAGATATGGCGGAATTGATATCCTTGAGGTCCCCAGTGCGTTTGAAGCGACTTGAGTACGAAATTCCAAGGTTGTTGACCCAAGTCGGAAGGCTAGCATGGCCAGAAGGTGAGGATTCAACAGCTTTCTGGTGGTGATATAGGGCAGAATTGATATCCTTGAGGTCCCCAGTGTGTTGAAAGCGACAGAAGTATGAAGTTCCAAGGTTGTTAAACCTATCTGGAAGGGCAGCATGGCCAGAAGGTGTGGATTCAACAGCTTTCTGGTGGTGAGATATGGCAGAATTGATATCCTTGAGGTCCCCAGTGCGTTTGAAGCAACATAAGTATGAATTTCCAAGGTTGTTGAGCATACTCGGAAGGTCAGCATGGCCAGAAGGAGTTGATTCAACAGCTTTCTGGTGGTAAGATACAGCAGAATTGATATCCTTGAGGTCCCCAGTGCGTTCAAAGCGACTTGAGTACGAACTTCCAAGGTTGTTGAGCATAGTCGGAAGGTCAGAATGGCCAGAAGGAGTTGATTCAACAGCTTTCTGGTGGTGAGATATGGCAGAATTGACATCCTTGAGGTCCCCAGTGTGTTCGAAGCGAGATAAGTATGAACTTCCAAGGTTGTTGAGCCAAATTGGAAGGTGAGGATGATTGGAAGGCGTGGATCCAACAGCTTTCTGGTGGTGAGATATGGCAGAAATGATATCCTTAAAGTCACCAGTGCGTCTGAAGCGAAGTAAGTACGAACTTCCAACGTTGGTCAACCTACTTGGGAGGTCAGCATGGCCAGAAGGAGTGGATTCAACAGCTTTCTGTTGGTGAGATATGGCAGAATTGATATCCTTGAGGTCCCCAGTGTGTTCGAAGCGAGATAAGTATGAATTTCCAAGGTTGTTTAGCATACTCGGAAGGTCATCATGGCCAGATCCACCAGAAGGAGTGGATTTAACAGCTTTCTGGTGGTAAGATATGGCAGAATTGATATTCCTGAGGTCCCCAGTGCGTTTGAAGCGACTCGAATATGTGTTTCCAAGGTTGTTGAGATAAATCGGAAGGCCAGCATGGCCAGAAGGTGTGGATTCAACAGCTTTCTGGTGGTAAGATATGGCGGAATTGATATCCTTGAGGTCCCCAGTGCATTTGAAGCAACATAAGTATGAATTTCCAAGGTTGTTGAGATAAATCGGAAGGTCAGCATGGCCAGAAGGAGTTGATTCAACAGCTTTCTGGTGGTAAGATACAGCAGAATTGATATCCTTGAGGTCCCCAGTGCCTTTGAAGCGACTCGAATATGTGTCTCCGAGGTCGTTGAGATAAATCGGAAGGTCAGCATGGCCAGAAGGTGTGGATTCAACAGCTTTCTGGTGGTGAGATATAGCGGAATCGATATCCTTGACGTCCCCAGTGCCTTCAAAGCGACTGAAGTACGAATTTCCAAGGTTGTTGATCCAACTTGGAAGGTTAGAATGGCCAGAAGGGGTATATTCGACTGCTTTCCGGTGGTAGGATATGGCCTGGTTGATATCCTGGATGTTTGCGGTACATTTATACCGACTGGCGTAAAAACTTCCAAGGGTGAATATGGCACTATCAATGTCAGTGACCAGTGTAATGGCTGGCGAGGATACTGCATGGTCCAAGTGTCGAATGGCTTGAGTAATGTCTTCGACATTTCCAGTGTTGTTGAAACGGTCTCCGAATTCCTTCGCGCAGCGCAACTCAGAGATGGCTCGTGCTAGCGCAGTAACAGTCATGTTATTTAACGCAAAATGCGACGTAGAATCTACACATTGGTCAATAGGTGAGTTTAACTCGGTCACCTACTCGTACCGACTGTAAAAGATATCTTGATTGTCATGGAAATCTCATTGTTCACAAATTTGCGCTCCACTTCAACGTCTGCACAGATAACCACTTTAAGCACATGGACACAAGAAAAACATTATCTAGTGCTTACCTTCCTCTGCACACGCCATGGCGTAAATCTCATCCGCGGTGAAGAAAAGGAACGCCTCATCATCCCCATTCCTCGAGTGAACGACCAATGTCATATCACCGGCTTCTCGATGACTTGATTTGTTTCAGTAAGCGCCGGTCCATCAGTTGGGTTCAAAACATTTACGGAAAAGTGACTCACAACTCTATATTCTCAAGGGCTTTCCATTTCGTAATAGACATCTTCGTGAGGTCTAAATCCTCGAAATCACTTCCATCGCACATGATGACCAACACCAACTCGTCGGCAAAGCGACGAGGCACAGAGAATTCAAGGAAAATATCTAAGCCGCAGAGTGAGAGCAGGTGAAAACGTAGCCGAAACCAGGCTTTACCCTTTAGTACGCCTTTCCGACCTGACTGTTCACTGGTACTAGTAACCACAGTTGATGAAAGGATATTTTCGATGACGTGTGATGCCTCGTTAACGTCTAGTGGTGCAGGTTGGGGCTTCGCATAGTCTTGGGGAGCCAAAGCAATGGTGTGGAGTGGCGGTCCAGATGTCCTGACTGTGCCAATTCAAGGTCAAAATATAAACCGAAGCATAATAACTACAGAACGTACCCAGGGATTTATCGGTCGGCAGTCCGTGTGGGGTAATGGTATCTGAAATATTTGGGACCGGAATTGGAGATTCCTGCTGTGCAGGCTCTTGACTGCGAGAGGCGGACGCTCCTATTTCAACTTCGTCAGCATTTTCGATAAAGGCCATTGCGGAGATTGGAGAGATGGGTAAAGTGGGAGAGTGCGTTTGGAAGGCAAAGTAAGCGCGAAGCAGGGTTGAAGTTTTAAATTTGCGAGTTCAAATTACAGTATTGTAGCAAATAAATTTAACGCCGTCTCAATGCTGCTTGTCCGGAATGGCCAAGGCGCTGTCATTGCTACATGAACAGGAATGGACGAGATTCGATCGAACACAGGCTGATAAGTGACACGACGAAAAAACTATCATATTAGTGAGCACTCTATTCTTGACTTTTGTGGAGCTCTAGAACTCACCAGCACAGGATTCACGGTCTCCCTTGTCACCGGAGGCGCTCACAAATCATCGTAGGAGATGACGAATCGCATTCGTATTCCTATGTGTTCCAAACCGCGTAACACCAAGGCTGTTCCTCGGCAAAGGCGAGATGCCATATCCTCCGCCCACCCCTTTCTGCATTCCTCCTTCGTACATCTGAAGTTCAGATGTGTGTGACTGAAATGAACTTTGGTCACCGTCTCGTGACTGAGTCAGACTGACAGAACGATTGTTCAACTTTTCCAGCGACCGCCATGTGCTCGCTTGCTTTCTATACTGGCAAGCAGAGCCTCATTCCCCTGTGGCCCGGATTATCGATCCTCTATCCCTCCTCCAGATACATCCTAGTACTTGCGACTCCTACTCAGACACCCTTGACTCCACGCGGTATACACGCCGCTCTCTCAGCCTACACCGCCTTCTGTTACGCCTACGCGCAGCCGCATCATTCTATGCATCTCCGGACAATGATATCCACGACGCATATACTGCTCCCCAGTCTTTCGTCGACGATCTCGTACCCTCGTTGCCTCTCACGTCGTCATTTAACTAGACTCGAAGCAGTACTCTTTAATCTCACAGACACATCAAACCCATGTTCGAGCTGGGTTACGTTGATTTTCCCGCTCCTTGGACATGCGAGGTCCTTTGGCGCCCGCTGAGTGCTGCCCCTTCTATCAGGGGCCCAACAAAGGATTTACACATTTAATTTTCGAACCCACATTAAAGGCTATACAGGAGGGTATGTTCTTTCATTTCCGCATTCACCTTTCGCTCTCTTTGTCCGTTCTCATTCGAATATCTTGATTCTCTAGAATCTATTCCGAGTCTCGTGTCTTTCTGTCTTATCTAATCATTCATATTGTTTTTTGACCGAATGTCGTATTCAGACCGGATTCAAGCCATGTTACCAACCACGAGCACCACTCGATCATCGATGTCAGCGTCTCCCTCAATTGTCTCTATCGACCATCGACGATATCTTCTTCTAATTTAGTATATCCACACCTCCTTAAACATTCGCACGCCAGCGTCAGCCACGCCTTCACTTTCGACGGTGCAAACACTGCCTTCGTCACCCCTTCCGAGTCGCGATTAAGTTGCCTCCTTAACGCGATCGGCTTCCTTGAAGGATATAAGTGGGTCATTCCAGAACAAACCACGCAAATTTTCTCCAGGTGGTTCTGAGTTCCCACACCCCGAACCACGACCAATCTGCGATCCTACGATCTGGGCGCCTATTTATTCTGTAATGCCCTTGTAAGGAGTAGTACGCAAGGTGTTTTTAATGTTAATTTGTCTGTATACCCAAAATAACTCGTGTATCTAACAAGCACCACCGATTTGACGATCATTGAAGTATATTCTGTCCGAGGTTAAGACGATCGAATACTTGAGGAAAGTCGTGTCGTTCCCTTCTTTCGGAATTTGTCATTCTTCTAAATGTCAAATGGTTGGCTGAAAAAGGGGTGTCACGTCGGTGCACGTTCGTCGCGACCACGAAAATATCTCTCAAGTAACCCGGCGATGGTGGGGAGTCTTTGGTTGAGAAGCCTTGCCGTGTCCTCGCATTCTACACGAGGCAGTTGTATATTTAGGTGGCACAGCTATTATGACCCATTTACGAGGATTAACAAGTAAATATGGCTGTTCGATAGTTATAGTTAAGACTAGATGATCGAACGTTAAAGTCAAGGTGTAACTGCATTGACACACGGAAGAGCGTGAGTGCCGGTTTTTTTGGGGCTGTTCGGTGAAAGCACCGTTGAAAGTTGACAGCGGTTCACGATACAGTCTCAAGGGCATGAATGTAAAGGAGAAAAATTGGTCGGATTGACCGACGTGTGCGAATATTCAGATCTTTGGAGCTCGAAAGGTACGGAGAAAATTTAACATTCATCGATTAGGGATCGCGGAGAAATAAGAACTAACACGTTCAGCTACCACACGCACTGTTAAAACCTTTTTCTCGTGCTACATATCAATGAGCAGACCATATTCTCCCATTGAAATAACTTCGAGGACTCGTCAAAATTTAAATCTAAACTACATCGGCTTACTTGAAGTCCTTACATCGTCGTTACACGATAAGCAACGCATTCTGGGCATACTAAATTACCTTTAAAAACGAATAAATGAATGGCCAAGTCTCCTTGAAATTAATTATCTATGCATACGAAACCCTTATGGTCGATTTCCTGAGGAAATCATCTAGAGTCCTGGCACAAAGCGCGACGCGTTTGGATCACGTGGACGATAACGTGTCCTCTTTCGGGAATTCCTTTAATTCTTGCACCTGCCTTCCTCCTTCCCAGCTTTTCCTGTTTTCCTGCCAGGTCCCTCGGGTTCTGACTTGACGCGAATGCGTACTTGGACTCTTAAAACAACTCACGCGGTCTCTAGAATCTCGAAATTCGACTTATAGGACGGACAAGGCGACAATTGCTCGGCGAATTCCTAGGCATCGGGATTGGTTGGGTTGCCAGATAGCCCATTCGAGTTTGAGTTTCGTTGGGCACAGGGTGTTAGCTGGCCTTAGTGAGGAGGTATATCGCACATATCGAGCACTCAATTATGCTGACTGCGCCTATAGAGCTCACAGACTTGGCCACGTTGTTCAGAATGGCCGAAAAACCAGGACGCAAGCAACTGCTTGGTGGTAGCAACCTAGGCAAGTTTTTTCTGTCATTTTCTCCCTCTAAAGTTGAAGTGAGCTTCGTTCTCTTACCACAGCTCGTCAAGTTCGCCGGTTCAGAAGCTGTAGCTTTGATGTGAGGGCCAACGTCGACGCGGATATCGACCATCTTCGTTAACGACGCCCTCGACACCTTCCTAGGCAAAATCTCCTCCTCCCGTCGCATGATTTAACCTATCGAAAGCGTTTCACATCAAGCATATCAACAGCTGTTACTCGTGTTCCTCGCCTTTCCTGCCCTGGATGCTTGGTCGTGCTGGAGCAGAAGAAGAAGCAGGCCGTTTCGCACTAGGAAAAGATAAAGAAAGGGGAGGATGTTATTTCCGCCCAAAGTCGAAGCGTTAGCGCGTGAATGTCACCTTCAGCTCTCTGGCGCCACATCGCACAAAACGACGGTTCCATCCCCAGCACGCTATATTCGCTCAAGCCGCCATTACACCCAGAGATCGCATTTAGTCGTCCGTTTTCTGTTCCGACCGTGCCTCGAACTTGGCGTCTGGTCTTTCCGTTCCATGCTCCGAATACGTCTAACAAGGGTCACTCCTTCCAACTTCATACATGTTCGTGCTGGGAATTCGAACTCTCTTCTCTGCCTCTCCTTTTCGAATTTAGATTCCTGCTCTCGCTCTCGTACTCGCTTTCATATGCCGCCAATCGGGTCGAGTGCATATCCGTACTTTTCTTTTATCCTCCTTCGGTGTTGAATGTAAGATATCTAGCGATGACCGAGTATCTGTACGCTGATCAGCACTTCTTTCTTTAGTCGTTTCCTCGGGCAGATCACGAACTTTCTGGTTCTCAGTTTCTTCCGCGTTCCTGCAGCTCTGCCCCTGCCTCAGAGGCCGTCAATCGAAGTCGAATCGGAAGCTACGTCTTTGGTGAATCTGGGTGTGGCCTTCATCAACCTCTACCTCGACCGACGAAGGGATTTGTTGCCCTAGAGCATCGACGTTAACTGATCCACCCAGTTCGGAACCCCCATCCACCTCCCCGGCAAGGTGACGTCTGGCCTCAGCACCGCTTTTGCTTCACAGTCGCGAGGTGGTGATCCCGGGATGAACGCATATACTCGAGTACAGAGGTGGTGCTTTAGCCTGGGCTGAGAGGACAGCTCGAGGATCTCGGAATCGGATTAGATGGGCGAAGATCGGGAGAGGGTCGGCTTATTCGCACGGGAGCGATATGGAGCTGAGTCTTGCTGGCGATGGGATGCGTGTTCTGTACTACGATTAGGGTGCGAGGAGGGGGAAGGGCGTCAGGGGAGAGACGGAATCGAGGCGTTGGTTTGGTAAGTGTCGTTCTCTAGTCGGGAACAGGCAACCGGACGTCACTAGTTCACTGACATATGCTCTCTTCAGCTGTTTCCGAGCTGGGAGAAGGAGCGAGTGAAGTTGAATTGGAATTGGAGGTAGAGGTGAAATCGTACTCGAAATCGCAGTCGGGATTAGTAAGTGTCGTATTGCTTGAGAACGTACAGAATGCTAGCTGATTCTTCGTACTCAAGTCTCCATACTACTTACTGCATATTCTAGTACGCATATACATCTTGACCTCAACGATTAAACGCTCCTCTTTCAATGTTATCCCACTGTCGTTATCCGGCAGGATTCGTTATTTGAGAATAGGCTCGTCTTTTTGCTTGTCGTTGGAAAACCACCTGAAACGGAGAGGCGTCGGTTCGCCTTGGGAGTGCTACCTGCAGCCCGACTGCCGTGTTCGACACTGGGATCTTCAATGATTTCTTAACGTGCCTACAGCCGAAGCTGAACTACGTGCAGGAGTACAAGCACGAGCAAGAGCGGTAGCTGGCGCAGTTGAAGCGCTCAGCCTGGATTCTAGTTTGTCGGTGCAGAAAAGCCATAAATATCACAAAAATGTTATCAAATTTCTCCTTCATTCCATCGTTGTACTATTGCACTAAAACGCTGCCGTTTCCGTCTAGTTCGCTCGTCTTCTCTGGGAGATTGGTCTCTTCCCGTGAAGTGCGGTGGAATGGTGTTTCTACTGGTATTTACCTTCCTTTTTTCCCAATTGTGAGCGACTGAAAATCATACAGCTTTGGTTTACTCCTAAGACTTTCAGATCATCGTATCTGATAGACTGGACATTCCGCGTTGGCGCATAGTCTTGGTTTGTGGCTTTTAATGTTTTCACCCCCTGCAACGGCAATTAACATTGGCTCAACACAGACCAAAGTGAGGACGGAAGACAATGTTTCAAGTTTGAAAGGTGCGCGATATCTGATTTAAGAATTCTAAGGCAGCGAGCGCGGTTAGGTTACACTAAACACATCCTCAGGCTAGGTTACATTGACCAGCCCGTTGCTTGGACGAACTAGCTCCCTGGGTGCGGGAACTGAGTACTGATTGTTCATTTTTACTTTCATCAAGGGCCTATTCTTTTCGGTGTCGTCGTTATGATCCCATTCCTATTCGTCATTATCATCTTGCTGAAGAATGTTTTTCCCATTAGTTTTCAATCTAAGCCCAACGTTAATGGCAATACCGGAAGAGTATGTCTTTTTTTTCACCTTTCGCATCACGTTCACGCTGTTCATTCTCACTCAATATCGATTTGAGAGAGTTTGTTTACTTGTGTGTCCATGCATACGAATTAATTTAAAAATTAAACAGGAATCTGGATATGCCACTAGAAACACATCTATTTTACTATTATATGCATATATTTCAAACCCTAAAGCCGAAAGTGGCTCTCCTCCGTGAAGAGGAAACCTCCTGGTCACGACGCGCGATGCATAAATTGAGACACGTTTAGATCACGTGGATGACAAACCATCTACTTTTGGGAATTCCTTCCTCTGGCTCTCCGAATCACTGCTCACTCCCAGCCTCTCCGGTTTTCTCTTGGGTTTTGTCTTTCTGCGAATGCGTACTTCGATCTTGACGCGATGCACACTGGCTTTCGAATCTTGGAACCTGGGATATAGAACTGGAACGGCGTCAAATTCTCGGTGCTTTCATAGGAATCGGGATTTGTTGGGTTACCAGATACATGTAACATAATAACTCATGCGGGTTCGAGTTTCCTTGGGAATAGGTGAGAATCAGGACGGCTGTCGCACTTATCGAGCACCCACTTACACTGATTGTGCTCACAGATCTCTTTGACTTTGCCAGCGAGGACGCGGGCACGGCTAGGTGGTAGCAAGCGAGGCACGTTTTTCGGCTATTTTCTTTTTCTGGAGTCGAAGCTGAGCATCATAGCTTTCTTCAGATGCTGCCAACGTCGACGTCAAGCCCATCATCTCTTCATGACCATCTGACGCCCCTCCGTAAACGACACCCTCTGCCCCTTCCTACTTTCGCTGGCACAATCTCTGACTCCGAAGGGCGTCAACGGCCAGCATTCCCGTCTACAATCCTGAAGCACGTAGCATTGCATGACAGAACTCGAGCCGCTGAAGAGAATACGAGCACGTTCTTAGCCCTGACTACGCTTGAGGCCTGGTCGTGCAGAAGCATAAGCCGGACGGTTCCCACACAAAGTCGGAACGTCAACGCGTCAGTCACTTTCAGCTCTCAAATCTGTGGAGCCACGTCGCTCAAGTTGACGAACTTCATCCTCAGCGCGTTATATGCGTCAAAGTAGGCGCCTCACAGCCAGAAATCGCGTTTAAACGTCTGTTTTCTGACCCGACCGCGCCTCCAACTTGGCGTCTGGTCTTTCCGTTCCTACATCCAACAGACGGTCCCTCTCCTCGCATCCTCCATTTTTATAGTTCCGTTCGTGCTTGGACCTGTTTACCGCATCTCCAACTTTTCATTGGCTGCGCTATTCCCGCATACACTCCACCCATCTGGATCGGATGCATATCCGCACTTCCCCTCTATCCTCTTTTACTGTTGAAGTTAGGATTTTGAGCGATGAACCAGTAGGGGAGGTCAGAGTGGACGGTTCAGGGCAGTTCAGAGTCGGTTCAGGGGACGGTTCAGACTTCATTTCAACTATCGGTTTTGTCCCTGAACCGTGGGTGAACCGGCATGCAACTCTGACCCCCCCGGTTCGCAAAATCTAAACATGGCGGTTCTTCACTGGTTCTGCAGGCCCTCTACGCCTCTTGGTTTAGTTATGTTTATCACATGAAGCTTCAATCGTAATAAGATTTTTATTGAAATTTTGCGAATTTCCCTTCCTTGACCAGAAAGACAACATGCCTCGGCGCACAGAACGACAAAAAAACGCCAATAACCTCATTAAAACCTTTCTCAGATTCTGTAAACTCAGAACAGAACACCTCATCCAGCGAGCACGACGCCAGAAATAGGCTGAACCCAGGTGTGAATGCTCCGGCACATGACCCAGACCCACCAAACATATTGGATTTCGACCATCTCCTGCTCTTTGACTCAGACATCATCCTTGAATCTCCCTTCGGAGCCTCGTCGAGCACAGATTCCGACCATGATTCTAGTTTAGGTCCAATCACCGACTCGAGCTCGGATTCCAGTGATTCAAACTCAAACTCATCCTTCGGCACCTCCTCATCTTCCGTGTTTGACACATCTTCCAGCTCCGGGTCGACTCTCCTCACTTCCGAGTCGGATTCTGACTCTGAGGATTCCGAGGATGACATGCAGTTTCTCCTCCCTGCTGGAGACGACGATTTGGACTCAGAGGACGATAGCACCAGTACAGATTCTGACACGGACTCACTGGCAAGTTCAACCGCATCAAGCGATTGGGAGCCTCTTCCAAATCAACAAGCTGATTTGTCTGGGTTTGATGGTGATTTGGAGGACTGCTTCGATGATGACTCAGAGGTCGAAGTACGGTACAGCAGCAATACCGCTCGAAATTTGGGCCGTTTAGTCCGCGAAGGGCTGGAGAAGATGTACGAATCGCGATATGAAGAGGATCGACAACGTGTTCCACGGGGCCCTGCAACTATGCGACATGCTCTCGACGTTCTGAAACACGAACGCCCCGATTTATTCCGTCAAGACCTTCGTGTGTGGCCTACGACATTTGATCGAATGGTCAGCGAGCTCAGTAAAAACGCGGTATTCCAGAATAACTCGCCGAACGGTCAAATGCCTGTTGAAGACCAGTAATATGCGCCGAGGTGGCAATACCATCGGACATCAGTGGAAATCATCGATTTCCGACGGAGACCCGCCGCATACCATTGAGAGCCATTGGTGAACAGCGGAGACCATGTAGCTAATTTATACGACCATTGGACATCAGTGTTGCCCATCCGATCACATTGAAGGTGGGTAATGGCCACTGTAGTACATTGTAAATTAATCATCACATCCATTAAAATATAATGTTGTGCACTGGTCTCCAAATTTCGCGTCCATTGAACTCTGGTGGTGGTTGCTCGGATCACTAGTGTATTTCAGTGGAAACTCGCTAGATATCCATTGGCATACAATGGATTTCAGTCATTTTTTCCCCTGAAATACGATGTCTAATAGAGGAAGTTGCTCCCTTTCCAATGAATAACATTGGATTTTGAACGAGTTCTCTCATATTTCTATTAATTATCAGTGCTTATTGGATGCAAATAATCTATGATATCCACTGCATGTCAGAGAAATGATGTGCCTACAGCGCCTGTGGTGTACAAACAAAATATAAGCGCCATAAAGAACTCCCCTGAGGTGCAATTCCAGTTCGTAGGGTCCAACTGAATAATCAACGAGGGTGCGGGGGTCGAGGTATAAGGTCGGAAGCGAGAGCGAAGCCGTCAATGACGGAGACGGCAGTAAACGACGTTCGAGAGCGAACCGGACGTTGCAAACGACGGAGGCAAGAGCTTGGTAATTGGTCTTGGACACGTCGCGTAGGCGCTTGCGGGATGAGGGCTCTCAGGATCCTTTAAACCGGCCTCCTGCCTGCGAATAACGCGTTAAATTTCAGGATAAAACACCGAGGATAATTCTGTTCCAATGGCATTCGATGGTGTGCATCGGAAGCCATTGGTGGGCGCCTGATGTATTTTTAGTCTCCGCCGCACATCGCCAGAATACATTATCTAATCGTGTTATGTAATATCCACCAATCTCTATCACCCGCCACCCATGTCCAACGATAGTCACCAGTGTCCATTGGTGACCACTGATGTCCACCAATGTCTTTGATGGCACGGGGCATATGACTCTTGAAGACCAGCTTGCCATCACCCTCTTCCGTTTTGGTCATTTTGGAAATGCTGCTGGGATCGACAAAGTAGCCAGGTGGTCCGGATACGCAAAAGGAACCATCTTCCTTGCGACACGACGAGTTCTTACGGCAATCCTGAGTAAGGAGTTCATGGATATCGCAGTCTCTCTGCCGACGGAAGAGGAAAAGGAAGAGGCAAAGCAGTGGGTCGAGGACCATTCATGCAAGGGCTGGCGTAATGGTTGGTGCATGGTTGACGGTACATTGGTCACTCTTTTCGATCGTCCATTCTGGTATGGTGAGAGTTATTTTGATCGCAAGTGTAACTACTCCTTGAATATCCAAGTACGTCGTTAGCGCCCAAGTAACTATGATCATTATTAATATTTCTGGAGGTTGTATCTCTGCCCAATCTCCGCATCATCGATTATGGCTACGGCTTTACAGGAAGCACCCATGACTCTACTGCTTGGGAGAAAACCCGAATTTACATCGAGCATGACACCATTCTGGATGAAGGTGAATTCATTTGGGGTGATTCTGCCTATCCTGTACGTCAATTTCATTCTGAATTGTAATACATTTGTGACTGATTGACAATTAAGATCGAAATATGGGTGGTGGCTCCTTATAAGAAGCCTGACTCAGAACACCCTGACAATGCTTACTTCAACAACCATGTCTCAATAGTGCGCATTCGGTCTGAACACGCCATTGGCTTCTTGAAGGGTCGCTTTCAATCTTTAAAGGGTCTTCGGATCAATATCAAGGATGAAGCGACTCACAAGTTTGCGACATACTGGGTTATTGGCTGTATTGGCCTGCATGGCTTCGCTATGAAATGTGAAGCCGAGGAGCGCGCAATGGCAGGTGACAATGGATCGGATGATGATCCTTTTATCTTCGAAGGTCTGTCAACTGATAGTGAAAGCGAGGTTCCGCAACAAGCACCTCTTCCTTGTGGAAATACCCAACCACAACGCTCGCGAGCTGCAAACCTTGCGGCTGGAAAAGCCTGGCGCGAACAGCTTAAAGCAACTTTGCTGGAAGCTAGAAGGAATCGGGATGCAAGACGTGAACGACACCAGGGACATGGCGCAAGCTCTGAAGACGAGAGCAATTAGAGGGACAAGTAGAGTATAGAAGTATTGTAACTAATGGAGTAGTAAAGTATCGTATCAGCTCTATAGTTAACTTAAGAATAACTTATCTCTACGACTACGAGTACTACATTTACGCCTGATGATCTGGAAGGTAGGTATTGTCAACCGTTCCAATACCTTCAAAATTACCTGCCAGTGTGTCAAAGGTGAGATTGTCAAAATCCATGGTCATATTAGTGTTGACATCTTGGCCCGACAAGGTGCTTGAGGACGCGACATGCTGACCCGATGAGGGGGCCGAAGACGACATGGAATACATAACATTCATGTTGTTGGAAGATTGGTTGGAGTTTTGCCCCGACTGGCCCGACAGGGTGCTTGACGATGCCATGGAATAAATTGGGTCCATGTCGTGAGTACCAGGTTGATGGGACGATTGCGAAACAACTAAATAAACCCAGGTTAGTCTCCAAGATACTTGCATAGTCAGGTGCTCACCGGATGTCCTGTTACGTCTCGCGGCTTTGGCTTCCTTCAGCCGCAAACGAGCCATCGTGCGTTCATGTTTGAGCCGCGCGAGTTCCAGATCTGCCTGCCGCTTCTCGCTCTTATCTTTTGCTTCTTGCTTCTTCACCTCGAACCGGGCTTGAATCACTTCACGCTGGATGCGAGCCATTTCGATCTTGACTTGCGAAGCAGATTCAACCTTGGACTTGTTGAGCTCCAACTCCTTCTGACGTGTTACCTCTTCAGCCTGAGCAGCCTGGCTAAGCTCCTCCAATCGTGTTTTCTTCTTTTTAGCCGGAGGAGCTGCAGGTTTTGAGGTACCTGGGCGAGCGGGTGTCTTTGACTCGAATTTCACGTCAACATCAGAGTCTACTGCCTTCCTCTTGACAGAACTCGCCTAGAATGTCCGAGACATAAGACAAATCTTATGTCAACAGTGAGAACGTAGGCACGTACTTCAGCTTTAGCAGTCATTTCCTTCGTATCCTTTGATATTATGGTGTCAATATCCATGATGTCGGCGTTGGCGTCAGCATCGGCTTCAGATGTTGCATCGATCTCGCGGGCGATATCGTCATCGAGGATGTCGAAGCCATCAGATGTCCCGTCCGCTGTCTCAGTTCCGCCACCCTCGGTTTCGGTATCTTGAACGCCCATGGTAGGATCCTGAAGGACAGAGAGGTCAATCTCGTCAACGGAGCTGCTGTTGCCAATGCCAGTTGGGACAACATTGGGCCTTTCAGCAATAAGGTTGCGCATCTCAAGGAACCATGGACAGTCGTCAATGATCTGGGCTATAGGAAAGGTGCGTTGGTTAACATGTCGCATCAAAATGGGTTGTATGATATGCGCACTCCATTTGTTGGTAAACGAATTATTTTGTGACAGGTCAACTTCATCAGCATGATTAATTCCGGCGCCGGTTTGTCCCAAGGCTTCGATGTGCTCCTTTGTGATAGTTTGCATTCTGTACAAGTAGATATGAAGACAGTTAAATATCAATTGAAAGGAACGAACTCACTTGGTCAATCGGTTCTTGATTTTTTCGGCCCAACTGGCCTGAACTTTAGACAGCCTTCATTCAATTCCATATCACCGTCGTTTGACCGGATTCGCTATTTGCAAATATATGCGTCCATTCGGCTGTCATTGGACATCATCCGAAACGGAGACTCATCGGCTCGCCTTCGGTAATTTCACCTGCAGCCCAATACCCGGGTTTTCTAGTTCGTTGGCGCAGAAGAGCCAAACGATCACATCACCCATATCAATTTTCTCCTTCGTTCCATGTCCTGAAACGCTCCATTTTCATCTTTCCTGACTCTAGATCGTTCGTTTTCTATGGGATATTATGAGAACAGAAGAAAGTGCGGTGGAAACCCACTATTTTCTCCCAATTGTGAGTGATTGAAAATCATGCCGCTTTGTTTATTCCTGGGACTTTCAGCTCGCCGTATTCGATAGCTTGGATATGCCGCACCGGCGTATAGTTTCTGTTTCCGTTTCTTTCAACCCCTCCGAAGTCGATTGACATTAAATCCATACAGTCCACAGTGAAAGCAATAAACAAGGTTTCATGGAGAGGATGGTCGAAAGTCTCGGGATCGGATTAGATCGGGAGCGAATTGACTTACTCGCGTGGGCGTAGTATGGTGTTAGGCCTTGCGGGCGAGGGAATGTGTGTTTTGTACGAAGCGAAGATTAAGGAGAGAGTAGCGGGATGGGCGTCCGGGGAGAAAGCGATTCTAGACGTCAGTCTGGTAAGCGTCTTTCTCTAGCCGGAATTAGAAACGAGCACTTTGCTCATATCTGCTCTTTTTAGGTGATCCTGGGCAGGAGGTGAAATCGAGATTTAAGCAAGTAAGTCTCGTACTCCTTGAGACCGTACAGAATGCTAGATTACCCTTCGTACTCCAGTCTCTATCCTACTGCATTCTATTCTAGTACCAATACCCGCCTCCACCGACATTATGCGGGTCTTGAGCAGGCTTGAAAGGACACGTAAGTCTATATCTGTTTGCTCCATTGCATTGCTGCGCGATCAGTCCACACTGAAAAGCTTACATTTCCCGTCTTCTTCGACCTAGAGCTCTCATATTCCATCGGGGTCCACGAGAACAGATCGATCTCCTTCAGTGACCCAGTGGACTGGTCTTTCTACCGGCACATACCTTCCACTTTTGGTCAATCGTTAATGACTGTAGGCCATTCTATCCGAATCACGCTGTCGATAGATTGGGATGAACCATACAGCTTTGGTTTACTCCTAGGACTTTCATATCGGGATTGGATATGCCGCGCCGGCGAATAGTTTTTATTTCCGTCTCTTTTAGCCCTCCGAAGTCGATTAACACTAAATCATACAGTTCACAGTGACAACGAAAGAAAAAGTTTCAAGTTTGAAGGTGCTCGATTGGATTTTTCCCCAATGTAATCCGGATTCTAAATTTAAGAATTCTGAGCCAACGAGCGCGGTTAACGTTCTTTAAATGGCAAGGTCGGATTCAGAGGGTGTGTTCTTTGACTTTCCGCGTCGCCTTTCGCTCTCTATAACCGTCTAGCTTCAGACTTGCGGCCGGTTTAACATCAACAACACTTTATCGATTACTATGATCATGATTGCAGCTCTATCTGCATTTATCCTGTCATGTATCTTCTAACTTTCAAGAGATTTTCTAAAGAGATGTGGAGCCGGATGTGCATGGTGCGCGTTCATCGCGGATACGAACTTAGTCTTAAGTAACCCAGCTATGGTTTGGATTCGTAGGCTGAGCAGTGTTACCGAGTCCTGGCCTTCTACACGAGGTGGTTAGTTCATCGAGCACAGCTATGATAACTAAATCACGAAGACTTACGGGTTCAAGGTTTTTAATTATAATAGCCACGGAAAGTTGAGAGTAAAACCGATGTCATCAATCAAGGGAATGTGCAAGTGGCTCGGGGAGTGGCGGGTATTTCGTGCCTATTCAAAATTGCAGAGGTAGAGTTTGGCCTTTGATACTACAACAGAAGTCGTAGGACAGTCGGAGGCGTAGTACAGTTGCATACACGGACATAAGAACAAAGCGTTGCATTTGGGAATAGGGGCTTGGGCGCGTCGCGTCGCGTCATCCCACTCGATCACTCACGTGTTGTCTGTTCGGATCAAATTTTCCTACCGCATCACTCTGTTTCCTCCACGTTCGATTTTCTTTCAATGCATTATAAGACGCGGATTTCACTTGTACATGTAGTCTCTATTCTCTGGGAATCTTCGACACCTTGAAGAGCCGAAGATTTCGAACGACTTGTGCGGCGCGGCGCGGCGCAGGTGCTCCTACTCGCTTTTCCAGCTTGCGTCACGGTGCCCGGATGTCGTAGCGTGTTCTGGTTCAAGGTAAGCAAACAAGTTTCTTGGACATAATACATTTGCTGATCTATTCCAAGAACCACAGCTTGTACTATGACGAGCCACGCCCCTGGAATTCAGAACCCACGAAAGCACTGACCTCGCGTCGTTATTGGAATAGGAACACGAGCTAATGGAGGAGCGAGGTGGCTACTACAAAGTGCGTACATTTTGGTCAGTTTCTTTCCCTGCTGTTTATGCTGAAGACCCTTTGTTGTTCTGTAGCGAGCCTCGCTGTTGGCGCTGTTCTGCCCATTCCAAGATCTGCTCGTCTTTGTGATCCTGGGCATCGAGCACGAGGTTACCGCATTCAACGCGTGTTTCCCGCCACGTTACTCAAACTTCCTTCACTGCCTTGCTCGCTCCACAATCTGCAACGGGTAACAGAGCTTCAGTCGCGCAGCAGCGCTCAGCATCTCCGTCATTACCCGATGCGCCCATCGAACCTAGACCGCCTGCTATGACTCGGAGCAGGATTCTCGATCGCCTCATCGATTCATCGTCTAGCGTTATGCCTCCTCCACCTTCTCGCGACTGGTCATCGCTAATACCTGCCTTTACCATCTTTCATAAACGAAAGCAAATCCAAATGACCGTGCTGCCATCCTGTGACACGACTCATTGGGTGCCTCGGTTGTTGCCTCTCGTGCTTGTCGTCATCGAAGTCCTCCCTGGGGCCTGGAGCATTGCCAATTCTGCCTCCGACCCTCCTCCTTCTCAGCCATCTTCCCGTTTTACCCCTTCAGACGCCGCAGAATTATGTCCTCTTTTCTTCCCGAAGCTAACACTCAAGATAACTCAAGCCTGCGTGGGATGCTGGCGCTGCTGGCCTTGTGGCATGAGATGAAGTCGGTGCGGCTGGGGAATCTTCCCTTGGAAAGAATCACTTTCTCGTTGGCCGGTGTATGAAGGGCGGAGGGGAGAGAGGGGAGAGGTGCGATGGGGCGTGGTGGGGCGGGAAGCTGATGTTGCTGCTGCCGGTAAAGGGGCGTGTGTGTGACAAGTGGAGGAGGAGAAAGCGGGGACGATGCTATCGTTTTGCGGGAATGCCAACACGAAGACGACGACGAATACGTGAAGCCACGAAAGAAGGACCCGATCCTCGCGAAAGCTAGAGCAAACCCAAAGCGTGAGCTCGCCGTCGCAGCCACACCCGCTGCCGCTCCCACCCAGCATCCCTAAATTCCAGCATTTTACCCATCCCGCGCATCTACATCGTCCTTTGCTCCCAAGGTTAATCCTGAAGCAAACTGAGGCGGGTGCTGGTGCAGGTACTACCTGCGGGCAGACGGGTTCCTGAGCCTAGGAGGAAGACGGGGAGGAAAACGGCACACCCTGTCGTCTCGGTGTAATACTGATACGAAGACGAAGACAAAACAAATGCGTGAAATCAGTAAAATTTTGGCTAATCCACGCCTTCCTTCTCAACCGCAGTCTCAGCTCTCGGGTCCTCGTAAATAACGACGACGACGTCGTCGTCATTGTCATTGTCATCCTCATGCTTTTTGCCTCTGGCTGCTGACGTGTGTCACTGCTCACCGCTGAGCCCAGAAGAAAGGCCACGACCCCGTCGCCGTTGCTGCACCTGCATCCCCTCATTTCACTACCCTCTGCCCCTATCTCGTATCTCGACTCTTGGCGCTCTCGAGTCGATTTCACGCGTCGACGTTCAAATTATCCTCGTTCAACACACCCCACTGACCAAGTTGGCGGGTGTTCGGTTCAGAAATGAAGCTTAAGCGTCGGGTATCTTGCGTTTCTTTTCTTTTTGGATGAGTAAATGCTGACGGTCGCTTAAAGGAAAGCCAGGAGAAATAAATCCGTATCGATCACCTATATACGGACGAATAATATCTCTTGGTAGCACTTTCTGCAGAGAATCGTAAGGACCATGAAGGCGAAAAAACTATGCGGGTCACTATGTCCTCGTCGTCTTCTTCTCTTTCTCGGTATAACTTCTTTCATTCCCGTGTTCGCCTATGTACTGTCAATCACATTACAGCTAATTTCATATCGATAGGCCTAAGCTCAAATTCTACACACATAGGCGGGCTTTGGGCGGACTCCAGACCTTACTAGCCGAGGGTCTGGAACCATGACCGGCGCCTGAAAATGCCCAGCCGTTCACCACGTAGGATGGCTGGCTGGCAAAGCCGGACCTCGGAAGAGAGCCCGATCAAATGTTAGCTAACCGAGCTATGTGTCTAAATTTTTCGCTTAGGCCTACCGATATGAAATTAGCTGTAAGTCTCGGACACCTAGCCCTGCTGGTATAAATCAGCGTTGCATTTTCGTTTAGTGATGTTCACCCAAGCATCAGTGGCCTGCTAGGTCCTCTATCTTTCCCCTTTCTCTTATGAGTAAGCTCTCTTCGTTTCCGACGTTAGTTCAAAGACTTATCTCTTTTGGCCCTTTTCCTAGATCATCTGTTCTGGGTAGAAGAGTGGCTTTCTGGTCAGTGTTTGACGACAACGAACGACTTTCTGATACCGCACATTCGACGTTGCTATTTTCTCGCACTATACGCCTAACTGGGTGGATTACAATGAGGTAACTGGACGCTCGTCACCCAAGGTCAAGTTTTGGCGAAGCCTATGAATCGAGGAACTTAGAAGTCTGGATATCAATGTGCGTCCTCACTTTCTCGAACCCATTTCTATGCTCTTCGCCATATCCCCAAGCTATAGTAATTACTCGAGTAGGCGCGTACGTCGGTCGCAGCTCGCTCGCAAGATCTTCGGTACGAAGTGGTAAATATATATGCCACCACCTCCCGGCCTTGACCCTCGGCGTTCAGATGTAGTATTCAACACTTCAGAGATTGCTTGCACAAAGGGCTGGTAGGTGATTCGATTGGCAGGTACCTGGAAGGTTTTTCTTCTGCCATTCTTTCTTCTTTCGTGGCCCTCGTGCTGCTCAGAGCTCGCTCTTGTCCTTCCACTTTTCCAGGGACAATTCTTCGAAACCTTCGTCATCTGTATCACTACTCCAACGTTCTTGTACTTCTGTTCTTTTCTTTCCATCGGAATTTATATTTATATCCTCGAAATTATGCTCCGCTTGACTAAGAGTGAACTCCTCAAATAGCCTCTGTAGAATTTGATAATTGATCATCGAGAATTAACCCACGAAAAAAGTAACTAGTAGTGTTATTTCCAAGTGCCAAATCGTAAATCCTCAACATCGTTTTTCGGGCACAGTAAGGTTAACAGCAAGCTGGCCGTCGACCTTAACCAACCCTTTCTCCTTCATGGTTTCGGCTCGGCTTCAGCCGGTAAGAAAAGGGGAAAAAAACATGTGACCTCACATACGAGGCATTTCTGAAAATGCCTCTCGCAACTCCCAAACGGAAAGTTATGGATTTTTGCTTTAGATCATGCCGAAACACGTTAGGAGGTGAGATCAGGCTGTGTATAGATCAGATATTATCAAATTAGATTTTTACGGGCGTGTAGTCATGTCTTACATTAATATTAATATCTCCACCGTCGTCCTCATCAACTTGGCAACATCAACTACTTCCATGGAACAAGAACCGTATGGGAGGCCGAGGAAACGACGGTCAGAAATAAGAGCGCAAAGAAAAGGGAACGAAAACGTGAGGCAATTCGTCCAGTGCAATGGAGTGTAGAAGGATAATTGAGAAGATCATCCATAATTAGAGAAGAGGCAAAGCCTGCAGAAAGAGTGATCAAGACGGAGAACAAGGTAAACGAAAGGGATCGCAGAAAGATAAGCCGGAGAGAGTATATATATCCCAGAGGTAAACCAGAGCGGAAAACCGTAGATGTTCTTACAAAAACCATTGACTTCGAGCTGGAGACAAGGTCAAGTGAGGCCGAGAAGGACTCAGACGAAGTAGGAATCATATGCAATAAAAATAGGAAAATACGAAGCATTGTATAAGAAGGGCAATGATGGATTGATAAATATGGCGGCATAATGAATAATTTTGTTTGAATTCAAATTCAAACACTAGACGACGGGCACGGTCGGCAAAGGAACCGATAATGAAAAAAAGAAAAAAAAGGACGAAAAAAAGAATAGATCACAGTCGTGACGCAGAGAGGAATTCGCTTTCTCATGGATCAGCCGAAAAGAATACATAAGAGAGTACTGCGTTGACAGGGAGGTAAAGCATGTTGGCGGTGAGAGTGGCGATATACGACTGGGAGTAACGAAGAAAGACTCCACCGACGAAGAATAAGCATTACTATAATGAAAGGAGAGGAGAGGATGAGGGTGTCGACGTTAGTAGTGACGATAGAGAAAGGTGTGGTAGGAAAGGCAAGGAAAATCACCACCAGGATTGGGAGGTTGTCGCTGTTGGGAGCGGTGACAAAGAGTCCGACTGCAGCGATTGGAAGGCGCAAGTTACGGTCGGTGATCGAAATGATACTCGAGTAGCGAGGTCTTGGCACTTCCGTTGACGGCGGAATGGCGGTTCCATTGACGATAATGAAACTTTTTAACGATAAAGTATCCACATACACGACGAGCATGGGTAATGTCGGTGATGAAGCCGACGAGGACCTAATGACGGGAAGGGTAAGTTAGAATAACGAAATCGGAGAGTGTAAGCTGCGTAGAGGGAGGAAAACTTGGGAACAAAAGAGCATGAACGAGGACGGCAGGGGAGCTCACGAAGGAAAGAAGAGTCTGGAAAACGAAAAATGGGACAGGAAAGAATAAGGAGAGAATAAAATACGACAAGAAAGAATGAAATGCATAACGAAAAAAAGGACAAGGGACATTAAAAACACGCGTTCACTGGTCCCCTCCCATGAGAAACCCGCAACTTGGACCGCCGCGCCTACGTTAGTGGCCGGGGCTGCAGTCTGTGTTTGGGGGCCTGCTTGCAGCTGTGGAAGCCGCAGCTGAAGGAGAGCTGGACGGCGAGGGCGTAGAGACAACGCCCCATGAGGGCAGAGTTAGATCTTGAGCAGCAGATTTACGCAAGTTCACATTCTTCCCTTCGACCAAACAGGCTGGGGCTTCGACTGCGGAAGCTCCCGATACGTAGGACTCGTAAACTCGCTGCTCGGGCCACTATGCATAGTCGCTCCGAACACAGCCTAAGGATCGAACAAGGAAGGTGGAGAGGCGTAGGGGCAGGTGCAACGACAGCCACCGCCAGATTCATGGAAGAGAGGAAAGATGTCCTATGTCCCGCTCAAGATAGAAAAGAGGAAAAGTGACTGAAACAGTAGACGAAAAGTTAGTTGTGGCACGATGGGAAAGAGACAGCGGAAGAAGTACATAGGGGTCGGCGACGACGGTACGGACATCGGGCTGCGTGACCTCAGGACTCAGTCTCAGGTCCGCCGTGAGCGGGTTCTGCGCCGTTTATTTTGCAAATCTCGCTGCCGTCCCCGTCGTCGATGACGGGGTCAAAGCGTTGCTTGATGTCAGATGCTTGATGGAGCTCTCCAGCTGGTCGACGGCGACGCTGTTTTCGCAGCTGTGCAGTCTCAACGTTAGTTACTTAACTGAAGATGAATAAAAGCAAGAAAGACTTACGACGAAGAGCATCCAGCGATGGCTTTGGAGCCACTTTATGAAGTTGAGAGAGAGAGGGAGAGATGGGAGGTGGACAAGAGCTGCTTCGCTGGACAAGTCACGCCTTTCGCTGACATAATGGTCTTGATAGGAAATGTCATCGGCCGAATGGAATATCTCACTGCTGCCGCGCCAGGACTAATTTGCTGGGGATGCAAAATGCACAGCAAGACTGAGCAAGTTGTTTGGATTTTGCGAAGCCATTTGGTCAAAATAGTCTGGACTCGGACGCGGGAGTGCGAAACTGAACCTGTCGACCAATGTCGTGCACTCCAATGACTCCACAATGCTTAATTCGGACATACTGGCAGTGGAGGTTAACGATAAATCCCTGGCTACTTTTTTTAAAATTTTCTGGGTGGTGCTTGATAAATACACGGAGCCTAAATTGGACTGGACTTGGAAGACTTAGACGCTATGACCTTCCTTAGCGACTCTTCGAATGGTTTTCAAGTTGTTCGAAATAGCCTACGAAATAGCGTCTGAGGAAGAGCTTTGCATGACTTGCACTCAATACCAGAAAAAAGCAGTTACAATTACGCAGATCCAGTGGACATGACTCAAATAATTTCAAACTATCTCCTTGATCCTTTGTAGGAACTTGATCTGGGCCGCGATGTTGACGTCGTATCCCTTGTTCTTTTTAAAATTGAACGGTTGCGAGAAATACAAAAATGCATACCATTTCGCCAGGCATAACATCAAAGTGTGCTCCCGGAGATTCAACCACAGTAATTACTGTCGTTTGGAATTTAATGACCGTAGAACTCACATATAAATATGTTGGCTTACTTTTAGGCGACTCTGCAGCGATGTCTCTGGCGACCTTTAGGGGTATCATATCGTCCTCTTGCGGTATCACCAAAAGAACGGGAAACTTTGCGCGTTTCAAGGAAAGACCTGGTCGAACACCCATCATCTGGAAGACGACACGCGGGGATACGAGGTTGGGGGCATCGGTGAAGGGAACCGAGGAATGCTCAAACATTTTTACAAATCCTGTCCCGAAAGTGAACATAAATCATTATAGCGGAGGTCGTAAACCAACCTGGATACGAGCTAGGTGAATTGAGCAATGCAAATTGACCTTCTTTTCCCACTGCGCGTATAAAAAGTGGACTTAGGCCAAGCATGGATCTAATTTGATCAATGGTAGCCCAAAAGACTAGCCGAGGATTAAACCCGGCAGCCATTACCGTGGCATACCCTATGCTTACTGTAAATGACACCGTTGCCCAGTGGGTTTTTTACTCACCGTCAAGCATGGGTGAATGAGCCATGACGCCAGCAAATGCGGGATCATCCAACGCTATCCTGCAAGCGTTCAGAGAGCCCAAAGCGCTTCCCATAACCACTATTTTTGTGTCCAGAAATATATCTTGGGAACGAGCCCATTGTACCACACTGCGGAAGTCTTCTAATTGCTTGTCGAGATCCAGTAAGTTACGAGGTTGGCCGCCGGAATTCCCAAAGAACCGATAATCAAAGATCAGGGATGCAAACCCAGCGTCGGTGGCCCATCGTTCTCCGAACGCCGACATGCCTGCCTCTTTTACGGCTGTCATCCTATTAAATATTAGTGCAGATCCTTATGAACAAATATTAAATTACCCGTGTCCAGCAACGATCACAGGGTACGGAGCGTTTCCAGTCGGTTTGTAAAACCAGACGTCAAGATAGATACCATCCTCGATGCTGGGTATTTGCAAAGTCTTCCGTTCGAATGCCATTTTCTGAAGATATCCCGGAAGTAACTCTATGAAAGTTAAAACGAGAGGGTCTTACTGAGTTATATTGATTCCCTATGCTGAAAACGTCTCCTTAAGAAGGTAACCCTAAATATCCCAAGTGTGTCTTGAATAACTTGATACTCAACTTCATGGCGGTGGGCAGATGAGCGATCAAGCTCCCCCCTGTCGAAATCAAGGAGCGCCTCCCCCATTGGGATATAACGATGACCGCAGCACATGTTCGGTGATCCTTCAAGCTATTTGTGAAATTTATTCACACGAGAGTACCCTCACAGACAACATCGCCTCTAATTGGAAACAGGGTGTGAATCCTATGACGGAAAAAGGATGATTTGTTTTGAATATACTTGCTACGATACGCTTAGCTGGTAAGTCTTGGCCCGGTAAGCGTATCAATGGGCGAATAAGGCGAGGCTGAAAACAATGTCGGTGATACCAGATTTAGCTTTTACAATATTGAAATAGAAAGAACAAAATTGATCACCACATTCGAAGGTAGGATCGATTGATACCACTGACTATTTCTAGAGCTCAGTGGGCTGATTGTTGACAAGTATTAGGATAAGAAAGAATAAATTCAGGCCGCTTAACCCGTTGGGCAAACGATTCAAAATCGGCAGCTGGCATCCGATTGTCTTCGATTACATTACCGCCGATATCATCTCAACAACCTAAATTCATATACTGAATATTAGATGAAACAGGGACGCTCACTCTGCGCGCTCCCAAGGGGGCACCGGGATTCGAAAAAACACCCGGGGTCGATTTTTCTCTTCAAGCTGTGGCCCACCCCCCCCCCCCCCTCCCGGAACCCATATCGGGTATGTTTTTCGTCCGAAAGCGGTATGTTTTACTCACCATTGTGGGCTCTGACTTGAGGAACTTGACTTGGCCGACCGGGAGCACCCTGAATAGGGAGAAGAAACAGCTTTTCAGTGTATAGTGCATATTAAATGTATGGGGACTGTACACTCTATGTTTTTTTTCAAGTCTTACTGTGCTCTTCAGTCGTCAAAACCTCTCCCCGGTGGTGTAAATGTGCATCAACTGTCGAAAATGAGGCGTTTAAGTTATAAAACTGATGCATTGGTCACTGACGCTAGTACTTGTGCATAAAATTTCAAACTTTACCCCCAAAAATAAAATATTTTTAAGCCTCCGGCAGCCCACCCCCCCCCCCCCCTACCCCCGGGTCACGGAATCGAATCCCGGTGCCCCCTTGCGCGCTCCGTTATCTGATTCGCCTCAGCGTGAGAATCGGTGAGGGTGTATATTTCAGAAGCTCTAGAGTGGAATCCAGATCCAGACCTTCATTGTTCGAGGCCTGGTAGTGTGTTTCCGTATGTCTCACACCGTCAGTGAATTCTAAATACTACAGTACATCATTCAACATATATAAACCGCCAGCATTTCCACTTTGCGCTCTCCATCATGACACACGGCTCATTGAATAGCGGGTCGATCCGGTCGGTATAATAGTCAGCAACCAACACTACGACACTCTGTAGAAAGCCCTTATAACAGCATATTTTGAGGATAAACCGTTTAATTTGTCCCATGTTCTGAGAGATCTTGCTGTAGCGATTATTGAGCGATTACAACGAGCAGAGATGAGCATTATACAAGCCTTATATACCAAAATCTTTAACTTATTCATCAGAGTCATTTCATATTCGTGTCTAAGTAGTCTACCGACAGGTTGTGCTATCCATAAGGCGAGGGTGGATGGATGGATGGATCTTGGATGGATCTGGTATAGCTGGGCGCGGTCCCGAGGCGCACGTGCCACCACCACATGACTTTAAACCTGATCGTTCACTTGGCGTTCTGGTTTGAGTTCGTCAAGAGGGAAGTCGCATTGCTCGTGAGTTTCCACGACAGTGGACTTGTTAATGTCGACACGTATAGCGTCCACCCTCCTTGGTCCAACGGGAAAGCTGCCCATCTGCCCTCCACCGTACGTCCCATTTGTGAATGTTGTTCCATCCTGAGGGATGTGGCCGAATTTGACTTTCCTAAACACAATGCAAGCCATCAAATTAGTCAGTGCGGTCACGGGGATACTGCCCATTCCACGATAGATTGGAGGAAAGCTGGAACCGATAACGAGAACTAGAAGCAGGATATTTCCAAAAAGTGCGATCCTACGGGCGGCGACTCAGGGCATGTCAAGTAGGAGAGGGAAAGGTACTGTACAGATAATAATGCTGACCGCCAACAAGAAGAGACCGCGAAAGCTGGGGTATAGACCCGCGTCCGACGAAAGCCTTTAGTCTTGCTTTTAATGTATCTTCCACAATGTTGAAGGCGATAATTCTGTATGTTATGGCGAAAAAAATGGCGCTATCATTGACAAGCAAAGTCCATGCAGAGGCCTCTGTGTACGATGGGACCTGTGTGAGGAGACACTGCATAGTCGGTCCAATGTGTGCTCCTCTGATGCCGATAGGAACCGTAAGGGCTGAAAAAGCCACGGATATCCAAAGAAAGAAAAAGATTCCTTGAATAAATTTATTGTGATGATAAACCGCTCTCACTCGCATAAAGAAGAGAGATGACGTCAAGGCCTGACTCGTAGTCCAGCTGATACCAATAAGTAGTCGTGGAATTTCGCAATGTTCCATGGGGAGAACTAAGGGTGCAAGTCATTAATCAATATCAGCTCGGGTACTCATCCCTACTCACCTTGAAAAAAGAAGCACGTAATAACGTAGCCCAGGGAAGAAAATCTAAGGAGTTAATTAGCATGCCAAGTATGGAACATTGTGGGAGGTTATAAAGTACCTTGAAAGGTAGTATATTATAGTAGGCAGGCGAATCTTATGTTTTGTCAACAGCAAGATATCGTTGGGAAGATTTATCGCCAGATCCCAAAGGTATATCTGTGTGTCACAGATGTATTAGCACCAGCTAAAATATGACAAGCATAAGGCAATTTACGCCAACCGTCACCGCAGTAATGTAACGCGCAACTTCGAATTGATTTGCAGTTTTAGGGTCCAGAAAGGCCAGTGGAGTAAATGGATTGGGCGTTTCAGGAGTCATTGAACTGGAGGAAGACATCACAGCGGCTGCTATGTCGAAGGCTTCGCAAAGTGCATAGTACTACTTATACCCTACAATGTAGGTCTTCACCGATAATAACTAACTCGTCATATCCAGAGAAGTATCAGATTCAGCGCGCTCTGCTTTGATACGAAAAAAAGGGAACAGCAACCCACAAGTTCTCATCGCAACTTTCTTTGTTCCCAGCATCAGCCCGAGTTAGCCTGAAACAGGTGTGAATTGGAAGATTAGAGACATTGGCGAAGTGCTCCATTTTAGCCCCTGTAAATAAAGAACGACTGTAATGCCTCAGAGGTGCTCAAAAATCAAACAGACCGAAAATTTGGTTTTGAAGACAGATTTTAATGGTCTATTCTTAGTTTACAAGCGCCAAGTCGTAAAGCTCTTAAGGTATTGGTCATAAATGGCGACACCGAGAGCTTGAGTACTTGTACTTGCTCCTGATGCAATGGAAGTTCTGGTGTAGTAGTGGACACTGGCCCAGCCTGTCATAAGTAAACCGGGACGTTGAATGGACGCCCCCAAGTGGCAAACACACCTTGCTTGATTCTGACCATTGCGTGCTTGGGACCTTGGGTGAACCGCATGCCTACTTAAGGACTCCGAGGGGTAGGGAGATTACGGAAGCACGGAACTTTCATCAACTGCTATTACGACGTGAAAGGAATTTTGAAGCCGTTGGTTTCATTGGTGCCTCATTTCCAGAATTTTTTCCATGTCCTGAAAGTTTGGCTTCTTAGAACCCTGAATCACACAATTTTATACTTAGAGCTCAAAAATTGATTAACCTAGAGGGCTCACATACGCGAGATCAGAATTTCTCAAATTTTGAGTTCACATCAAAATCTCGGCTCACCAAGATTTCCGCAAATAGCAATAATTATTCTTGTTACAGTGTTTGTCCGCGTGTTATTTTTGACTGTATCTTTGGCGTGCCTGCTCAATTTAGGCGATAGAAATGTTCACCCCCCCCCCCCCCCTTTTGGCCCAGAGTTCAAAAACCGGCCTTTTTGGCTTGAATATCTTCTCATTAGCTTTAGGTGCACTAATAGAAGGTCAGGCAAACGACCCAGATGCTCATCAGGCGTTAGCTTTAAATATCTGATTTCTCAACTCCAACGGCCTTGACGGCTATCTTCCAAACTTGGAAATCACACCCACATTACTGGAACTTCTCGAAGAGACTGCATGGAAGGAAGGAGTCATTTTCTCCGTGGGGCACGCTCATACGAACCTCCGTGGATCTTTATTCTCCATACGGCATAAATGCATTCACAAATAAATACCTGCGGTAGAACTGCTCGTCTAAGTATATTGAATCGTTTCTGGGTAATAGCGGCTGGCTTTTGTTGCACCGATATGTTTAGGAGTCTAAATACCTCAGTTAACAGGTAGTGCCTATTGAGTATACTGTACCGTTTTGATTAATTTAGTCTTAAACTGGTACAATACTGGTTTAAACATGGCGGAAAAAGCTAAGAACGGCCATGAGCAGTTAAGATCATCAACGGTGGGGAGATCTATGAGCCACATATATTCACATACCGCACTAGTTATGACTCGTCCATCCAATGATCTCGCATCAATTTATAAGACAAGCAGCCGTTCAAAGTGTTGTTGTGCTCAGAGAAACCACCCAGTGGTTTCTCGTGGAATTCATCAATTACGAAAGATGTTCCATTCAACACACCTGGTGATGAGCCACAGTGGGAAGGAGGATAATAAAAATACATCAGTTTCATGTCATAACTCCGGTCCCACAATTTTGAGGAGGTAGACTACTCAATTTTAAATCAAGAGTACCAGGAGTATATAAGTACTGGTGATTTAACTATCGGCCCATTAGTTATCTCCCAATTGTCCAAATCGACCTTTACGCGTGTCAACAATGGATAAAATTGCTGTAATCGGAATATCCGTTGAGCTTCCTAGCGGAATTCATCAAACAAAGAACCTCGACCACGACTCTTTCTTTCAATTTCTGCTCGACCAGAAGGAAGCATTTGAACTCATTCCATCCGAACGACTGAATATCGAGGCGTATGTTTCTTATATCATTTATTACTCGCCCTCCAGTTAAATATGCATAAATCTACAGCTGGCATGGAAAACACGCAGGTCATATACATACTACAAATGGCGCATTCTTAAAGAACTTAGACATGTTCGACAACGTCGAGTTTGGAATATCCGCAAAAGATGCTCAAGCCATGGCAATCAGTACTAGAAAGCTCATCGAACACTCATTTCTCGCTCTCCTCGACTCCGGTATTAATTACCGTTCACAGCCAATTGGATGTTATGCCTCAGGAATTGCAGCAGATTCGTTGAATGAGGTAATTGTTGTAAATATTCGTGCTGTGAATACCACCTTAATCTCAAAACCTTACAGAATATTTATCATCAAACAGGCTCTTTCGCGGGTCCTCATCCTTCAATGATCGCAAATCGTATCTCACAGCATTTAGATCTAACCGGCCCATCTATACCGATTGACACTGCCTGTAGCTCCAGTGGAGCGGCACTACATATTGCCATGATTTCGTTACTGGCGGGAGATTGTTCTGCAGCTGTCGTGGCAGGAGCGCAAATTAATACGAGGTGAGTGGAAAGGATTCTCCGGCACTGAGGTAGACTAACCACTCCGACAGGTTTTGGGACTGGTTTGGTTATAGTCAGGGATCGATTCTCTCGCCGGATGGACGATCCAAGCCTTTCGAAGCTTCTGCTGATGGGTCAGTAATGGTTATTCTGCAGTTGCAGTTCATAATGTTGCGTTCCTCGTAGATTTTCCCGTGCAGAAGGAGTTGTTGCTATCGTTTTAAAACTGTTAGACACCGCAATTAAGGATAGTGATTATATCTACGGGACAGTGTGTTATTTTTTTTGGCAGTTATTATGTGTGGCTAAACTTCAATCTAGATTCTAGCCTCTGCCATAACTACTAATGGCTCAGCTGCCGCACCAGGGGCGCCCGTCGCAGAAGCTCAGGAAGCTGCACTCAAGGAAGCATTCAAACGTTCTGGGCGTACTCCGCAAGAAGTTGATTATGTCGAATGCCATGCTACTGGTAATTCAATAATATCTACCTTCATTGATTGTAAATTAATCGCATCCGTTTAGGGACATCCAAAGGAGACCCAGTAGAGGCTAATAATATCGGAGAAAATTTTCAACGGAGCGGCGATCTTTTCATCGGAAGCGTTAAGGGAAATATTGGGTTTGTTATTCAGTTGAAAATACATTGCCTACTCGCTGAACCAAGGTGAAAGGCATACCGAAATAACCTCATTCTTAGCATCATTTTCTAAGGTCTTATCAATGCTAGAACATCAAAGCATTCCACCAAACGTGAAGTTACAACATCCAAATCCGGCAATCTTCTGGGATAAATACAGATTGCGAGTTGCTCAAGAGGTTGTCACCCTCTCGCAGCGATCGGGCGGACCCAGCTTGATATCTATTTCGAGTAGTGGCATAGGAGGAGCCAATGTACATGTCATTGTCGAAGGCGCGCCAACCAAGCTCATGGACGGGTTCAAATCTTCAGCTCCCTTGGTTTTGTTCCTTGCTGGAGGTCTTTCACCAAGATCGGCAACATCTGTCGCCGAGTCTCTCCCACGGCTGCTTCAGGACCCCAAGACTAACTTCGCTTCGCTTGCAACAAGACTAGGTAGACAGACCCGCCAAATGACTTGGAGGGCCTTCACTGTGGTTGATTGTACGGACCTTTCGAATCCACCAATGTTTCCGGCTCCAATTCTGACTCCGCGTACCTCACCGCCTATAATATTCGTATTTTCCGGTCAAGGACCACAGCACCCAGAAAGTAAGTTAGTAGCCCGTTTCCTGCCGACTCAACCTTACTAAATATTCTCAGTGGGTCGTGTGCTCTTCCAGCTTTCTCCAATCTTCAGGGAGAGTGTGCAAAAATCTGATATGATTTACAAGGACAGAACTGGTCATTCAATGATCCATGATGTGGGTCTATTCGGCAAGGAAGTATCGACCGTACTGGACTCTTGGCCTATTGCAATCACACTCCCTGCTCTTACTATATTCCAAATTGCCCTTTTTGACCTTCTCTCGAATTTCGGTGTTACTCCTAATGTTGTCATTGGCCATTCCGCCGGAGAGGTCCCTGCTCTTTATGCTTCTGGAGCTGCGTCAAGGGAGCTCGTTGTCGAACTGGCTATTGCGCGCGGGGAAGCATTTTCCCAGATGGAATCATACGGAGGTACCATGGCTGCGCTGACATGCAGTTCAGACGAAGCAGAAACTATTCTGAGATATGTTCGTGGCACATTCCCAACTTCCGATTCCTGCCTTGAGGTGGCATGTTACAACTCTAGATCGGCAGTTGCAATTGCCGGTCACGACGCCATGGTTGATCAGGCACTGCAGGTGGCCAAGGACCGTGGCATCGACGGCCGAAAAATCCGAACTCGAGTCCCTGTGCATTCTTCTATGATGGAACACTGTCGAGAGGAATATGTACGCTTGACTGAGGAAGTATTCAGTCGTCATGGACTCCCTCCCCTTCGGCCACATATCACAACCTTTTCAACATTGACTGGCTCTCGGATGACATCTACCTACGATGCTCAGTACTTTTGGGACACCACAAGAAACTCTGTGCGCTTTGTGCAAGCCATGGATGAAATATCGGCAGAATACCCAAACGCCTTTTACGTTGAGATATCTCCACATCCCGTCCTTTCTGCTTATATAAGCAGTGGGCTCGCAAACCCAGATCGCGTTGCTGCTGCCTCCCTACGTCCCACTAAGGCCGGAGTTGATATGGAGTATCGCAGTATTTTGGAGACAGTTGGTGCACTTACGGTGGCTGGTTATAATGGGGTTGATTTTTCCAATCTGAATGGCCAAGTCGAACCGGTTTCAGTGCATCGATCAACTAAAGAGGAATATCCTTTTCAAAAGAAGTTGTTCCCAATCTATTTCAAAGACGCACAGTATAGGCTCCAGGTATCTCCTCATCTGGGGCCACTCAATCATCCATTCCTGCATGTCAATCAAGCTACGCATCCCAAGCTCGCGGAGCATGTTGTATTGGGTGAAGCTATAATGCCAGCGGCAGGATTTCTAGAAATGGTCGGTCATCACCATGTTATCAATCCTTTTCGAGTTTTGCTGATTTTTTCTTATTAGGCATTTGAACTTCGTGCTACTTCCATGATCAATGTCAAGTTTCGAAATATTCTCCCACTCTCGTCCCAGACACCACTCAAAGTCGATATCTCTCTCAATGGTCCATATTGGTCTGTTCGGTCGTCCGATATCAACGAGGTATATTCCCCGTTAATAAGGTCAACTCGTATTGACCCGTGTTCCTTCCAGAGTGATAAAGTCTATGCTGATGGGTTTTTAAGTTTCGAAGCCCTTGTTATGCATGAGTCGGTCGATATAAACACTATTCGCCGGCGTTGTGATCGGTCGATTGATGGTCCTGGTAGGCATTAAAGTAGGTCATAATGGGTAAAACTCTGATTACCTGTTTACCAGCATTATATGCCTCGCTTGTACCAACATTCGAATTTGGGACATACTTTCAAAGAGCCAAACAAATCCTCTTTAATAAAGATGAAGCGCTCATCGAATTAGCTGGCACTGATTCAACCCTCGCAAGGTATTTCTGACGTCCATGCACTACGAACACCTGTTAAAAGCTCATTTTAGTGACGGTCACTACATAATTCATCCCGCAATTCTCGACTCGTCTTTCCACTTTCTAGCCGCACCAGTTTTTACGGGGAATCTTGATCACAACGATTATTATTTACCCTCTGGTGTCGCTCGTGTAATTTTCTGTGAGCGTCCTTCCGAAGGATATTTTCCGAATGTACTCTACGCTCACGGTAAACTACGTCAATGGGTACCTAGTAAGTGGGAATATCCATATTGAGACATAGACACTAATGAATTTGTTTTGAGATGGTCTTTCATATGATATCACGTACATGGATAGCACCGGAAAAGTATTGTTGATACTCGAAGAATTCGAGTTATCTTGCCGCCGAAAATACGCACATGAACAAATTCAGCGCAGGTTTGAACTGGTTTATGAGCCACAAACTTTCGATATCACTGCTCGTCGTCTTCCCAGCAGCTCGGCAGAGGAAGCCGAAACATTGCTATTCTGGTATCGCATCGGAGAAGAAGAACCATTACAGGCATTAATCGCTGCTCTGGATCCCGCGAAGCCATCGGACGTATGGATTGCTGCAGAGGGTGGCCGCGATACGTATGCAGCAAGAGGTCTTGTCCGCTCACTTCGCCACGAATTTCCGGTCTGGTCCTTTCATTTCATCTCATTTCCAACCTCGTACGCTCAGAATGAGGGCTGGAAGGACCTGTTCAACGACATACCCCCGTCCGTACGCACAGAAGACGAAATTGTCATATCTTCCACCGGGGAATATCTAGTTCCTCGTCTTAATCCAATCCCTCTTATCCACACAAATTCCCGAACGCATAATAAACCTCCAAACCCGTTCCTCGTGAAGGTTATATCATCGTCTTCTCAGATAGGGTCCCTATTATCATTCGTTGGAGAAGTCGAGCATTCAACACATGGTCGCAAATTCATGAAGCAATTTGCATTGGGCGTCATGGAACACCCCATTGAGTCCGAATTTGGCATTGACCACGCATCCTTCTTTTTTCACCACGGGGAGGAAAACTGGGATCGACTTTCTGCAGATATTGGGGGCATGGTCGTTGCGCCACTTGCATTGGGGCTTTCAACTTTTCAGAACGGTGCCGGCCAATGCGGCAAGCTCCATGTCCTTCTCACGCATTCTGATTCGGACATCGGCAAGGTCGTTCGCAGACTTTATGAGAAGCGTGGAGTGAAAGTAACCGCGGTTGACAGCTGCATCGATATCATCGGTCTCTCCCGCCTCCAAATCCACTCCTTTGATGCCATTATCTCCGGTCATAGCAGCAACGACTTCTTAGAAGTTGCAAAACTTTTCACTCGGAACGGTACTGGTCGAGTATACTCCTGGAGCCAGGGAGAAAGGTCCCTTCCCACGTTGGTAAAAACGGACCCAGTCGCTCTGCAAGAAGCTCTCAGATGTTCTCTCATGGCCGAATATCGTGACTTTGTCCCCGTGCCACCGGCTCTCAGACCCCCATTGCAAGATAATGTATCAGATCAGTTGTTTCGACGTGACAAATCGTACTTACTTCTAGGAGGAATCGGGAGTCTAGGTCCCCACATCGCGTTATGGATGTATCAGGTTCGTACTCAGTAGCAGTTCTTCTGGACTTTTAGCTCTAATCGGTTCGCGGTAGAATGGCGCGCGCAATATCACGTTGGCATCAAGAACAATGAATGCTCTTCAAGCTCAGGCAAATGTTCTTCCGTACCGTGTTCTCCAATACTTGCGGAGATGCGACGATTTAAACATTGTCCTGGAACTTGTGGACGGCACTGACCACAGTCAGGTTAAGGGTCTTATAGAGCGTCTTCCCGCTCCGTTGGGCGGCTGCTTTCTTCTTATGACATCAAACATGGACGCAATATTCACGAATCTCAAACCAGTCGATTTTTCACGACTGTATAACGTTACTCTGGGTGCCTTCGATGCTCTTGCTTCCGCTATCCCAATCACTGAGTTGGATTTCGTCGTCGCCTTCTCTTCTACGACTGCTTTATTTGGTAACGGAGGTCAAACTAATTATTCTGCGTACGCCATTTTCTTGCCTTTACTTCATCAACTCATTAGCTTGCGAAGGTCGAAAACTGCACTTGAAGGCGTGCTGAAATCGTATGAAAACGCCTTCTCCTTTATATGCCCCGCTGTCACAGGAACAAGTCTGACCACCTCAACCGCAAGTCAGACAGTGGGATTACCCTCACAGGTACCTATATCAGGTAAGCCGACGGTGTGTTACAGGGTTCATTCTTACATCGTGACTAGATGTTCTACGGTGGCTGGACGATGGAATGCGCCTACACATGACCGGAACACATCGTTTCGACAACTACATACCTGATTTTGAATGGAAAGCGGTCGCTAGAGCCTTCTCAAACGGCTCGTTGCGACTAATTGCGCCACTGCTACCAGACGAGACACAGGAAGTAGTACAGGAGGCCACAGTGAATAAAGCCGAAAGGCTGCGGGCCCTCATATGTGGTTATCTAGGAATGCCAGAAAAAGACCTTTCAGAGGATGTTCCGCTAATCTCATATGGCCTGGATTCGCTTTCGTCTTCGCGGTTATCTCTTGCGCTCAACAAGGAGTTTGGACTGAAAATCACCCAAATCCAGCTTCTGGCGTACACGAGTACAAAAGACATCTATCGTCGATTGGAATCTGTACTGGATGAGGCGGCTAGTGCTAAGGAGGCCACGGATTCCCTTCATCGCGCTATTCAAGCGATGCAGGATACCCTCACTCGGCATTCGCTCGATAAACCTTCAACCCTTCTTCCGTCCTCCGACATTCTGAAAGACATTCCGGACAAAGCTGTCATATTATCGGGGGCAACTGGGTCGCTGGGTTGTCATCTGCTTTCACAGCTTATTGGAGCGCCCGACGTCAGGATTATATATGCATTGAACCGAGGATCATCAGCGATATCCCTTCAAGATAAACAAGCGGCTGCCTTGGAGAGGGAAGGTCTTTCGCCAGCCCTATCCATGTCCTCCAAGTTGGTCTACCTTGCATGCGACTACGATAAACCCATGCTCGGCCTGTCGGATTCAACTATCTCCTTCGTCAGTTTCTCTTTGCCCTCTCTTTAAAATATAAGGTACTAACATGTTTATTTCTTCAGTTGTCATCCGACGCAACACACATCATTCACAATGGCAAGAAAACCTTCCAAAATCTACAACGTGTCACTAAACTAACCTATTAATATAGCTTGGGTCTCAGACTTCGTTGTTAGCTTGCCTTCATACGAGAAATTGATCGAAAGAACCCGCGATCTGATCGGCATTGCACTGAAGGCTCAACCGACTCGCCACATATCGTTTTGCTTCATTAGCACGACGGGTGTCTGCCGACGTTCGTATTTTACTATCTTGTGATGTGGGTTTCAGTATTAATTCAAGAGTGTAGTATCGGACGACCACCGAGAAGCCCCAATCCCCCTCAGTAAATTGCCCCAAATTCCGACGGCGTTCTTGCCATATATTGAGCTCGGGTACATTCAATCCAAATGGATAGCTGAACAGCTTACAGAGCAGGCCGCGTCGTTCGGTCTGCAGACCTCGGTGTTGCGCGTTGGGCAGTTGGCTGGAAGTGTACGTTTTAATGGGGCCTGGGCATCCACGCAATGGTTTCCGGCCATGGTCAAGTCAGCCGAACTTGTGCAATGTTTACCGAGTGGAGACGAGGTAAGATATTTATGAATATCGAGGTCATTGTTGATTTAACCCCAACATTTCCATCTCTCTGTTATTAGGATATTGCCTGGCTTTCCATGGACAGCGCTGCTTCCGCTGTTCTCGACCTTTATGCATCCGGGACGGGAACATATCATGTCGTTCACCCTCGTCCGGTTGCGTGGAATACCATCATGTCTGCTGCAGCCTCAGCTATAGGCGTGTCGCTGGTACCGTACAGTGTGTGGTATCGGTCGCTGAGGGAGAAAACGGACACCTCGAATGCCCCAAGGAGTGGCCATGTTTCCATGAAGTTCATTGATTATTTTGGAATCGGTGTTTCTGATGGAATCACGCAATCCTCGGAGAGTATGGGCCTTCTGGCAAAGGTGAATTGTAAAAAGGCACAAGGAGTTTCTGCAACCTTATCCAGTGACGAAATACCTGCTCTCGGTCAATTGGATGTGGTGGCTTGGATCGAGTATTGGCGAAGGACCCAATTTTTGTAATTATTGACGGCTCTATTTACTGTATCTCAAGAAACTTCCGAACCCTATGCTGGATATCACTGTAGTATTTAGTTTGATATCCAAGAATTCTCGTGTCGTCTCCTGCGTGCAAAGGAAACCTCCTGAGTCCAGGAGTCCAACGCAACGTGTTTAGATCACGTGGCTGATGCGGTGTCCGAGGTTTCCCGTTCTGTCAACTATTCTCTCCAGTTTTCCTGCTATTTCTCTTACGGTTCTGTCTTTTTGCGAATACAGACCTGGATTTTGACACAACGCACAACGACTTTTGAATCTCGAAATTTGACTTATCAAACTGGAAAGGCGCCAATTTCTCGATTCATTCATAGGAATAGGGATCGGTTCTGGGCCACTAGGTTTGTGATATACAGCGCATTCGAGCTCGAGTTTCGTTGAGCACAGGTGAGAGTAGGTGAGAGTTAGGACGGCTGTCGCATTTACTGAACACCCGCTCACACTCACACATCTCGTTGACTTTGCCAGCCAGGACGGAAGCAACGGTAGGGTGGTAGCAACTTAGGCAAGTTTTTTCGGTTATTTTGTCTCTCTCGAGTCGAAGTTGAACGTTGAGCACCATAGCTTTCTTTAGATGCTGCCAACGTCGACGTCGATCCCATCACCTCGTCATGGCCGTCTGATGCCCATCCGTAAATGGCACTCTCTTCCCCATCCTACGTTCGCTGGCGCGATCTCCTACTCAGAAAAACTCCAGCAACCAGCATTCCAGTCTACAATCCCGAAGCACGTAGCATTGCATGACAGAAATCGAGCTGCTGAAGAGAATACGAGCTCATTCTTGGCCCTATCTCCGCTTGATGCCTAGTCGTGCAGAAGCATGAGCGGGATGGTTCGCACCAAGACAAAGGAGAGGGGAAGGATGGTATTCTCACCCAAAGACGGAACGTCAACGCGTCAGTCTTTCAGCTCTGAGATCTGTGGAGCCGCGTCGCGAGCTTCATTTTCAGCACGTTATATGCGTCAAAGTAGGACCCACACACAGCCAGAAATCACGTTTACACGTCTGTTTTTCGACCCAACCGCGCCTCCCACTTGGAGTCTGGTCTGAAGAGGACGGCCCCAAGACCACGAAGGTCGAAATCGGATTCGATCGGCCAAGTTTGGGAGCGGGTAAGCTTGCTTGCGCGGAAGCAATATGGGGCTAGTTCTCGCGGGTAAGGACATGCATGCCTTCATTCCGGGACTGACTAGGGAACGGGGAGGAGGAAAGACGTCCAGAGAATCTGAATGTCAGTTGGGTAAGTGTTGTTCTCTAGTTGGAAACTAACGAGGACGTCGCTGATATATGCTCTTTTTGGCTGTTTTTGAGCTAGAAGAAGGAGCTGAAGTTGAATTGGAATTGGAGGTGGAGGTGGAGGTGGAGGTGGAGGTGAAATCGCACTTGAAGTCGCAGTCGGGATTAGTAAGTGTCGTATTACTTGAGAACGTACAGAATGCCAGCTTACTCTTCGTACTCAAGTCTTTATTTTGTTATAATCTATTCTGGTACGAATACCCGTCTCCACCTGGACGTTTCGATAGCCTTCATTCAATGCCATACCACCGTCGTTATTTGACATGATTGGCTATTTGCAAATATATGCGTCCATTTGTCTGTCGTTGGACACCACCCGAAACGGAGATGTATCGGCTCGCTTCAGTAGTGCCACCTGTAGCCCGTCTTCCGGGTGGTTTGACACTGGGAGTTTAAACAATTTCTTAACGTGCCTACAGCCGAAGCCGAACTACGTGCAGGAGTACGAGCAAGAGCAAGAGCGGTAGCTGGCGCAGTTGAAGCGCTCAACAAAAAACGAGGTTTCAAGTTTGAAGGTGCGCGATTGGATTTATCCCAAATATATTTTGGATCTAACTTTAGCGCCCCCAGAGTCACAGCATCCCTCTTCCCGTATTTCGTATCTCGACATCTGGCGCTCCCGAGTTGAATTCACGTGTTCGACATTCAAGTCATCCTCGTTCAGCACCCACCCCCACCGAAGGCGGGTGTTCAGTGCGGAAATGAAGCTTCTATCTCGCTGAAATACCAAACTTCATCTGCTCATGTGAGCCGCCTAACTCGTTGGGCAAATATCTAATTTTCTCGCGCGTTCTGACAGAACTTTTTTTTAGCGATTACAACAAGCCGAGATTAGCTATGTACCAAGTTATTGATCAGAATCAATTCCGGTACAATGCATGTCTCAGTAGTCTACCGCCTGTTTTGCTATTCATAAGCGAAGGTGGATAGGTTGATGGATGGATCAGGTATGACTAGCGCGGTTCCAGGAGAACCAAAATAATTTACAGACTCGTGCCACTACCACATGATTTTAAACCTGATGGTTCACTTGAGGTTTGAGCTCGTTCAGAGGGAAGTCGCATTGCCCGTGGTTTTCCGCGCCAGTGGACTTGTTGATGTCGATATGTATGGTGTCTACCGTCCTTAGTTCCCTTGGAAATGTAGATAACCTGTTTTCATTTGGATGGAATTGACTGCGGAAATGAGGGCTGGATAAATCACTGCCGATGTGTCCTCCAATGAACGTCGTATTTGCGAATGTTGTTCCGTCCTGCGAGATGTAACCGAATTTGACTTTCCTGAACACAATGCAAGCGAGCAGATTAGTAACTGCGGCCACGGGTATACTGGTCATTCCACGGTAGATTGGAGGGAAACTTGAACCGATAACGACAATCAGAAGCAAGATATTTCCAAAAAGTGCGATCCTACGGGCGGCGACTCAGAGCATGTCAAGTAGGAGAAGAAAGGTTACTTTACAGGTAATAATGCTGGCCACCGAGGAGAAGAGACCGCGAAAGGTGGGGTATAGATCCACGTCCAACGAAAGCATTGAATCTTGCTTTGAATGTTTCTTCGCAAATGTTGAAGGTGAGAATCCTGTATGTAATGGCGAAGAAAATGGCGCTATCATTGACAAGCAGAGTCCATGCAGAGGCCTCCGTGTACGATGGGACCTGTGTGAGGATACACTGCATAGTCGGTCCGATGTGTGCTTCTCTGAGGCCGATAGGAACCGTAAGGGCTGAAAAAGCCACGGATATCCAAAGAAAGAAAAAGATTCCTTGAATAAATTTATCGTGATGATAGACCGCTCTCACTCGCATGAAGAAGAGAGATGCTGTCAAGGTCTGACTCGTAGTCCAGCTGATCCCAATAAGCAGTCCTAGAACCTTGCAATGTTCCGTGGGGAGAACTAAGAGTGCAGTTCAATATTCATTATCAGTTCTGGTACTCATACCCCTGCTCACCGAGAAAAAAGAAGCACGTAAGGACGTGACCCAGGGAGGAAAATCTGAGGAGTTAATTAGCATGCCATGTATGCAATATTTTGGGCGGTTATAAAACACCTTGAAAGGTAGTATATGATAGTAGGCAGGCGAATCTTATGTTTTGTCAACAACAAAATATCGTTGGGAAAATTTATCGCCAGATCCCACAAGTATATCTGTGTGTCACAGATGTATTAGCACCAGCTACAACACGATAATAAAATAAGGCAATTTACGCCAACGGTCACCGCAGAGATGTAACGCGCCACTTCGAGTTGATTTGCAATTGTAGGGTCCAGAAAGGCTAGTGGAGTAAATGCGTTCGGGAGTTCAGGAGTCATTGAACTGATGGAAGACATCAGAGCAGCTGCAAAGTCGAAGGCATCGAAAAGTGCATTGTACTACTTATACCCCACAGTGTAGGTTTTCCACTGGCAATACCTAACTCGTCGTATCCAGAGGAGTATCAGCTTCAGCGTGCTCTGCCTTGATACGAAAAAAAAGAAGCCGCAAGTCCTCTGTTCGAATCAATGCTGGAAGCTCGTGATCATCTCGAGATCAGACAGAGGGAAGCAAGACATATGAATTCCGGTTGACCTCTGCGACGGCAAGAGTGCACACTGATGGGGGAGAAAGCCACGGTGGCAGCTTATGTACAAGTAGACCGCAGAATAAATCACCTGATAAACCAAATGCGACGGGCGGGTGTCCATCAGCACATATATATGCTCGCATAGCCACCGAATATTCCAACATCCTCATCACACCTTTCCCTTTTCCCAGCATCAGCCCGAGTTAGCCTGAAACAGCATCAGCAAATCCTGATTTTGGACCGAACCATCCTATAGCGAAATAGATATTGACATACCAACGCATAGCAAACTAAATATCGACCTGTTGTGTAACCACTCTATACCTTTCATAATGCTCTTAAAATTTGGCCGTGGCAGGCCCAACAATTTGGCCGAATTTTTTTATTTTTTGGCTGTGCCCCCCAGATATATTGAGGGCTCCGTGACGCGGCCTTGACACACTGCATGGATGCCTTTTGAATCTCGAAACCCGACATATCAAACTGGAATGGCGCCAATTGCTTGACACATTCATTGGAATCGGGATCGGTTACTAGATACATAGCCCATTCGAGTTCGAGTTTCGTTGGGCATAGGTGAGCCCTAGGCCTGACGGTTGTCACACTTGTTGAATGCTCGCTTTCGCTTACCCTCTCTACAGATATAATTGACTTGGCCAGCATGGGCAGCCTGTAGCAACCTAGGCACGTTCTTTTGGCCATTTTCTCACTCTGGAGTCGAAGTTGAGCATCACAGCTTTCTTCGACGCGATGCATGGTTGATGCATGGGTAGAGACGCGTCTGCATCACGTGGATGATAAAGTGTCCGCTTTTGGCAATTTCAATTTTCGTGCCGCGTTCGAACTTCCGAGTCGGATGCGCTTGTTGTCTCCAGAATAAGACTCTCCTTGAGTCCCTCCAGTTTTCCTGCTATGTCTCTCGGTGCCCTGTCTTTATGCGAATGCGTACTTGGATCTTGACACAACGCATGCCGCCTTTCGAATGTCGAAACTCGCATACTCGAGTACTCGTAGAATGGGACAGGTGTCAAACCCTCACTGCCTTCATGGGATTGGTTGAGTTGACAAATCTTTGCTAGCCCGTTCGAGTTTCATCGGGCATAGGTGAGAGTTAGGACAAGCGTCGCGTGTATCATAGAGCACCCATTTATTTTGACTGTTTCTCCAGATCTCATTAACTTGGCCAGCAAGAACGCAGGTAATGGTTTGGTGATAGCAACCTAGGCAGGTATCTTCGCTCATTTTCTCTCTCTGGAAGTCGAAACTGAGCATCATACTTAGCTTTCTTCAGATGCAGCCAGCGTCAACGTGAAGCACATCACCTCTCCGTGGTTGTTTGATGCTCCTCCGCGCCCCTTCTTATGTTCGCTGGCCCGATCTCCTACTCCGAAGAACTCCAGTGACCATCATTCCTGTCTACAACCCCGAATTACATTGCATTACATGGCAGGATTTGAGCAGCTGAGGAGCCGAGCTCGTGCTCGTGGCCTTGTGACTTGATAGTGCTGGGCAGAAGCAGAAATAAGGCGGTTGTCACTGGTAAAAGCTTCAGCTCTCAGGCCTCAGGCTTAAGAATCCACATCGTCCAAAGCAACGAGTTAGATGCCCGTCTCCCAGCCTCTCCTCGATGTTGACGTGTTGTCTTCCTGCGCATGGTTTGGAGTTGAGTCTTACGTTTGGCCTTTATGGAGATGACGATTAGGGAGCGAGGAGGACAAAAGGGCACGGGGTTGAGGGAGTCTGAACCTGTTCGGTATGTAAGTGTTGTTCTTTGGCTGGAAACAGAAATAAAAAGGCCACTCATTTCTACTCTCTTTAGCTGTTTCTGAGGTAGGAGAAGAAGTTGAAGTTGAATTGGGATTGCGGACGTGTTCCGCTTCCTTTTTCGTCTGCTCTTCATCCCTTCGCATACCTATGGGGCGGAGATAATTGTTTTAAAGTGTGCCAGGTGCCTCGCGGGTGGCTACAAAATCGGAACGGAATGAATTCGAAATGAAACGCTGGTCCTCGAACTTGCTTTGACCTTCCTTCTTATTTTTATTTCTTGCTTCTACGAACTCCTTGGACTGGTACCCGCCCGAAATTCTCCAACGACCAAAACTAGCTCGCTAGGCTAAGCTATTTTTTCCGTCGGCCTTGAAACTTGAGTCTTGACGAATTTCATTCCGGCGTTTTCACCTGCCTTTGCCTAGGTCTTGCTCTCGCTGCACACTTCTCCTCCTTGGACAACGACGACGCACCCGCATTAACGTTACCACCCCAGTTGACGGAAGAAATAGCAAAATGCTCTGAGTATTTGTGCCTTCCTTGAGTTACTGGTTTATTCGATGAATTTGAATCTGAATCTACTATATTCTACACCTGACCCGTCTCTCAGTCGACCACCAGCTGCTCCGATGGGTGGTCAGAAGCAGAAAAGGAACGGCCTAATGAGAAACATATGGTAAGGCTTCTAACAATCATTCATCCTGGGAAGCTCGAATAAGGATTTTTCTAGAAGTGGTCAGAGATTAGGAATAATAATGAAGGATGAAACTTACAGGGTTCGGAGAGAACCGTCCAACTACGCCTAATAGCTTATAATAAATCGCAGACGAAAACTGGACGCGTAGGTCTGAAGACTCGAGTGTCTCGCAAAACCAAAACTTGGAGGTCGATCACTCATCGGACAATCTGGCCTGGTGATTGGACATTAGGTGTAAGTAAGTCAAAGAGAGAGGTATGAAGGAAAGACAGATGAAAATACCATCCGTGAGAAGAGAATTAACTGGATCTAGATGCATCTTGCCGCCACCGTTGTGAGTGCAGTTCAGCAATGCTCCTTCATGAACGGAACACGTTGACATGTTACCGATAGAAGGCAGCTTAGCCGCATCCAGGACAGCAAGGGTGCCCACAACGCGAGTAGAGTGCTAAGGAGGAGGCTGTGAGTTAATCTGAATCGTCTTCAAAGGATACCGATTCATGCCAGTGGGATTCAGGACAGAGAAAGAATTCGCTACACGATGATGTGGCAAACAAAATGCTTCCAATATATAGGGTGGTCAAGCTGCAACCGATGACCGAAGTCCTTGAGAAAGCTAACGAGAGACAGGCACCGTCACTGTCCAAACACGAATAGCGATTTTGGAGCATCCAGTTCTGACGAAATGAATCTCGGCCGTACAGGAACAAACGAACCTGCTGCCACTTAGTTACCTCAAGCTTCCAAATTTAGTACTCAGGCACTTGCAGAAAGGTGGGAGCCTGGAGGTCCATCAGCGCCAAGGTCGTTTTCTGTGTATGGTAGCTTGTGGACGACTGACACGAGTGTCAATTCCTTCGCTCCTCCAGACATTCGCCGACGCCAGAAATATATCGAGTGTTCGAGAGCGTAATATAAATACTCTTTATTGACCACTGAGAATCAGGTGTTGAATCGCTGTCATAAATGTGTCTGTTGGCAGTCCGGAAGGCTTTCAAAGTGGGACTGGCGAAATTCTAAAATAGGTCGACACTTCCTTCCCTGGTAATTAATTGTAACCTCATGGCCTAAATCTTTCACCGTTCACGCCGGATAAGTTGACATGAGAAGCCTTAAGCCGGGTACGTAGAGGACAGCAGGCAGCGAGATCGTTCAAAATACAGGCCCCAACAGTCAGTGCTCCTAAGACTAGCCCACAACATGCACATCTTTTACGTCGAAATCGTCTCAAGCATCCTGCTTTTGGGGATTTCATCTGCCGTGGGCTCATCCCTTGAATATTCTCCCAGAAATTTGGTCAAACGGTGCAGCGGCTCGGGGGGTACCTGTGCAACTACAGCGTGTTGTTCTGGCTTATTTTGCGTCGGAAGCATAGTCGTAAGCGATGAATTAATACACTTCCCTCGCATACTGACTTCAGCGAGCTTTTAGGCTACTTGTCAGAGCTGCGCAGCTTCAGGAAGTACTTGCGCGGATCGTCCTTGTTGTTCTGGCTTATTCTGCGCCGGAAATACAGTCGTAGGCGATGAATCGATATTTATTTCCTTCAAATACTGATCTCAGTGAGCTTTCAGGCTACTTGTCAAACCTGTGCAGCTGCGGGAAGTACTTGCGCAACTCGTCCCTGTTGTGCTGGATTAGTCTGTACCGGAAACACAGTCGTGAGCGATGAACTAAATTGTAATTCCCTTCCAAACTGATGCGACAATTTTTTAGGCCACTTGTCAATCTCACGTTTAATTTCGGCCGTTTATTGTATGGAAGCACTTAGAACTGACGTGTAGAAATAATAAATGGCCAATTCATAGAGGATATGAGTAATAGAAAAAAAGACGGAAACCAAAGAGAACGTAGAGGGAAGGTACATTCGAACACTATTTGTGGTATTGTACTTGTCTTGTAATGGCGAAATAAATAAGTTGAAATCGGTGCCCGATTTCAAGCAAGATTCCCAAACGCCAAGTGTGAATATGGCACAAGAGGAAGAAGGGAGGTTGGTTCTTTACGTACAGAAAGTACCTCACAGAGAAAGGCTGAAGAACTACGAGTGCGTCTTTGTTTCCAATAGGCAAAAACCATCTGCATGCAGTCGTAATATCAATGGTGGGCCCGCTATGTATTCGGTGATTTAGGGGATACTTACCAAATGTGGACGAGGACCCCGAGAGAATTGATCGGCTAAATAAAACGCTTGGGGTGGATGGAGGCCATGGACTCTGCCACGTTTGACCACCATGTCGTCCAACGCCCCTCGTACTTTGCTCGCCTTTTTGCTTGTCTTTAACGCACTAACACCAGCTCTAATGTCAAGAAGATGATTGAGAATGCTTGTCCTCTTTGGGAACGATTGTCGTTGAACGTTGAACGTCGAAAGGTAATGTCGTCGTTGGCTGGGAAGAGGCCGACAAATGTTTTGATACTGATCAATGTCTCTCCAGGCCACCTTGTTGCCCGTGTTCTCTGGGGCCAGCAGGCTGTTCTAGCTGCAGTCTGGATGCTTATACAAAGTTGAACGCATTCTGCCAAAACTTAAACCAACTGCCCCGCACGCAGCACAACACCTGCCGCCCCAAGGAATTTTTCGGGGGAGAGGATGCCTATTACCTCCACTCGTACCTTAGCTACCCCGACTCGGCCGTCATTCTTATCGCCTTCGCCGTTTACTTGCCAGATTCGCCGGATAACGTCAAAGGGAAGATATGTTTCCTTCTTTACTTGTTGCTCCGCTTGCTCCTGCTCCGAATCTTTGTCGGTTGAATTCGCGGTGGCCGAGCGGGCTGGAGAGTCTTGTGCTTTATGATCAACGGTGCTGATGCTTTCTTGCTTGTAGCGGATCTCAGAAGTCGCGCATGTCTGCGCGGAGCTGCCTATCATCTTCGTTGGCTGCAATAAGGTTGTCGGACGCGACCCCCGGGCGATTGAGGAGCTGAGAAAGATGAGCTAGGACCCCCAACGAGGTATGACTTGCCCTTCTACAACCTCTCTTTCGTTCTTTGCTTTCGTTCTTGTTCGTTTTGTCGCGTGGCATGTGTTTCGGAGTTCTTGGTACTTATTTTCGCTTTTTTCATTATGCTGAGGCTGTTCCTATCATGGAGCAGCAAGTTCTTTTCTTATCATATTCTCCATCTGCAATCTTGGTCCACCATTGCATTGGTGTTTTGTTATTTTCGGCTTCTGATCGTAATTTCCTTTCTTTGGTTACACTTTCATTTCGCGGTGGACGGAGAGTTATTTGACGCGGTGTCGCACGATATTGCCTTTCGTTCTACCCATCGGCAGTGAATATCTGCGCTTTGCTCCAGCAGAATTGTCGCCTATGATGGTGGACAGATGTTCATTTGATATTTTCTCTTGTCAATTCCTTTTGTCATCAGACACGACGGATGCTTGGGGCGCCGGCACTATAATATTTGATTCTTGCCTTGCGTGTGGATACGCATAGCTTTCAATGTTCTGCCTTGAAGTTTTATCTATTCGCTTTCTTCCTCCGACCCCCCAGTGACGAACCTTGGCGTCGATTGTTTACGGATTGTCCTTTGGGTTAATACCTTGCTTTCATATTTCATCGTCACATTTTATTTCCGACCCACCGGCAGCATACGTTTCGGAGTCGTTGCCGCCTAATTTGAATTCGGCCATCCTCCTCGAGGATTCGTTTCATAATTTCGCGTCGTTTCTGCCCTTCAAGGTCTTCCGACCAATCAGTAGCATGTGTCTTGGAGCTGCAGCACGTCCTTCTAGAGTTCGTCATACCGACTCTTGATGTTGCATGGGATTATATATTTTCTTTCCCCAGTTTGTTTTCGTCTTCCTCATTCACAGTCGATGATGTTCTTGTACCTTCTTTCTTCTGGTCCACCAGCAGCATAACTCTCCTTCACCGCTGCCTTGTGGTTTTCACCCGCGGTTGTCGACCTTATGTTCATGATAGACATAGCCTTTCGTTTCGTCCTCCACCTTTCGCCATTTTTTTCTTTGTGCTATCGATCGGCAGCGTACGCCTTGCCACCGTTGGCTCCCACCTTTCTTCGACGCACCGTTGTTCCTGTCCTCAGGTGGAAGTTGGAGATCGGCTGCGTTTCTTTAGGTGGTTGCTTGGCGCTTTTTTATTTTTTTTTGTTGCAACGTTCTTTCCTTGATCCTCCTTCTAGTTCTCTTTTTTTGTGTACATCCACCTGCAGCGTTCATCCCAACGTCCCAACATCGTTACTTCGTGATCTTTGCCTTCTACTTATGGTTTTCCATAATGCGTTGGAGTTCTTTTTCATATCATGGCCTCCATTGTAGTCTTTTGCCCTCTTCCCGTCGTCGGCGTGTATCTGGCCGCTGCTGCTGGCTGCCCGTCCTCAGTTCGTTGTTCTCGTCCACTCACGGTTCAGTTGTGGGAATTCTTTGTCATGGCTTTCGTGCATTTCTATTCTCTTTCTCTAGATTAGACCTTTTTTCTTCGTTTCGACCTTGTAGTAGTGAGCTCTGGGCCGAGCTGCCCGAGCCTGATTAGATTTGGATAACTCGATTCATTAGAGGCTGTGCACGGTTTGTGTGCCAGCGCATTTTCCTTTGCAGAATCCAATCCTTCGATAGCGTTTCCCGAGCTTCGCCAGCCTCGGACTACTAGTATCAGGCCTACCCCAACGTCCGATTTTCTTTCTGTCGTTTGGGATCTTGTGATTTTTGTCCTCTGGTTTATAGCCAAATGTTCATTTTCTGTTCTATCCGCTATTCCGAGTCTTTCTTGGGTGTATTGACCCGCCGACTGTGTACCTTGGCATTTCCGTGGCGGTGGACTGGATCTACTGGGTTTCTTTTCTTTCGCCTTTCTTGCCATGACTTCGGACCTATGGGCAACTTCATGCCTTTTTTGTTTCGCCTTCCTTACCTATCCTCCTCCTGTCATCACCTTCCTCGGTCTGTCATTCCCGCTCATTGCTCATAACTTGCTCCATTCGATTTCTTCACAGGGAAGCCAGTCCAGGATCGGTACTTCTAGAGCTCGGCGAAGTAGGAGAACCACGTGCCCGAGGTCTTGCAGCATGCCACCCACACCGCGCTCTCAGCAGGAACAAGGCGAAGAAGTCGCACCATCGCCTCATTTTTTTGGGCTGTTCCTGTGCGTTGGCTGCCGACTGGTTTGCCCGAGTTGCCTTTCCTGTTTCGATATCGGGCTATATTCCACTCTGCGACCTCGTGCCTGTGTACTTCTGCCTATGACTCCCCCGTCCGTCCGTCCCTTGTCCTCATCAGTTGGTTTGTACTATGTGTTTTACATAGCATACCTATACCTTTCGATCTCTCTATCATTTTTCTTTCTTAGTCTCTGCTTTATATTTTTCTTGACTTGTCAGGTATTCACCCTACCTACTCGAGTACACTGTGCCATCTGGCTTTTCAGTTTAACCTAGTGCGCCGATTGATCTAGGGCGTACCTTAGTCGGCAAAGGCGGTGTTCATTTATCCGCTATCTCTCAATAGCTTTTACCGAATCGGGTTCAGGCTTTCACTAGGTACCTGTTGGCGATGCGTCGGATCGACGTGGAGTGTTATTTTATTCTGAGCACAAGGTACATCAAATGTGTATAGACAGTTTTTTCACTCCTTCTGAAGGTCCCTGAATCTTGGAAGTAGTTCGACACAACCCTATTGTGTCTTGACCTAAGCTATTGACGATCTAAGTCATAAATACTCTACAAAAATAATGGTAACCTGTCAATCAGTGAAGAAGGCCCAACTCTGTTGTCGCTACTTATAAGAAGTTGTCTGTTGGAGAACTCTTCTGCTTGTCTCTGCGAACGAATAGAATACCTTCTCAGGGAGGAAGCGGGGGATCTGTGAATAGGCTAATGAACCCAGAAAATATTGCTGCTACTCCTGCTGCGAGCGAAAAGCCGCCAATCCAGGCAGCACGCATGGCCACTGCATTTTCCGGTGTGAGGATGATCACATCGTAAGCAGCCTTCCCGAGCCAAAATACGGAGCTGTTGCAGTAACAGCGATCATAAAAATTGCTGAACTGTATAACGCCGGTGGTAACAAGCCAGACGGCATTAATTGCCGCGAGGAGTTTTCCCAAGCGGCGAAGGAAAACGGATAACCAACGCGTACCGCGGTACGCGATAGCGATAATGAATCGCCCCTTGTGCGAAGGTGGTGGAGTACGGATAGAATAGTATGTTAAGATACTCGAGGTCAGAAGCATTATCCATACCAAAGTGGACATCACGCCGTATGCAAAGTATGATCCCGAGCGGCAACTTAGACCTGGCAATATTTTGAATAAGAAGGTATCAATCGACGGTATTGAGATGTATAAAAGTGTTAGGCTTACCAACAGTGGGTGTGAACCACATAATGATAACTGCACCGGCTGTTGTACCCCATTGGAGCATGAGAGCCAAAGCAGATGCAATAACCATCCGGGAAACCACGAAATCATCTAAGCCCCATCGACGTCTTGAGAGGTGATGTACATCTGGTGACCCGGGGAAGCAATACCGTTCGACTTCTGCAGCTGTTGGTTGCCTGCTGTTATCGGAATTGCGTCCTTGCCATCGAGTACCGGATATAATTGGATCATGATGACGGTTCCGCTCAGACGCGCTGTGGAACATATCAGATACCACCATGATAGATTGCACCCAGGGAAGGAAGCGTGCATAATTAAATATTGGGGGAGTAGAGCGCTCATCCAACCGTGTTTGGTCTACGTCAGAGAAGTTGAGGCTAATGGCATGCTTTTCGGAGACTTTACTCGCTTTACATGGGGCGTCGGAGGTGGCAACATAAGCGAGGTTATTGGCTCTCTCTACGGATTGAGTGAGTCGAATTGAATCGCATTTTGGTGAAATTTGGAGCCACCCGACCACTATTGGGAGCAGCCAGAGCCACAGAGAACCGACAGACCCAACGCCTAAGACACCTTGGCCGGTTGGATTAGTAGTAGTCCGAACGCCCTGCGAAAAGTAATCAATAATCGTGAATATATACGCAATTATCACCCATGCGATGGATACGACGGCGGATATGGACCACGTATGGGTGAAGTCGAGCCAAATTACGAGTTCTGTCCACCATTCGTCGTTCTGGGGAAGGACGATAAGGGATGCGAGGAGTGCGTCATCCGTGTCAATGTGGAGTGGGGACTGTTGTAAGCTACTCAGTATCCGCACGGCGCTTTGGACATTCGGATAGCGATATTTTGCAAACAGTTGAGCGATCCATCGTCCGTTAAGAACCGTTAACGCGAGAGAATAAGCTGCGAGAGTCGGTGAACCCACAGCGAGTAGCATACTCTCCAAATTGGCGAGCTTGTCGTTCGCTCCGAAGGGTAATTGTGAAACTAAGGCGAGCCACGGAAGCAGCCAGGAAGTGAATTGTTGTGAGAAAGTGTTCCACTGGAAAGGCTCCTGGGCACCACCACATTGGGAGACACATAAATCGTATGTGATTGCGGTCGCGGATGTTGCTGATGGCGGGAGAGGACGACCATGGTTATCAGTTTTCCCCGCAATACTCATATTGTTGATATTGGCGAGACATTGGTCGAAGTTAACTGCTTCAGCAGTCGGGGCGAGGCTAATGAAAGCGGTAATAAATACAACAGCATGCCCTGTTCGCCCTACATGAGTAAACGGATCGACAACCACACCAAAATGATACTCACGCATGGCAGGGAAAGAAGATTAGGTGGGGTGCATCTTTCTGAGAGTTAGAGATATATAATACGTCGTACAGAACACTCAACTTGACATGGAGCTCTACGGATTCACCTGTCATGTCTGACTAAAGATGCCCTGGTCAGTTACGTTCACAAGGACTAACAAATGCTTGCCACCATGGGGCAGTGCGTTAACGTTGATGACTTCGGAATTTGGTCCTTATCCATTTTTATACAAACCGCCGAAGCCTGTTCCTTACGAGAGGCAGTGTTTTTTTCCCCGTTGAATATTGATGCACTGCCCCCAGCAAGGCTGGGTTAATTTGATGATCGAGTAAGCCTGTAATCGTACCCTTTATGACAGTCGGTCTAGTATTGCCAGTCAGGCATGTACGAATACCATCTCACAGAATGATCGACTATGGAAAGAACTCTATAATTTCGTGATGCATTGCCTGTCGATGTTTGTGGTTAGCAGACCGACAACTTGACATTACTGATGTAGAGTAAACACTTACCAGGTACACCCAAATCAGAATGGAAGGAGAAAAGGCGCAGTTACACATGACTGCGCAGTTGTGCGTGACGATTTTAGCGTTGCGCATCCAGAAGTCTGCGGTGACAAGTAGAAAAATCACAATCAAATAAAGGTTAAGCAGACGCGGTGGTACCAAGAGGACCTCAAGTAGCTAGAATGTTCCAACATGGCTGGGAACTACGTGAGCCTTAGAGAAAACAAGAGGAAAGGATGCGGACGAGGAGGCGATCAAGTCAAGGGCAGGACATATCATAGTGACCAAAAGAATGGAACTCGCATCCCAGTGACATCCACAGAACGTGGGAAATACGCTCCAGGTTATTCTCGATGATCTAAGGGAAAGAGCCGATGATGGTAAACCAGTTCAGAAGTAGAGATAGCTTCAATTGCAACGTGACCAGCGGTAAGGTGGCAAAGCCAGTAATATTGAGCAGGAAGTCAAGCAGATGATGAATCCTGTTACTCGATTCAGACGTGCTGGAGAACACGCTGCTTAAGCGTGCGACGAGCCACGAACAGGAATAAACGACAGGCTCAATGAATGGTGGTCTAGCAGCATGCAGGCAAGCAAGAAGGGGTTCCATGCACCGCGGTTGAGCCCCAAGTCGACCCCAGCCCAGTTTACGATTCCTATCACTGTTAATCGGAGAATTTACCTGCCCGTCTATTCACACAGAAGTCGACTCACTTTTAAAGTAGCACCTCCGAAAATCCCATCCACCCACAACTTGGGAGGCATCCGGTGATCGTTTTTTCGTTATCCACGAGCTGATTTGGCAGCTGAGTTAGCTTTAACGTCGCAGCCGCGGCCAGGTGAGTCGGACGGGCTGGGCGCTTCGTGTACATGGCGTTCTCGAGCAGCCAACGCCGTCAGATCGTGGACGGTGGACGAAAATCTCGGCGCTGATGGTCGGTTAAATGCTGGAGAACAAATTCAACTTGTCAGATTGACAATTTAGAGAGAAAAATCGATGGAAAAAATGAATTACAAAAAATATAGGTGGCAGAAATGAGGGTGACAGGAAGTGAACAAAAACAACACATACGTTTAACCAAAGCCGACCTTTCCGCCACGTTATCATACCCGTTTGACATCCCCGCATCTTCGGCACCATCCATGGCCGTTTTTCCCCCCTTCCTTCTTGTATTCGGATTCGAGGTTGTAGGTGTAGGCGACCTCGTTAAACCAAGTTTTACACACCATCAGACGTGCAGCCAGCACACAGTTTAAGGCGTTCAACGAAATGGAGATAGGACGCGATGAGGCACGAAGAGGGAATGGATAGGGTGCTGTATAGGCCGGAAGCGATGGTTAAGAAGCATAAGTGAATGTGGATAGATGCCGTTGATGATGAGGCCGACGATGAAGCGGTGGCCACTGTTGTGCGTGTCGCCGCCATTTATTGCAGGTTTCGTCGTTGGGGATGAGGTGTTGAGTGATGTGGACAAATGTTTGTGTTTAGGCTTCAACACAGATGTGTTCTTCGTCTGGGGGTGGTGTGGCGGAATGACTGTTGGCAACGGCAGGTGGGTGTCGGCGCCTGTGCCAAGCGCAGCTCATGCTTTCTGCAGTGGAAGATCTCAAGCACTTCTTCTTCCGTGACCCAGAAAAAACGCTATATCAGAAGCCGTCGTCGGGTATAAAGCCGCAGCTGCAATCGATGGTTTCAGCCGATTCGTCTGCGTCGGTGTCGGGAAAGCTTGACCTCATCAGGCCAGTGTCTTGACCTAAAAGACTAGAAGAAAACTATGGACCGGGTCCAACAGAGAGCAGACAGAGCGCCGGCGCCGCCTCTTGAATCTCCCTGTTCGTCGTCGCCATCGATCTCGCATGCTTAAACGTTGGCCAAAAGCCCTCGACGTAAAGGGGGCTGACGATGAGGCTTGAAGTGGTTCGTCTAGTAGAATCCCTAATAACGCATAGCTTCAATAGAGCAAAAAGAATATTTTGAGGTGGTGGTTCAGAGGAGGATCACCAAACGTTGATGACTGCTGACTTACATAAAGTTCGGCGCTTTCCGCGAGCGCCTTGATTGGCTGGTTCGAACGGCCCGGATATCCACTCATAACAAACTCATACCTTTTTAATGTCGACGACGTCTCGGACGACCTTTAAACAAGCCCTGGTTTTAGAATGAAGTAGTATAGTGTACTTAGAACTAAAGTAGCATTATTTTCGAGTATTTCCAATGTCAGTTTCAGACACTTAACGTAAGTAGGGTCTTGACCTGTGCCTTTGGGCGAGGTGATTTCGGGGAAAGCCTCGAACTTTGCATTGGGAGTGTAGACAATACTAAGCTAAGGAAATTGACTTGAAGGTACAGAAGTCCTACGTGGAAAGTTATATTGTCAGTAAACAAGGCTAGGTACTACGGGGATGGAGCTGACAGATAACTGTTGACTTCGTCTGGAGTGCATCTGGATGAGTACGGATGGCCAGCGTATCTTGATCCTTGCGCGCTGAGGAAACGGACCCGTAAATAGACAATATCAGGCTTTGCTCACCATAATATTTTCTGAGTCTACACGAAATATTTGTCGCAAACAAGAATTCCCTGTTGCAGTAAACGAGTTTCGACAATACATTATACATTTTAACAGATTTAAAAGCATGGCCCCCCGTATTCAATTGTTCACTTCTGATTAGGATTGGGGCAGGGAAAAAGAAGAATAAATACTGTTAATAACTAGTGTCCGCACTCCGGAGTGGTAAGGCAAATACTCACCGGTGTACCTTGCTCACGGTGCATCATCAGAAAATATTGGTCCAGGCCCTCCAGGGGGATAGATAAAGGACGGAACTGTTTCAAACATTAAAGTTGTTCAAGTTTAGGAAAACTCGGTGAATTACTGGCAATATGGTCGTCATCAAGTTGATCTGCTAACAGTATTTAAGTGACCCTGGATCCGTCAGTTACAAGGGTATGGGCTTACCCCCTTCAGCAGGATCCAAAGGGAGAGCGAGGGTAATCATGAGGAACGGAAGAAGGGCGATGAAGATACGAGAGATTTGCATGTCTGAAGCAGAGGTTGTCGTGGATTAGTGCAGTTGATGGAGGAGCAACTTTCTAAAGTCCTTCGTTGGTGCTTGCTCTGTATTTAAACGCCCACCGTCGTTTGAATCATTCGTTATTCCAGCCGTTCAAAATGAAAACCGTATATCCAACACAGCTCGTTTAATTGAGTCCTAAAAATATGTTTAAGTCAGAAGGGAAAATGCATTCTAGAACGAAAGGTACCATGAAGAATGACTGAGCGCGCAAGGTTCTCTTTCCTGGAGTGGGTAAAGGTTGAAGGTCAGCCCAAACCCTGCGACAAATTATCTTCTCTGAGTACGAGTGCAAAATGACGTTCACACAAAGGCAAAGGATTCATTTTTCTTCCGTGATAAGATCAAATTAGACCCAGGCTATTATGTCCATGTTACCCGAAATAAAACGGTCTGCGTAGAGACTGCAACGACACACTTATTGCATCAGGATTTGGCAACACGGCGCTTGCGAACGAATGAAAAATCTGTTTAACGATGACTTCACACCGCAACCATGATTGTTCCTGGAACAGGGAATAGAGACTTACATTACTGACGATTTTCTATCCTTCCAGCTTCAACTCTCGGAATGCGAATTGTCAGTTTATAAATAATAGCAATCATATTTAATGACAAAGGATATCCACCGACGTCAGATCCTGAGTACTGCATCTAATTTCGACAACGTCTAAATGTAAAGTGGATAGTTCTCTTCGAAAATTCAGCTCTTCAGATGCTAGTTTATACCCACTCCACCGCGCACGTCGGTCCCATATGCCTCGGAAACTCAATGTTATGGCTTTCTGTCCGGTCAGTATGGCCGAGGCTGTCCACCAGTCAGATGGATGTGGAAAGTCGTAGGTGATATAGAGAATAACCGGTAAAGACTGAGGGTGCTGTTGTGCTGCTGTTGTGGCCAAGCTCGCTACGATCTTTGGGTTGCCTTTCGGGAGGTGAAGGGAACCTCGGAACACCAAAGAGGTCGTTAAAAATCAGAGTTTGTCTGGGCATATTTTTATGAAAACAGCCACAGCAGTAAGGAGTCGAAGATTCCCGCAGAAAAGAAAGGAGCTTCTTATGCGATAAATTTGAGGTTGTAAGGGCACAGATTATAAATAAGGAAATTGCCTCCCATACTTTCCGCTGCTCATTATAGTTCCCACTGCTGGGGACCGTGGCCCGAGATCCTTTCTGTAATAAGTTTGCTCCCCTTCCAGGTGTGTCAGCCTTAGAGCCGTTCTAAGTACTGTCCGCTATCAAGAATCTAATTTAAGTATAAGTAAAATTATCTGCGTTCATAAATTGAAGAAGATAGCCCCTTGAGATTATATTTGGAACTAAGTTCGACCGCCAAACCCGTTGATCGCGAAGGTGCTAGCCTGAGAGACCACAATTCATGTGCATACCCTTCCCTCGTTCTGCACGAACTTGAGTTCATTATTGTAACCTCGTTGTCCCCTTATGTTCGGAATCCCTGAAGCTATGGATGAGGAAGACGACGCTACTGAGCAGCTTCTTCGACCACAAGCTAACTCTCGCAAACGATCTGGGCACACTCGACTCCGGAAGTTTTGGCTTCGTTACTGGCTTTATTTTACTCACGGAGGATTGTCAGCCTTTTGCATAATTTTCTTCTCTCTTTGGGTACACGAGCGAGTTCAGTCATCAGGGGAAATATACTGTGGGTCTTTTTCTATATATTTCCTCAAACTTCATGCTGAATCCCTTCATCGTTGTTGCCGTAGCCCTAACTGGGGTACCTTTAGAATATTATAAAGAGCCCGTTACGTTTAACGGCACCCTTGAATACCCCTCGATCTATCGCGGAAATCCAACTCCAGAACTCGACGCTGCTTGGAAAAGGATTTCTCAGGACGGCAAGTGTCATGTTTAACTTCCTAAGCCTTGTCACTGAATCTTACATTTGACCTGATAGTAAAATATACCCGTTTGACACTGAATCAGCTCCAGGCAATAGGAAAGGACGACACGCCCTCCAAAGTCAGGTTTCGCGAAGAGGATGGAGGTGGTTACGCGGCAGCTCTGGAGGTCTCGCACCAGTTGCACTGCTTGGTCAGGATAAAATTTGGTCTGATTGCACGCAAGCTAATCTTTTTTTCATACCTAGGATTTGCTTCGAAAGTACTCATATCGCGAGTACTACGAAAAATTTGACAAGGCTTTCCTTGCGCCACCCGATTTTTTTCGATTACACCTGGGTAAGTCTTTATTTTATTTTTTGAGTCAGGATGGAATATTAATTGACCCAAACACATAGATCACTGCGTTGAAATATTGCGTCAGAATTTAATGTGTTCAGCTGACGGTGGTATGATTACCTTCGAATGGGTCCGGTCAGCGCCTACTTTATACTGTTTGTGGCTTCGCCTCATACTTCGCCTAGTGGAATGGAAATTCCGTACCCAGATTTCAATACTAGACACCAGTGCAGAAACTTTGAGAAAATTTTGGCTTGGGTACATGATAATGCTGTTCGCGTTAGACCGAGTCATGTTTCGCGCTTCAGCAATACGGTCGATTTAGATATAGCTCCATAAATTCGTGAACTATTTGTTCGACGCGACATGTTGAATATCTTCTACGATATTTATGACGTGGAAAGCCTGGACCTGGTTTTCTGGCCCCCAGTAAGTGTCGTAGTAAATTCCCGGTCTGACCGATGGCGGTGATGCTGTATCAGCGAAGAATATATAAGAATCAGAGAGCTATGTTCAATCAATGAAGAAAAGTAGACGAAGAGAGCACCCAGAACACCGCCTCTGGCAAATCCAATACCCAGGTCGCCGTCGCCACTCACTTGACCCACCGGCAACGTGGGTTAGTAGCGGTTGATAATAGAAGATAGTGCTAATCGAGCACGGAGAGCTCACGAAGTTCGAACCAAACAGTCGAATGCACCGCCAAGCAAACGACACGCATAGCAAGGGCATGCCGATTCTCCCACCACTAACACTAACTTCACTACCTATCTGTCTCCCAATCGGCTTTCTGTTCCAGGAATGACTTGTCGTACTTCTCTCACTTTCTAGCCTATCTGAAATGCACATTGGCTACATAGAAGATATCTCAACCCGCGGCAGCCTTTGCTTCCATGGCTCTCACAGAACATTTATCTCATCCCGTTTGGATCGAAATCAGAGCATAGTCAAAGTTTCAGATCAATGTTTTGGGCGGTTAAATTTGTCAGTGTCAGCATCTGTCCGGTGGCAAAGCTGGCAGGTGCTCAACAGGTGCTGTCTTTTTCGTCACTCGGCTTTCGGTTGATCTCGTACGAGTAGTACCTAGCTGAGGAACAATCGCGCGCGTCAAATAGCTAGGTCTGTGCTCTCTGAGACCTTAAATCTTTAGCCTTCACGACGGTGCAGCGTTTTCCTTCTCCGAAGCTAGGATTTACGAGCAGCAGAAATCGTATAATTCGGGAGGATGCTCATAAGGGTCATCACTGGCATCATGTTTGAGGCCCTAAAGACACACGGACTATCTTTCTCATATGTGATCAGTGTGTTCGGGAGATGTGGCTGCCGAGGACTTCGTCTTCTATGCACTGCCCCAAGAAATAGCGTGCGGCCTGGTGAACATAATATCCTAGCCGGCTTTACATTTTATCCTAGTTGGCTGCCAAATTTAGTGACACGAGCAGTGAGTTGACTCCTTCCGGTTTCTTTTTCTCTCAAAGTTGTCTTCGTGTTCACAGCACCGTGATATCACCATCTCGCATCAACTTTGTCTATTCTTATTTTCAGGTAAAACGAGGCATAAAGGGAAGGTAAGTAGTAAGATCTCAGCCATTAAATACGACACCATCTTGTTCCTTGAATTGATTACCGCCAAGTCGAGCACAAACAGCACCTTCTTCAACGTACGTATTAACTTCTCCTTCTACGTTGTTGGTGGTTCTCACATTCAACTTCTCGTAGTTCATCCAAATGGAATCTTTCCCTGTTAACAGCACTCTAGCGGAGACAGGTCACCACCTGTTCGTACCCTCCTTTTATCGTGATTTTTTCAAGAACCTAAGGGTTATCAAGGGTGGCCGGGAAATACTTCCAGCTTGCAAGCTTTGTTATGATGGTCTATGATCACAGTACGCCGTCTTCTCCGAGATTGCTTGTGCTGGCATGCTGAGAATTGAGACAGTGATAACCTTTTCAGAAGAGGTACTCCGAACATAGTTTGCATGATTCACTGACCTGACCGTTTTTATTTAGGTAGAACAAATCTGGAGGCGTCCATTCACTGGGGTGTCATGGTTATTCTTAATATGCCGATACATTACCCCCTTGCAATTCATAATTGTCCTTGATGGTATCATCACTTATATTCTCGAAGTCGACGTACAGCGCTAAATGCTTTATGTTAGCCTTCGAGGATCCTCGATGGACCAAAGCGGTAAATTATGTGTCATTCCACTCTTGAATCTGGAACTGACCTTGGCCCATTGGAAATTATATTGCAGGTGTATGTTAATGTCAACCTTTCGCCCCACCTTATTTTCTGACTGAATATAAAAGCTGCAATCGGTTTGTTGTCTTTGAAGGAGGGGCGACTGTTGCCGTAGTCGCCGGTGAGAAATTTTTCCGTCCCGGGGTTGAAGACCTGTCTGGCTGACAAGTATGGCGCAACTCTCATCGCCAGTGGGTGAAGGCAAGTAATACTGTCTCTGTAAGTGAAAGATTGAATGACGCATAATCATTAGTTCTCTTGATCCTTCGTGTTTACGCCCTCTACGGTCGTAGTCGAATCATTCTTGCCGTCTTGGCGATCCTTTGGATCATACAAGTTACAACTTCGTCCATCGGTCTTCGGTCAACCTTTCGTAAGTTTTTGGTATCTGTATATCGAAAATTTTTACTGATAACGGCGATGTAGAGGAACCCCTTCCTCCTGTTTTTGTTGGTATGTTTTCATAAGCAAACAAAGATGTGAGGATCTGACCAGATCTGACATTAGGGTGCATATTGTGGGGAACGAACCCATTGTCTGGTAGCTTCTCTTAAATTTGATTACCTGAAAAGTCCCTCTAACTAATGTACCAAGCGGTCCTGTGGATTTCTCCCCTTATGACTGATATTACTATCTTCTTACTTACCATGTGGAAAACCAAGAGCCGCCATGTCAAAATTTCCCATCCCACATCGTAAGATTTCAGCGTCGTTCGCTTTTGTCAATTTCTCTAATATGCGATCCAGAATTTTCTCATTAATGGTCCGAGATGGCGCGCTATACTTCTCAGTCATTTGCACGGTCAATTTCTTCAATATGCTTATGTTTTTGGTGAGTCATTATCTCGGCATTTGCTGGATGCGCCATTTCTTATGCATTAGTTGTAAAGATTGCACCACCAGACTTGAGGGTGATAGGAGCCTCATTCAGCCAGCTCCTCACATTAACAATGGTTTCCCGACTTGTTCTCAACCTACGTTCCATGGGCCGGGATACGGATACGGAGGTCACAGTAGAACCACTAAATTTTCATGCGACATCCTTTTCAGAAAGAACCATGTTGCACATTGAGGGAAAACAGCACTCCCAAAGCTCGGATTCATCCAGTGAGGAGAGGATGATAGTTCCAGAGCGACTGACAGAGTTTCGACGCTTGCCGTCTCGCCTTGACCTCTGCCTCCACAACCCGCCTTCGCCTTCGCCCTGGCCTGGTGCGCTATCCCATTGCCCATAACTTAGAATTTAGTGGTTATAATATGTCTAATTCTTGTATTTTATAACTATGCCGCCCAACTTTGCTTCCCCTTACCCGTAGTTGGGAACAGTTTACGCAAACAGTACAGGGAGGTCAGGACCCCCTCGTCTCCATGCGTTTCCCAGCGGATGTGAGGTAATCTCGAACAACGGGGCAGTCTGCCTTGCTGTGGGGGAAGTACAAAGCAAAATAGCGCCATTCAACTAGCGGGGCTAGTTTGGTGTTAGTGTTGCTAGGACGAAGGTAGGACGAAAGTAGGAAAATTGGTGGTCCGGTGACGCGTTGACGGTTGAGCACGTTGATGGCTATCGTCGGTGTTGGGACCAAAATCCGTCGTCCTGTCTGCGATTCGGGATCATGATCCGACTTGGGACTGAGCCTCGCGCTGCGGGAGGGAATTCGAACGTGGTTCCGGGAGGGAAATGGAAATGTGTAGGTAACTGGAACGCTTTGGTTACAATCGACGTTAGCGTTGGCGTTCCTGCTCCAGACAATGTCGACGGTGACGTTGAATTTTCTGCCGCTGCCGCAGACAACAGGAGTGGTGATTGCCTTGGGGTAGTACGAGTCTGACATTAACAGGGGCAACAGCAGCGAAGGATTCGCGAACGAAATTCAACATCGACGTCCTCGTCGACGACTGCAAAAGTAACTGGGACGAGGATAACCTTGTATGCAATGACAAAGAAAGTATAGTGGACGGTGCGGGGAGGTGAGAGTGGGTGGGGTTTAGTACCAGTCATCATGGTCGATGTCGAGAGTGACGGGGAGGTCGTTATTGCCGACGACGACGGCCATGGTGAAGAAGGCATAGCTATGGGCTCGTCCAACTCTTGTCCACGTTGGTAAATAAGAAAAGGACTTCATCATTTTCTGTGATTTTAAACCGTCAGCTACTTCCCTGTGGTCGTTCAAAGCAGTAAAAGCTAAAACGTACGCCGATAACCATAATCGTCCGAAGTTCCCATCGAAGTCGTGTCCAACGGCACCGCCCGATCCAGAGCGAGGCCCTGAGACAGGACTAGGGCTAAGCTCGCTCCTTGCACCCGACCGAAGCTAATGCCAGCTCGGGCTGCACCCTGTTCTTACGCATCATGTTATTGGGAGGCGCCGGGTCTTCGTTTCCATGACCCGAGTTGGCCGATGGTCACCGTAGCTCATCGCTGCCGCCGTCACCTGGGTCGGGCGGGCAGGGAGTTCCTCAGCGACCAACGACGTCAGATCGTGGGCGGTGGACGGAGATTTTGACGCAGGCGGCGAGTTAGGAGCTGGAAAATCAAGTGACGTTGTCAGTTCGATGATTTAGAGAAAAACAACGAAAAGGAAAAGAAAAAAAAGGATGGCAAAATGGAACCTTGGCTGAAAACTACAGGAAGAGAATAAGGACAACACATACATTTATGAACCAATGTCGATCTTTCCCGCAGGTGCTCATCTTCGTCCCTATCCGGCATCGGCATCTTCGCATCTTCAGCACCACCATGGCCGCTCTTTCCCTTTCTTCTCGTATTCGTATTCAGATGCGAACGCGTAGGCGTAGCCGAGCCTTAAACAGTTAAATGGGGACAAGATTGACCAATGTATGCGCGTGAACGGAGAAAAAATCATACTGGGCGGCGACGAACAGTTGTCCGATCCTTCGCGAAAAGGTTTGGGTGCGAGTTGGATGAAGGTGGGCGAGGACTAGATCTAGAGTGTGAAATAAGCGTGTGATAAGCTGAAAAACAGAGAGCGAAAAACTCACGGAAATATCGCAGGTGTTTTCACTGGCAGGAGCGCAAGCAGAGTATGTAGTATGTATCGCGTCCCCGTCGTCCACTCCGATGCCTGAGGCGAGGGTACTGGGTAACGATCCCGGGCCAACAAAGACGGCGAGTTCTCCTTGCCAGCACACAACACAGGTCTCAGCACTGCATTAAACCACACCCCATTCCTCACAACTATCTGTCACTCCCAGCCAGCGGCGCGTCCAACGCAGCAGTCAACAGTGGTCCAACGAGATGGACGTGCAGCTTTGGCGATCCAATCTGCGCGTATGCGATAAGCGGATCCGAGAACGGGTAATTATTCGGGTTAAGGGTGGGATGAGGCCCGAGGAACAGATAGGTATTGTGTAGGCCTGGGCGGCTCGCGAGGAAGAATTGTCCCAATGTATGCGTCTCAAGGCCAAAACTCTGACGTACTCATCGTCGGAGCCGCCGTTCAGCATGGGGAACTGGCTGTTGGCAGTGGTAGATGTAGCGAGCTCCGTTGACGCATCCGGCAGTGAAAAATATCAGGCGCAGATGCAGCGGGCGAGCTTGATCTCGGCACAGGTATCTTGAGGTGAGGAACCAGAAGAAAGAGACAGAGGCGCTCGGGCAATGGAGAGCAGACAGAGCAGCGACTCTGGTCCACCCCGGTTCTTCGTCGCCATCCAGCACAGTGAGCTCGAAAGGAATGAACTTCTATTCCAAACACGGCCAAATGACCTTGTTATCTTATCTTGGGCCGATAACGTGGTCTCAATCCAATCTCAATCTCTTCCCACATTCGACGGTGGCTGGTTGAGCAGTGTTGGTGCTTTCTCCAAGACAAGTATCGTATTTCCTGAAGATAGATAGAGTAGCCTGAGTGCCCTGTATTGAGAATTGACATGTTTACTAGGGTAAATAATCAGACAATTTATTTGCAATTTATCCCTAACCGAAGCCTAATTTTACGAGGAAGGGTGGGTTTAACTCTCTCCAAGGCGGGTCTCTATCTGCATACCCAAAACACCTATTTACACATGTTGTCTCTCCCGTCCTTAGGACCCAAATTGTAGATTAGATAAGATAGAGTAGATCACATCAGTGGCCGTACACGGTAGTGTGTTGCAGCTTGGTTGCAGCAGAACCTACGTGCGACGCGCTTCCCATGCTACGTCAGTCTCGGACTGGGCAGACCTGATAGGCTTACTACAATGTGACTTTCAAATTATCCCACAAGTGCAAACGTTACTGAGACGAAGTTGACACTGAGAAATTTCAAATGACATTTCATCGCTGAGGTTTCTCAGTATAATAGAGAAAATAGGACTATGAGGTTCACATGTATTGTATGCTTGTATGAGAAGCGATACCATCCAGACATCATATTGTTGAACATGATACCATCTCTATGCATCGTAAATAGGCAGTGTAATTAACTGACTTTGTCATCGATACCTGGGAAATAAAGGATTGAGGATACCCGAGGAGGGTGGCGTTTCCCATACGGCAATAGTGTGCGACATTCAATCTCAATTCGGATTGAAATAAAGTCTATGGAAAGATAACCCCATCTTTCGGATGACTACCAAGTAGACAGGCGGTTTATCTATCAGGCGTCTCCGTTGATGTTGCCCACTATCAATCCTATATGAGGAGAGCACGCTCAAGCCGACCAACTTGAATTAGTTTGTGTCAACCAGAATAGGTGAGTCCCTCGTTATTCTAACGACTTCGTTCAGTGTAGAACCTCCTAGACATCCGGGTGTCGACCCTGTCCATGTCTTTTTCAATCATCAAGTGATGAATGTCCATTTATGGACCCAGTCTCTTGACACATAAAAGTGGATGACGCCGTGGCAGCGTCCTTTGGATCAATCCCCTCTGCAATTCCCTCGACAGAAACCTGGCGGACAACCACAATGGATAACGCGCAAGGTATCAACCTTTCTCAAACGTTTGCACCGTTTTATTGGGGTAAGTTCGTTTCCTCAACACTTTCTTTTGCACTGACTTGCAGGCTAGGTTTTCTCGTTTCTTTGTTGTGAGCTATCGATTGGGGTATCGATACTTGAATCCTTGTCCCCATGCTGAACCAATTTCGCAGTCTGGGTGGGATCACAGCTGTTCAAGCGTATATTTATTTCCCAGCTCGCCAAGACAGATCTTTTGTTCGATTTACGGTATGAAATTATCGCTATGCTGGTCATGTGTCCGGCCTTACTGATAATGGGTACGATTACAATCAGGCTGCTACGATGCTGTGAGTCAAACTTCGTTAAACATTTTCGAAACACAAAATTAAAAGAACACTTGCAGTTTTTGTGACTTTGCCTCCTCTATTCTGATCGCGCAATCCGTGTACTACTACCTTGTGAGCTCACCGCTTGACCTCAAGGAATGTGTTGAGAGGTGCGATATATTCAGGTTCCGCACTTTGGCTCTCTGGTCCCACTTAGCTCCATTACACCGTGCGCATCCATCCCCTCCCCATAAAGCAGTCCTTCATTGCAATTCCAATAGAGAGCTGACGACTGACTGTCTTATCTCGGCGATAATCACATTTATGTTCGTTCAAACCATTTCCGACTTCGGCAACGCGAGTTTAGGTATAAATGACTTTTATTTCGTCTAGCGCTCAAATTTATTTTGTCTACCAACTGTATGCCGGTACGTTAATGAATTACTTTATGAATCATTGTCCCGATCTCCGATTTTTATCTAGTCAAACGGCTAAGCAGCACAAGGTGGCTTGTCCTCGGGTCCATCGTGAGCACCGTATTGGGCGGGGAATTAAAGAAATAACACTTAAACGCTCAGGCTGGTTGCGCGATTCTGGCGTTTGGTATATATCATGACTTTTTTCTCATTGAATTGGTGCTGACTCGTCACATAAACTGCCCCAGCTTCGGGCATTGGTACGTTATCTGTATTATTGTAAGGACGGGAATAACGACACGAGTACAGGCTGCGTGGTGACCATGTTTGTGTTTCACCACGGTGTATTTTCCACGAGTAGGAACGAGGTGTTCAATGTGAGTGAACCTCCGTAATAACTTGGCGGATGATCATTATAATTAAAAATTCAACACGATGTAGACTTTCTTCGGAGTATCTAAAGCATTTGGAGCTGCCAGCGACGTACTAGCAACGGCTGCGATGTGTGTTTACCTGACTTCTTCAAACACAGGAATCAAAGAGTTAGTCTTAGTTCATTTTCGGAGCCACACTGGTTAATCCTTTGTTTTAGGACAGCGACGCTTCTTAAACGGCTTACTCGTTTCGTGATTCACCGCGGAGCCTTGGTGACCCTTATTCAAATCCTCCTTTTGGTCACCTTCTACGCTGCGCCTCAGCGTCTGTACTGGTACGCAGTCCTCTGAATTCTGACACCATTTCCCCACGCAGGGCCGAACTGATACCCGGGTTGCGATCGTTATAAAGGATTCCTTTCCACATTAATGTCACCAAGCTCTATACCAGCACGTTCTGTAAGTCATTCCCTCCAGGTTATTATACTGCCAGTAGCGGGATTGACTTCCAGTTCATTATAGTCGCGATGTCAGTGGAAATAACCCAAATTAATCTCTCTTATTTTCTAATACAATTTTCTTCAACGAAAGGCTCAATGGAAGAAAAAGTCTTCGAGATAACCACATCACACTATCGAGAATGGAATTTTGTAGTGGGCACCGCGACCTTGGCTTGGAAATGGGGGTAAATAGGAACTTTTCGCAGGTGTATTTGAAGTTTGTCACTGATACGTCCTGTTTAGCTGAATGACGCTGTCGTTGATATGCCAATGGTCACCCAAAAATTCGGAATGGTGGATATTTAGGTCCTGAGGCTTACGATTCCTTGCTTTATCGGTGCCTTCTTGTTATGTCTTTTGTACCAAAAAACTTGTCAGATCACTCACTAGACACTTACCAATTACTATCAAGTATAGCATATCGTTTGATTGTCATTCAACCTCTTCGCTACTGATACATCGAAGCGGGGTCCAAGGGAGGCGGAGGGAAGAATTAAACTCGTTACTTAAGCGGCGATGCCTCAGAGTGACAACCTTTATCTTGGAGAGATCCAAGCATCCTCGTCAATGATAGAACTCGACTGCCAGTTCTATCATTTGGTTCAACACAAACGTTGAACGTGAAGCTCTTACTTTTCCCGATACCGAAGCTTGTAAATGCCGTAAACCGTTACTGATTAATTCTGATATATTTTATACCTATACCAAATGCCGGTTCTGCAAAAGAGACATTGAAAGTCCAGAACACACACTATTAGAGTGTGATGAGAACCCAGCACTCATAGCACTGCGCACAGATTTTTTGGCCGAAATATATAACAGGTCACCAAATTTGCCCAAAATTGGGACCATGAATAGCAAAGACCTGCTCTGCCACATGGTTGCACAAATGCACACAATTAAATTGCTCGCAAAATATACACATGAGGTCCTTGCTCTATATGATGCTGTTCCTATCTATGTCCCACCACTACCCGTCCACTGGATGATTATGTCCTGAGTGGGAACTTGAAGTTTCTTTGCCCTGTGTACGGTATCGTGAGGGCGGCCTTAAAAGCGGTGCGGCTTGATAGGTATTGGTGCACAGGGTCCGGGATGACACATGAGAGGAGCTTGCACGTGTGTTAATACTCTCGGAAACCCGGTGTTCAGCCATTGGACCATGCCGGTTAATCTACTACTACTACTACTACCACCCAAATTTGCTTCCCCCGGGCCCCTACATGTAGTCGGGGACAATTTACTCATTCTCAGGGAGCTCAAACAGTACAGGGAAGTCGTATGTGTGATCTATACCTGTGTCTACCGAGGACCGCTCGTCTCCATGCGTTTCCCAGCATGAGACGCCGCACGGAAGTAAGGTAATCTCTAAGGTAATCTCGAACGGCGGGGCAGGCCACCTTGCCCTTGCTGTGGAGGAAGTACGAAGCAAAACAGCGCCATTCAATTAGCGGGGCTAGTTTGGTGTTAGTGCTGCTAGGACGAAGGTAGGAGGAAAGTAGGTACATTAATATTCCAGTGACGGTCGAGCACGTTGATGGCTATCGTTGGGTGTTGAGACGAAAATTCGTCGTCCTAGACGGGTGCTGGTAATGCCCGAGGTTCTTCCTCAGGGACGGCTGCAACCATAGGTTCCGTTTCGATTGATAACGCCGGAGAGCCGTCCCGCATATCCATTGAGTTCCCCGTACTCGTCAACAGCAACGACGACGACGCCCGCCCCTCGAGCCCGTATCCCCCTCTGCACACCCAATGACATTTGGGACGTCCTCATCCGCCTCTAGAGCCGGCGCAGAAGTAGCTATCGCCGCCCAATTCGATTTTGCCGGCCTTATTGGGTTGCGGTCGGCAGTGCTTCCATCCTCAATCTCTACCCCCTGCGCGTCTGGTGCCGACAATCCCGCCGCGGAAGCAAACAGCGGCGCTGAGACTATTCGTTGGAAGCGCTTGAGACTGAGCGGCGGAGGCTGTGAGTGGACTACTCCGCAATAAGCCTAGATCTGCACGCCAGGTCGGCGCTCACCTTTCCTTGTGTACCTGTACTATGCAGTCGTGCCTTTGGCTGCGATTCGAGATCATGATCCGACTTGGGACTGAGCATCGCGCTGCGAGAGTGAACGTGGTTCAGGGAGGGAAGTGGAAATGCGGCGATAACTGGACCGCTTTGGTTACAATCGACGTTGGCGTTGGCGTTCCTGCTTCAGACGATGTCCACGTTGATGGTGATTGCCTTGTGGTTGCACGAGAGTCTGAGACCAACAGAGGCAATAGCAGCGAAAGATTCGCAAACGAAATTCAACGACGTCCTCCTAGTCGACTGCAAAAGTAACTGGGACGAGGATAACCTTGGATGCAATGGCAAAGAAGGCGCAGTGGACGGTGTCAGGAGGTGAGAGTGGGTGCGATGTAGTACCAGTAGTCATGTACGATGTCGGGTGTGACGTGGAGGCATGTCTAGGGCCTCGTCTAACTCTTGTCCACGTTGGTACAGAGGAAAAGGACTTCATTGTCTGTAATTTTAAACCATCAGCTATTTCCCTGTGGTCGTTCGAAAGCAATGAAAGTTAAGAGTTAAAACGTACGCCGATAACCACAATCGTCCTCAGTCCGACTGTCTTCGAGAGGTAGGACATCCGAACATCCCATCCAAGTCATGTCCAGTGGCACCGCCAGCTCCAGAACGAGACCCGGAGACAGAACCAGGGCTGAGGTCGTTTCTTGCACCCCACCCATGGTGATGCCAGTTCGCGCGGTCTTCGTCTCCATGAGCCGAGCTGGCGGCTGAGTCACCGTCAGCTGGGTCGGGCGAGCAGGGAGTTCCTCAGCGACCAACGAGGTCAGACAGTGGACGATGGATGGAGATTTTGGCGCTGGTGGCAGTTTGGGCGCTGGAGAATCAAGGGAAGTCGTCAGTTCGATGATTTAGAGAAAAAACGACGAAAAAAATTTGAAGAAAAAAAATGGACGACGAAAAGGAACGGTAGCTGAAAACGACAAGAAGACAATAAGAACAAAACCTACGTTTAACCATAGCTGATCTTCCCCTCAGGTCCTTCTCGTCTCTGTTCAGCGTCGGCACCTTCGCATCTTCAACACCATCATGGCCGTTCTGAATGTATGCGTGTGAACGGAGGTAAATCGTACTGTGCGTCGACGAACAGTCATTCAACCCTTCTGGGAAACGTTTGGCTGCGACTTGAACATAAGGGCGAGGCCTAGAGCACGAAATAAGCATGTGATGTACTGAAAGACAGAGAGCAAAAAACTCACGGAAATATCGCAGGTGTTTTCACCAGCAGAGACGATTTATCGCGTCCCCGTCGTCCACTTGGGGCAAGTATGCTGGCTCACGATCTATCCCGGGCCAGCGACGACGGCCTGTTCTCTTTGCTCTGCGAGGCAGCGCTTCAAGCTTTGGTTCAACCTGCTCATCGTCGTGGGCGCCATTCGGCGTGAAGTTCGAAAACAGACGGCGCCATGCCAGAGACCGTTGTCGAGCGTGATGGCACAGGGCATAGGGGTGCGTTGGAGTCGGGCAAGTCAGACAAAAGAGCCGAGCGGCGATTCTGGCACATCCCCGTTCGTCGTCGCCATCCAGCACAGTGAGCTCGACTGAACTTCCATTCCAAACACAGCCAAACTGACGTGTTACCAATCTTATCTTCGGCCGACAACATGGTCACTCAATCTCTTCCAACATTGATGTCGATTCAACGATGGGGTATGTGTGGCAGGGGTAACTCGATGGATTCAATTGAAACTTGTTTCTTTATGTACTTTACTCACCTTTCGCGGGATTAGATTCGCACAATTCATTCCAGACTCGGACCAACCCATTATCTGTGTCTACTTTTGACTCTTGAGGCGGTACCGGCATGAGAAGAAGAGAGCCTGAAATCAGATCATCTACGGACCCCATACAACCCAGGCAAATCAAGGAGGGCTGGTCATCGTAAAAAAGGACTTGATTAATATGATACGAAGACGGCCTAAACAGAGAGAATTAGAAGCAGAGATGTGGGGAGAAGCAGAAAGCCACGCTGGGCAGGAAGCGTCTTAATAGTGAAGAGATTCCAACGAGGTTGGAAAGGGAAAGGGGTGAGGGTAGGTAGTGACTCCGTCAACTACGTCCTAGCAATGTTCAAGTAGTTGGTAGGTAGTTACTCGGTGTAACTCGATACGTGTTGCCAGTTGCGCTGAACGTTTACAGCCAAAAGGACTTGGAATGGTGGGTTGCGATTAACCAAAGAAAATATGTAGCTACTACAGGACTTTTATACCTAACTAGCTATGAAATTTTCTCTGTAAAATTTTAAGGAGAAATAAGAATAGGGGAAAATGTGCCTCAAGATCGGCATGTGAATGAAGAAATATATGTAATTAGTGAGGGGCCATATCGTGGATGAAGGAATAGGAAGAGAAATTTTACTTTCCGAATTTAATTCGCGCGTAGACCTATTATTAGAGGTGCCTTCGATCGTATGCTGAAGGTAGCGCCGGTAGTGGTCTCGAATAGGGGTCGGATCCGTTGTTCCGCGCATAGTCGGAGCGGAAGCTCCACAATAGGAAATATGTTGTTGGTGGTGTCGTTTATTGGTTTCGTGTCGATGGGAAAGCTGAGATCAACGCACAGGTAGTAGGTGAACTGTAGTGCCATGATACCAATTGATGTCTATAATTGCATGATCCGCTCTCAAGATCTCAACTCGTGTCGATATTGGGCATACCGATTCTCCTACTACCTATCTGCATCCCTCACGCCGTTCTGTTTTAAGAGCTAATCATCGGGCTCTCCTTTCACTTTCCCAAGCCTGTCTAAAATGCATATTCACTCCCCTCATGCGACTACTTCCATAAAACAGAACTTCAGAACCTCAGCCGGCGGCCGTCTTTTATTTCCGTAGCCCACATACAACACTGACCTCGTTTGGAGTAGATGGAACTTGGAAATCAAAGCGCAGTCAATGATCTTTCGGGCGGTTAAAATCATTAGTGTCGGTTTCTGTCCGGTGGGATAATTGGCAGATGCTGTCTCATCGCAGGTGAGGAACATTCGCAGGTGCCGAATAGCTAGGGCCCGAGGGCTCTGCGTTCTTGAAAGTTAGGACTTGTCCGAACTTTGAAGTCCTAAAAACAAACGCGATACCCTCCAAATGACTGAAAGCAAGAAAATAAACACTGACAAGGTTTTTTGAAACAGCTGTGACCTTTGTTATGTTGTAGTAGTGGCCTCTGGCCCGAGCAGCCCGAGCCTTTGATTAGATTAGATAGAGTAGATTGCATCAGCGGCTGTGCACGGTTGTGTGCCAGCGCGTTTCCTGGTTGAGGAATCAATTCGCACCTTGCCCGCAACGCTATACTGCGCGGCTGCTCGACGAGCTATCCGAGCTTTGCCAGACCCGAGCTGCCAGGGTAGGTCTGATAGGCCTATCCCATTTGGTGACAACAGAGCGATTCGGACTAAGCCTTTGGCTTTTTTGATTTTCGAGCACTTTTCCGACCCATCCTGCCAGCGGACACACCAACAACGCGACATTTCGTGACAACGGCCCACTAACTGAAAACTGATAACCACGAGAACCGAACCACCAGCCCTTTGCCAGCCTATACTCACTGTACACACCGGAACAGTGAAAATTCGACACCTGTCGTCGAACTCCGTGCCCGCCGCTCGTGACGGCCAACCTATCCACCACTACTGTCATGCCAGCCGCTTCCGCCGACAAGCGCGCGCGTCAACGCGCTAACAAACTTTCTCAGAGGGAACCTACTCCATCGGCCCCCACACCACAGGCCGCACCTGTGAAATTCACGTCGCTGCCCCCACTGCCTTCTACTGCAGCACCCGCTTTTTCAACTGCCACTGAAAACGCGACGCCGGCCCCATGGCCAGCTCCTTCACCTGCTACATTCACCATTTCCTATATTCCTCTTTCCATATCCTACCCCGCACCCGAAAACCCTGCTGCTAAACTTCCAACAGATGCCGTCCGAGTCACCCGTTCCGACCTCGCTCTTTTGCTGCGCCAGTCATATAACCATGGCACTGAACATGGATGGAAGGCTAACATAGCCGTTGTACGGGAGCGTCTTCAGGCCGACTACGAAAAGGACATGGAGGACGCGACCGCAAAGTTCGAAATCCACGAGAAGCAGATTCGCGACGAAGAGTTCAAGCGCGGTTTTGACAGCGGCCGTGATACAGCCTTATGGTTGGAATCTGAATGTCCGGAATCTATCCGAACCCTCCGTGCCGACTGTAGTACACAAACCGAGTCACCAGAACCCAAACAGCCCCTCCACATCGACTTCAGTATGCAAACTGAACCTGTATCTCCTGAAATTACCCTTCCTATACCTTTACCTGAACCCCCCTCTGTTTTACCATTGCCTCCTTCCCTTTCTAAACCAGTTTCTAATTTTTTATCTTCATTATTTGAACCCTTCGAATCAACTGCCCTCCCTATTTTCGATCCACCTATTTCCACCGTTAACCCTGAACCTCCATCTACTTTACCCCCACCTTTCATATGGTCTGAAGAACCTTCTGACGTACCCGACCTTTTACCAGTATCACCACCACCTCTTTTAGCTATACTTTCCCCTTCATTCCCTAACCGCGACTTTTCCGACTTACACTCAGGCGCAAATCCGTGGCGAAGCTTACAGCATCGAAAGGGACGTGATTGCTGTCGCTCAGCCCAGCCTATCCGCCAGCGCAAACATCACCGACCCACATTTACCACAAAATTTTATTCCAACTTTCACCATCTTCACGTACCCTATATGCCTTACCCAACTATGCCCTATGAATCACCACCGAAACCCCCTGCACCTTTGGACTGGCACGCAGACCCACGACTTTTCGAGTTGAGCCAAGTCTTGAAAACCCTGGGGTGGGTTCCCCCTTCGACAGCAAGACCTTGAGACAGGTTTTCGTGATGCAACAAGGACGTTGCATTTTGTGTGGGTGGGCACATGTAGTAGTGGCCTCTGGCCCGAGCAGCCCGAGCCTTTGATTAGATTAGATAGAGTAGATTGCATCAGCGGCTGTGCACGGTTGTGTGCCAGCGCGTTTCCTGGTTGAGGAATCAATTCGCACCTTGCCCGCAACGCTATACTGCGCGGCTGCTCGACGAGCTATCCGAGCTTTGCCAGACCCGAGCTGCCAGGGTAGGTCTGATAGGCCTATCCCAATGTGTGGTGAGGGCGTCCAGGAGCTGTCGCGTTGCTGAGGACCCCGTCTCCGATGCACTGCCCCAAGAAATAACGCGCACACCTCAGGCTGGCCAGAACTTCTCTCCAAGATAGACGCCCTGGCCACGAATAGCTCATCAAGGAGGGACTATGGGTCGGAGACGATGGTGTGTCCCCGCCCACCGGGAGAATGTCGAGCACAGGTGTTCTCAACATCTCACCTCACCTGGTAAAAATAATATTCTAGCTGGCTTTGCATTTTTATCGCGTACTCTAGGATACCGAATATTGTCACGGACAGTGAGTTGACAACTTCTGATATCTTTTCTCTCGAGCTCGTTGCCATGTTCACAGCACTGTGATATCACCACCAGTATCAACATCGTCTATTCTTATTCTCAGGAGGAGTAAATATAAGGTGGCTATTGAGATTTCAGCAAGTGAGCACGGCACCAGCTTGTTGCTTTAAGCAATTACCGCCAAGTCGAGCGCAACCAGCACCTTCGATCAAGGTAGGTATTAGCCTCTCGTTCTATGCTTCTTGTGGTTCTTACAGTCAATGTCCCCCTCCTTTATTCTCAGAGTTCGTCTAAATGTCATATTCCATTGTTAACAGCATCGAATCTCTCACATATTACGACCTGTTTGTGCCCTCCATTCATATGTTTTCCAAGAAACTGAGGCTTATCCAGGAGGGCCTGGCAATACTTCCAGCTTGCAAGCTTCGTCATGATGGTCTATGATCACAGTACGTCAGCTTCTCCAAGATTGGTGGCACTGTTATGTTGAGAATTGAGACAGTAATAACATTTTCAGACGAGGTACTTTGAAGGCTTAAACATAGCTCCCACAATTTAGAGACCTAACTAACTTTAATGATGCTATTTAGGTAGAACAAATCTGGAGGCGACCTTTCACCGGGGTATCATGGTTATTCTTAATAAACCGATACATTACTCCTTTGCAATATATAGTTGTCATTGACGGTATCATCAATTATATTTTCAAAGTCGACGTAAAGTGCTAAATTCATAACGTTAGCCTTTACGGATTCTCGATGGAACAAAGCGGTAAGTTATGTGTCTTTCCAATCTTCAATCTGGAACTGATCCTGGAGTTGGAAATTATATCTCAGGCGTATGTTATCGTCAACCCATCACCCTACTTTGTTTTCTGACGGGATGTAAAAGCTGTAACCGGTTTGTCACCTTTGAAGGGACGTTGACGGTTCTCTTAGTCGCCGGTGAGAAATTTCTCAGTCCCAGAGTTGGAGTTGGAGACCTGTCTGGCTGACCTGTTTGGCGCAATTCTCATTGCCAGTGGGCGAAGGTAAGTGTCATTATCTATGTCAGTGAAAAATCGAATAACGCATGTTCGTCAGTTCTCATGATCCTTCGTGTTTATGCCCTCTATGGTCGTAGTCGGATCATTCTTGCAGTCTTGGGTATCCTTTGGATCATACAAGTTACAATAGGGTGTTTCACGGTAGGGCAACTTTGCCCCAACTTGGGTTCCAACTTGAATCCCAACTTTGGTCAAGTTGGAAAGGCAAAGTTGGGCCGATTTCGCAAGTTGGGATGCGAATCGTGCTCCGGAGCACGACTCGCATCCCAACTTGATGCCCAACTTTGCTCCCAACTCGAATTTCCAACTTCCATACCTTCCATAAAAGGCAGCCCGATCAGCAAATAGTCGGGTTGGCAACGGGTCCGGAGGTAAGTTGGCCAACTCTACCGTGAAACACCCAAGGCCAACGGAAATTTCAAGTTTTGCAACTTGTCCTCAAATTGGGGCCCAAGTTGGGACCAAAGTTGGAGGCGAAGTTGGGCTCAAGTTGGGCTACTGTGAAACACCCTAATATCACCCGTCGGTCTAAAGACAGGCTTTCGTCAGTTTCTGGAATCTGTATATAGAAAATCACTACTAATAACGGCGATGCAGCGGAACCCCATCCTCCTACCCCTGGTACGCTTTCGTAAGACAACAAGGATGTAAAGATGTGACCAGATCTGAGTTTAGGTTGCATATTGTGGGGAACGAACCCATTTTCTCGTAGGTTGTCTTTAATTTAGTCACCTGAAAAGTCCCTCTAACTAATGGACCAAGCGGTCGTGTGGATTACTCCTCTTATAATCGATAGTACGATCTTCTTCCTTACCATCTGGAAAACCAAGAGCCATGTCAAGTTTTCCCGTCAAATGCCGTAGGATATCAGTGTCGTCTGCCTTGATCAATTTCTCTAATGTGCCATCCAGAACTTTGTCGCTATTGGTCCGGGATGGCGCGCTATATTTCTCAGTCATTTGCACGTCCAATTTTTTAAGCATGCTTATGTTTTTCGTGAGCCATACCGCCAGGTTTGCTGGATGCGCCTTATTGATACCTCTATTTTGTAGCGTGGACCGGATGGATTGAAGATGATAGGAACGTCATTCAGCCAGCTCCTCACGTCAACAATGATTTCGCGACTTGTTCTCAACCTAAGTTCCGTGAGCCAGGATACAGATACACGGGACACGCTTGAACCACTTGGTTTCCATTCAGCATCCTTTGCAGAAAGGACTATGTTGCACATCAGGGGAGAACAGCATTCCCGAAGCTCAGAGACAGCTGGGGATATACTAAGAGCTTACACTAGGCGCATAAACGGTTCCTCCAGGAACAAAAAAGCATTTCCTAAGCATTCGGAAATATGGACTATTCAAAGTTCAGAAAAACATTACTATATGGAGTACCGAAATAATTAATGGAGTACCGGCGGTACTCCATATAGTAATGTTTTTCTGAAATTCAAACAGCCCATATTTCTGAATGGCTTGTCCGAAATCCGGCCAACTATTCTTGCGCGTAGTGTTAGTGGATAGGGCGTGGTGGAAGAGTGGAGATCTAACGTAGTCACGAGATGGTTAATTCTAATAAATTTTATGCGGCACCTCAAATAGTCTGTACAGGGTGACGTTGATGATAGGTGGGTCACGGACCAGCAGTGATTGAAGACAGTATACGTGCCCTATTTGAGAAGCACCAAAAGCCCCCTCTGTCGACGAGTGCAGTAATCGCCAGTTACAGCTAAGGCAGCGATCGAGGACTTAGTAAAGCAGTTGGACATCGAATTTCCGCGAAGTCCCATCCATAGGACGAGCCAAAGCATCCACTAGAACTCAAATTCGAGGTTCGAACTTAGCTACTATGGATTCAAGGCCGGAGGTGGGTATACAGTCGCGATCGTGGTGGTGTGGAAGTCGATGTTGATGTCGGTGTAGCGATCAGTAATGCAGTAGCCACCATGTAATCGACCCTATCGCTCATTTTCTTCTTCGTTAGTAGGCCCAACATCTACACCTGCACATGTCGCCACATTCGCGTTTGGCCCCTCCTTCGTTTGCATGAACCGTCCGTCCAACGAACTGGGCAAGCGTGATGACTCGTGAATGTGATGAGGCGAGACAGAGACGGACATAGATCTATGGAGAGGTTGGATCGTCTACAAAGAACCCATTACGTTTAATGGCTTCCTCGAGTACAATATCTTCCAGAGTTCATCTGCTCTAACGGTGATTCGCCTGAGTCGGAGCCTCAGGTTGGCCTCCGGTGGGACGACGCTTAGACAGTAATAAAAAATTTGTTCAGTTTCGGCGTACTTTCAAGTGATAGCCTCGATGGTTCCCAATACGAACCAGATGGTAAGATGAAGAAAGGACATAGCTGAGACAGCAATGCGACGCAAGAGCATACGAAGAATTCCTGACAATGAGGTAATCTGCGAGCCGTCAAGTCAGGAGAAATCGCCCAAGTCGTATGGTCAGTGTTTTGGAATCATGAATATGTGTTGCAGGTACCGAAACACGCGTTTGAAAATGAAATGATGTTACAGTAAATTGGCAAGCACACTGGCAGGAATGAGTACCTAAAGAGAATGGAGGCCAAGCCGATGGCCCGAAGCATTCTATAATAACGCAAAATTTTCAACAGGTTGGGGTGGGTACAAGCTCGTTTCTTGCGCCCCGCCGAGGTAGTTCCTCAGCAACCAACGACGTAAGTTTATGAGTGGAGAACGGTGTTTTGACGCTGGTGGCAGGTTGGGTGCTGGAGAATCAAGTGAAGTCGTCAGTTCGATGATTTAGAGGAAAACGACGAAGAAAAAAGGATGGCAAAATAGAGTCGTAGCTAAAAAAGGACAGGAAGAAAATATGAACAAGACATACGTTTACAAACCAATGTCGACCTTCCCCTCAAGTGCTCATCTTTGTCCCTATCGAGCATCGGTATCTTCTTATCTTCAGCACCACCATAGCCGTGCTTTCCCCCCTTCTTCTCGTATTCGTATTCAATATTCAGATGAGAACGTAAGTGTAGGCGAGCCGTAAACAGAATGGGGCTGAGATCGACTAATATATGCGCGTGAACGGAGACAAAATCGGACTGCGCGTCGACGAACAGTCATCCGATCTTTCGGGGAAAGGTTTGGGTGCGAGTTGGACCAAAATGGGCGAGGACTAGAGTAAGAATAAAGTTGTTATGTACTGAAGGACAGAGAGCAAAAAACTCACGGAGATATCGCAGGTGTTTTCACCGGCAGGAGTGCAAGCAGACGATGCATCGCATCCCCGTCGTCCACTCCGATTCAAGAGGTGAGTGTGCAGCCTGAAACGTCAGGGACATCGCGGACGGCACGTTCTCCTCGCCAGCAGCGCCAGGCACATAACACAGGTCACAGCACTGCATTAGGCCACATTGCGCCTCTTACAAACTATCCATCGCTCCTCGGCCAGCAGCGCATCCGAAGCAGGACTTCAAAGTCGTTCGTCCAACGAGATGGCCGTATAGTTTCGACTGGCCCAGGTGGGTGTATGCGTTAAGCGGAGCCGAAGACGGGTAATTATTGAGGTAAAGGGCGTGATGAGGCCCGAAGGCAGGGTAGTGTGTAGACCGGAGACTGGGTTATGGGTGTAGAAGGAGAACAGCGGGTTCTGTGTGCTCTGCGGCGCAGGGCTTCAAGCTTCAAGTTCGACGTGCTCATCGTCGTGGGCGCAGCGTGGAGGACAACACAGACGCCATGCCAGAGACCGTCGTCGAGCGTGATGACAGAGAGCACAGGTGCGCGTCGGAGTCGGGCGAGTCAGACAAGTGTCTTGACGTGAATGACTAGAAGAGGCAGAGGGCTGCGCTCAGTCGATAGATGGTTATTCTGGTATATCCCGGTTTGTCGTTGCCATCGAGCACAGTGAGCTAGCTAGACGTCGGGCCTTCCATTCCAAACACCGCCAAATGAGCGGCACGTGTAATCAATATTATCTTTGCCCGATAACAAGCATGACTCCCAACATCGACGCCGGTTGGCATTTAGAATAACATCTCAGACTGTTGAATTCATCACTCTTCCCTCTAGTACTGTTAAGTTACAATGAAACTTTCGGCATTACGATCTCCTATCGTCCACAAACCCGTTGTCAATCCATGTCCTTGAAGTAGTTCCACCCGACCTTCCAATATTCCTGTTCTCTTGATACGAAAAGAAATAGGCAACCGAAAAAACATTGGTCTAGGCATTATATCCATTCCTTCACCCCTTGGACATAGTACAGTGGTGGGACAATCCACGTCGTATATGACATTTTCTCCACACCAAAGGACGCCATCCGTCAACAAGCGACGGATGATGAACTCGTATCCTCCAAGGCTAATCCTGGCTGGTGGCGTCTGTGCAAGGGTATGGCCTTCCCCTATCTTGGTGACACCGTTTTCCATAGTAGAGGCCAAAATGGTTTGGGCCAACGATGAATACCCTTTTCCGACGAGCTCGTGAATCGCGTACCACAAGATTTCGGTGTTCTTATACAAATCATCGGGATTTGACACGCTGGAGATGAGAGACGAGTACTTGCTTCGAACGTTGGGAAGATGAATTGGAGTGTCGATTTCCAAGAGCCAGCCTTGGATGAGGAGGCCGGAGTTCTCTATTTGGCAGTCAATACGGTGGTAATGATTAACGCTTTCGAAGTGGACTAGAGTCGAGAGGCAGATGGAGGCCGGTGGCAACCAGGAGAAAGCCTTCTCTGTAGTCGTAGTAGTGTCTTCCTCAAGGGCATGGGAGTAACCAACAAGGAACGAAATATCGCCATTGAACAACGCCAATGCAAAGGCACACGTACTAAGGCTGTAGATATCAGAATCGAGTTTCTCCGTATCGATTCTAAAACGATAATCGCAAAGATTTGCGAGTATCGCAAGCCTATCAGGCACTCGGGAGTTTTCGCGTTTGCTGAGCACCTTGAAAGCCTGCAGGCCATTGCAAACAAACCGGTATTCTGGATTTCTTTCAAGTTCTTCCCCACTATCCGGATCCACATAAATGAGGCTGGTTAGCCGCTCGACAGCGATCTCCGCTCGGGCTGTCAAAGCGAGCGGAAAGTGTTGCGTCGTACACGCGCTCATCCACCCCAGCACTGCCAATAGGTTATGCAGGGAGACGATTAACTCGCCGGGTATAAGTCCAAAGTGCATTTCTTCTTTATCAAGTGCGGGGTCGCACCGAATCATGAGGTCCATCGCTTCTCCTCCCGCGACGACCTCCTGCAGCACCCACGCACGAGTCAACCAACGGTCCTGAGCTAGCAGCTCGAGTACCTCGACTGCCGACTCGTACTGCTCCGGTGTGAATTCTTTACCTTCCACGAGCTGAAGAAAGGCATTTAGATGAGCCTGCGTCTTTATCTCCGCCTCCAACAAGCCTACGGGATGCGAGGCACGCTGAAAGACCAGATCCATAGATTGAATACCAGCTTCCTTGTCGCTCCGGTTACTTTGCTCGATACACTCTTGGTCGATCCAGATGAGATCGATTCCCTCGTGAATGGCGTATTTGATCGCCCGGTCCAACACTATGCGTGGTGCGCGGCTTCGACGATACCCCGAAGCGGCGCGAATGATATGCGGTTGGTCTGAAGTAAGCTGGGGTGTCTTCGTTCCAAATATGCAAAATAGTAGTAGAGATCGCAAGTATAAAATTGAGCTGAGCAGCCTAAGTAACCGGTCGAGCAGTAGTGGCCAGAATCCGGTAGGCGGAAGAGGCCAACAGTACGACACTGCAACGTAGTGAATGCAATCGGGGATGTCGCCTCGTTCAGTGACTGTGAGATACCCGGACCTTCCTGGTCGCAGTTCGTTGAAGCTTGGACGATCAGAGCAACGGCATGTGTCGGTCGTCGAGCCATCGGCTTGTAATGCCACGTCGTCGCTTCGTGGACCTTCCTCGTCTTCTGAGGACTCGGAGGAGGAGGGGGTAGAGGCGTCGTCTAGAATAGCGAGAAAGCGCAGGCTGTGGGCCCATTTCTGCACTTCATCTCGTAGGAGTATATGCTGCTTCAGCGAGAGGAAAGTCTGTTGAAAGCTAGGCACTGGTGCGGCGAATATCTCGCCAATGGTTTTGTTCATGTCTTGTTGCATTTTGTCGGCATATATACTAATAGCGCGGAGAAGGGCTTTGGCACGGGTACTATTTAGTAATGAAGTAGGGAAAGATGGTGAAGCATACATGCCTTACGATTCTGCGTGCAACTTGCAGCAATAAAGGAGACCGGGGAGAAAGGTACTGGGGAATATGACTGTTAATGACAAGCATGAACTCTGCGTAGTCGGGCAATTCGGCCGAGTCTAAAATTAAAAGCGCCAAATGTTCGGACGCTGATCGATGATCGCGTACGCTAAGATAACAAAAGCACAACGACAATTCCCTCCACATATTAATTCCCTCGCAATGTTACTTAGGCTTTCTTTATCAAGCGGAACACATAACTTTCTCAGAATACCTGAGCTACTTAAGCCAATGCCCAGTTTACATGGCTCACGGCTCACGGCTGCCCAAGTTCGACTCCAACTCGATCCCATCCCTGAGCCTTTCAACTTTGCTCATCGCGCCTGGGAGTGAGTTAATTAGTTACCTGTTGAGTTATCGGCAAGATCCTGTCCTGTGTCATACATCCATTCGATAGCATCCACTTGTTGTCATATGTAGCTAGCACTTGCAAGAGTTGATGGTGTTCACTCCTCTGGGGAGAGCGCCAAAAGTAGGACCATGGCTGATACGGTGTATCTTCAGCGCAATCTGTCGTACCTGGTTGAATTCCGAGTTCAACACGTCGGCTTTCGAAGCAGACACGTACAAACTGGTTGAATTTTATAGCGGAAACATCGCGCAGAATATACACACGTACGTCGTTGAGTTCGAGCTCGAGGTCATTAGCGGTACAGCACTTATGGTGGGGTTAATACCAGTTTAATGTTACGCAGACGAGGAAAGGAGGCTTTGAGGAGGCTAAAGTTTAAATCCAATGGCGTGCCGCCACCGCGCGCGTCGGATCCACGAGCAAAAATGCTCGGCGGTCTCCATTCCAAATCGGATGGTATAAGGAACTCGAGAAGAGGTACGGACACTGGGGGGAATTCCTCAGGTGGGCTTTTGAGAAGCTCAGCCAATGTCACTGATCGAGGTGAGGGTATTTTAGCCGTCCATTCTTCAAACTCTTTCTGTCATGTCGGCGTCGGAGGCGCTGAGGACAGGGTAAAAAACCCACTGTCGATCAATTTATTGCAGAAAAAACAGCGGAGCTGCTGGGTGTTTCGTATATTTGGATCTTGGCCAAGCACAGGACCGTCCCAAATACTATACCTGACAATAGCAGTCATGAGAAAGGTCTCTTTTAAAATAGCACTAACTCATTCAAAAGCCTAAGGTTGCAGATTCAGGTGACGGGAACTTGGGCCACTTAGACTGATTGAATCTCACACTGATAATGATGTCGAAATACATACTCTACATCCTTGATCGCCCAGGTAAGTTAACTCTGCAGACCGATGATCAAGCTCGGGCATTGGGCACAGATGCGGGCACAACTTCGGATCACCCCCTTCCAATCCAACCAAAAACTTTTTTGCTCGAATCGAAAGTTGGTTGTCATCCATGGTGACGTGTTGTTGATTGAACTCCTGTCCCAATCCTGTCCTTGTCAAACCCTTCTGCAACTTTCCTTGCGATGGTTTATCATATCAGAACGGCCAACGGTATCAGCGTCTCCCATAAAGGCTTTCTTCCCGGCTGACGTGTTTAATCGACCCCTCAAAGCCACAACTGGGCTCATTAAAAGCCCCGCGATTACTGGTCCAGTCAATGTTTGACGTTTGGGATAAGTAGTCCGGTGTAGGATGGCACTGACTTTGTTGAAAGTTGTGTCTGACGTTGAGCGCTGATCCGATCAGTCAGTCCAGTGCTACAAGCGTAGAGTTATAGAAATTTCCGGTAGAGCACTCATGCTTCTTATTCCGCGATATTAGAGCCTGTGGAACGCTGTCTACTGTCATCATTGAAATTGAATGATGGGCAAAGTAACAATAGTAATTGACTGGTAATGTCCAACAGCGAGCGTCAACGCAAGATCAATGTCATTTTTTAATCAACCGCAATGCCTCCGCTTCATGGGATATAATGAATCGATTGACTTAAGCCCAAGTCGCGTCGACCTCACTTGCTCCTGTTATCATGGCAGCACCCGCGCCCATACTTCCAGACATTTCGATCCAAATGTCGATGATCAATACGCGTCTCAATAGTATGATGTTGGAGACATTCTTAATGGGTGCGGAAACTACTCGAATACTATTCTTTCCCGCTAAAGTATTCCCAACTGTCGTCAGGAATGTATTCTATTGTATACTTCGGGACTCTATACCTTTACTGTCCGTCCCGTTTAAAATTGTAATCAATATTTTATTCGATTAACCCTCTACGCTTCCAGTAACCAAGCCGGTAGCGCAACGCCGGACTGTCGTAATCGCAATAACCCTACTCTACGTTTTCGGATTATGTGCATTTGCCTCTGAGTGGTATTTCCTTCAGTGGTTCTTTCTTAAAAATGGAGAAACACGAGGAACCGTCTTCTTGTCGTTGTTCATGCTTCCGCCATGGGTACACCTAGCGGACAATATATTTGTGTTTCTTATGCTCGTACTGGCGGATGGCTTGCAGGTGAGTTGTACCGTTACGCTGCTAACTCGTCCGTGTTTATTCATTCATAAAAGGTTTGGCGGTGTTTCTACGTCTGGGGTCGCTCTTTCCGAGTGATTGCAGTTCCAACTCTTCTGTGCGCCGCTGAAGTTGGTAAGTAACATCCCTTATAATTTCGGTCAACACTTTGACCAATGAACCGGGAACCTTCAGCCCTCTTCTTGACCTCCGTGATTTCTATTTCGGTAACAAAAGCTCAACCCACCGAGAGCCAGGGAACGAGAATCGACAACATCGAGTCAGCTGGATACCTCATATCAGCGGTGACGAGCCTTACAACGACATTCTTAATTGCACACCGAATTAACAAGATGCTACAACACGACAACTATTCAATGAGAAGGTTCACGCATATCGTCGAAATTTTGGTCCAATCCGTCGCAGTATACTCTGTCATGCTACTAATAGAAGCCATTTCTGGGCTCATTCCTGTCCTTAATCAAAATGAAACGAAAGTATATGCGTATCAGGTCTATTCTGCCGTTCTCGTCGTTCCCATCACGGTACGCATAGATCCCTCAGCTTCTTACAAATATGTAATTCGTCGGAATAGGGAATCGCGCCGACCATCATGGTAGCTCGAATTTGTCTCGCATCCAGCTCAGAGTCGACTGCTATATCGACACCAGGCCAATTATCAAGTCTTCAATTCCAGTTCCGAAGATCCACAAGACATACGGAGGGAAACAATACACAGGTTTACCCAGACAGGATTATGTCGATAGGCCATAGTGATCAGACCTTGCCTCAAGAGGACGAAGAAAAACATAAGACGGAAACTTCATAGCATATTCCTTGCGTCGGACATAATGATATGTTTTCTTGTTTGTTTTCTAGATGTATTCCGCCCACTAGAGTCCCCCATAGTAATATTACATGTATTTGAATAGTCCCCGGGTTTTACTGAGACAGAGGCAACTTTCTCAGCTGAGAAAATAACCCAGAAAAAATACGATAGCCACAGGCGAGGTAGTCTCTCCTAGCCAGACTGCGATATATGTGATGTGCCCTTCGGATCACGATATATGAAGTCTGTTTTTTACCGCGCCCCCAAAACCGTGTCAGAAAGTTGTTATGTAATCTTCGGACTTTAAAAATACAGCCGCGCGCGTTTTTCTTGACAATGAGGGCGTTTTCGAACAAAACTCTGAGATAAAATCAATTTAATAACTTCTATGGAGCTTGCTGCAAATTTTTAAGGGCCAGGGAGGCGATGTGGATGAGCTAGGTAAAGGAGGCAGCAAAATGGACGATTATGTAATCAACTTGCACGGTCTGCCGGGCAGAATGAAGGCAACCACAACGACTGCTCTCCGCAGCACAAAAATTTTACAGAAGGTTCTTTGAGCCAACTGTATACACTTTACCTCTAAGCAATAGCCAAATATTTGCATTGTCGCGTCCACTCGACGCGACGATAATTGAAGCTCCGAAGATTACATAACAATTTTCTGACACGGTTTTAGGGGCGCGGTAAAAACAGGACTACAGGCGAGGGATGTGGGATCGCTAAGAAAGACGACGTTGGGATAGGCCTATCAGACCTACCCTGGCAGCTCGGGTCTGGCAAGGCTCGGATAGCTCGTCGAGCAGCCGCGCAGTATAGCGTTGCGGGCAAGGTGCGAATGGATTCCTCAACCAGGAAACGCGCTGGCACACAACCGTGCACAGCTTAGGGGCGGACCGCATTTCCCGCCGGAGAGTGATCGCCGGAGTCCACGCCGGAGTTTCCAATTCACAAATGCACTCCGCTCCTGTGCTTCTGACAAACTTGCCGCCATCTTCAGACTCAGGCTGCCAGTTGCTCTGCTCTAACGCCGAAGGGCAGGCCATGATTCGACTTTTGGGATAACCTCGCGTCAGCTCGGAGTCGTGGAAAGGCACTTCACTACCTTCTCCGGCAGTGGCAGCTGGAGGCTCTGATATTTTCTGATAGGCATGATCTACGAATCTGATCCTCTTATAGCTATAACCTGCTACAGCTTATCACAGCCATCCAGAGCGACTTTCAGTATACCTATGATCTCCAATCACGATATGCTATCCTAAAACTCCAAGCCCTCCGGACCACGCCTGATCTACTTGAGGCTCAATAATGTCTGCTTACTTCCAATTCCTCACCTCGACGCCCCCTGTCAGTAACAAGAGCGTACTTTCTGAGACCTGATTTGATATGCTGGAGAGCCAGAAGGTTGTGTGCGCCTGGAATTCTCTATTTACTTCTTCTACCTTGCTTCTTAGACTGGTTAGTGCGTAAGGACTGCTCTTCTGGGCGTTCAAATCTTGGCGTCACTGTACTTACTTGCCGTGGCGGTACCACCTGACTAGGCCTGACTTAGTAGTACTTATTGGTCTGCAACCCGGATTGGTCACTTCACATGCTAAACTGTTATGTTTTTTTATTTCGCAAGGCGACTGGCCTGTAAATAAACGGTCAAAGTGGCAATGTCACTCTCAACCCAAAAGAGAATCCGACTAAGTCTGCAGAGGCACTGAAATCTGTCAACCAATAGGTCTAACAAGCTTAAGGTACACGACTCTTTGACTAGTGTACAGTTAATTTGCGACTAACTTACGATTACGCAAAGGTCGACGTTTCGATGCCAAGCCGTGGCATTTCAAAACTTATGGTTAACCAGGAGATGAGTTCCTGACAAGGTCTACCTAACAATAAAACAGATGAAGAAGGCGGTGGATGGAAAGAGAGGGCTGGGCTGAAAGGTACACGAAGGTCGTGGGAGCATGAGGCGGTGAAACGAGGAGAATAGGTTAGGAGGAAAGAGGACTAGTATAAACAGGGAAGGGAAGTAGTAAGAGTTCCCCAGTGCAATACTGATTTTTAGCTCATTTAAAACGTTCTAGAATCAATAACTTATTGATTTCTATCTACTCCTAGCCTTCGGTTCAACGAGCTCCTCAAAGCATCAGTTGACCTCACACGCTCTGAGCGCGTTTTTATCGTTGTTAAAGGCTGATGCGGTAAACTTGAAACTATGTACTTGGTATCATTATCCATATTGACCAACAAAGAATCAAAATCCTGTGATATACGACGGAGGAGCCTCTACTTCAGCGGTCTCCTCGACGGGGTGCTCCTGTACTTCGGAGTGATTTTGACCTTTTTGATATGTCCCAGAATTTGGGGCTGATGCGGAATCGTGATTGAACGGCTCGACCAGGCTGGATGTGCCACTTTCTGTAGAAACACCGTTCCGCTTCTTCAATCTGCGACGCACGCACAAGATAACTAGAATAAAGAACACTAGGACTGCCACGCCGCTACATCCAAGTATGATTGCTAGATGTGCTCTCCGATTTCCTTTGATCACATTTGATGTTGCGGACGGTGATGGTGTCATAAGCGTTGTTGGCGATGCCAAAGACGTATCGGGGTTTGTCGTGCCGTTCTGGACCACCAGGTGGGTGAGGGTAAGAGGTACAGCTTTACCTGTAGTGCTGCCGCCCAAATAAATAACTTCCAGCCTATGCTGACCAGGAAGCAAGGCAAACGTTCGGAAGAGGAGAGATTGTTCTGTTACCTCCGACCCATTCAGACTCTGAGCCCCCGTTGGGTCGAGGTATGTAGGCGTCCTTTCGCCATTATCCACGGTAAATTGAAACATCCCTGTATCATACCCTGCGAAGGTCTTGTTGTAGAAACCAAACCAAAGTACTGAACTCCCTGAAGAAACGAAATTAATAGTAGTCGCACGATTTGAAAACAACCCACCGTAAAAATCAAAAGTAAAATTTGCAAACATTTTGGTTGCAATGAATGCTTTCCTGGCATCCAAAGACAAGGAAACTGGAATGGTAAACTCCTCCCAGTCGTCGGTGTAACGAAATGCTGAATTGTCAGGATATAATAAGAGATCGGCAGCAGACACGGTCAAGGTTGTTCCGTAAGTTAGATAGTCGAATGATACCGGGTGATTTTGAGAGCCGGTGGCCGAAATGAGGATCTTGTGCTGAGCTCGATCGTCCAATCCATCAGCTGTGCAACAAAAATAGTTGCCAGTGTCGGTGAAATCGAAGGCGGCTTCGACACCATCGACGGAGCAAGCCCACGAAGAGAGGGAAACGGTCTGTGCGATGCCTGCAACGTAAGGGCAAGCTGTAATGAAAGAACCTGGAGAGAATACGCTTTACTATTCTGTAGCACCGCGTACATAAAAATTGGAATGTACCGAAAAAAGAGTATGTTAATATACTCTTTGTAGTCGTCACATGTAAAGTGCCATATATAGGGTCCCCGGGATCTGATTGCGCAAGTGAACTGATATTGCTAGTCCAACCGACGCCATACTGAATGCTGGGGTCGTTGTCATCTACAAGAATCGTAGTTGGTGTGGCCATTGGTTTAGGTGTTTGAACAAAACAGTGTCAATTTAAGCTGGAGTGGGAGAGATTGGCAATGTACGTTGTAATTACTACTTGCTACCTTTTATACCTTTTAAAATCATCTGATCGAATAATCGATGGTCACAGTGTTCATCGCTGCTGCGCTGATGGTCTCAGTGTTTATTCCTGCTGGTTGCGGTTGAACTTTAGAACTCAGCAATAGATGCAAATGCTTTACTTACTATCCGCACTGACCAGACGAAAATGGTTCATTAATATTGTTCTCATCGGATAATAAGCGCAGATAATTCAACAATTTGAACTCCAGCTTCAGGTGCGACAACCCAACGCCAACCATACAATGCTTTCAAACCCACCAAGTAGTGGAAGTCCAGGAACGGCCCAGTAAGCAAACCCGTACGAAGATCGAGCTGCAGCTACAGCGAGTTGGCTAATGTCTTGAGGCGATGTTGAGAGTGATGACTCGGACGTTGACCGACGTAGTGCGACAGGCCGTAGACCACAAGGACCCGACGCGCGGAAGTTGAGGGACGAGAAGGCGGGTAGGTTGACTTTGATGTCATAATCACCAAGACCGACGATAATGAAGAGGATCGTTCGAAAGAAAGGGCAGGAAATTAGTTTCTAAAACATGTAAAACACCAAATCTCGGCTCCATCACGGGTCGTCGGATCCGTTAAGCCTATTTCCAGGACCCGACTTTCCCTTCTCGCCCGTGCTTGTGAGCATACCTTCCAACCCACGATCCGGCAAATGGTGGGGGGGACTGGTCCTGGCAAGGCACTTTTCGTCTGGGCCACCTTGTCAACTTTTTACTCGAATTGGGCCTACTGGCTTATTTCTCAGTGGCAATTTTTTCCGAAGTACCCACCGAAAGTCAGTTTTTTGAAACGCCAAAATACAGCTCCACGCACTTTTGCAAGTTCGAATCCTCGCTTTTTTCTGAAATGAAAATCCAATGAAAACCATGCTGAGGTCGCCCGCCTTTCAAACCGTTACGCAAAACTGTAATTTATGTCTAGACCTGGACCCTGCTTTCTGCCCAGATAAAAAAATGTTTGGACTGGTGCTCTTGGTCTTATCCAAAATTTCGTCGATTTTGTTGTGATTTGTCTGGATTAAGTTTATTATTAATAGGGCTCGCCTGCCATTGCCCAGGGTCCTTGCGGTATTGGGGATTGGCCATGGTTGATTGGCTGAGCGTAATTCTACCGAATTTTGGATCCGTAGGTCGGGATCAATATATGTACTCGGTTGAGGGGTCAATTTGATGGCCTTTTGCCGGCTCGAAGCCATTTTCCGCGCTTTGAAACCTTCAAGTTGGAGGTATGAATTGTCCAATCACGTCCTTCGATGACAGCAGCAATAGTGGTACCTATACTTAGCCAATGCTTCCGTGATACATAATGTGGATGCTAACCGTAACAAAATGTATTATTGAACGAGCTTTCTTTAGCATTGACTAGTCGATAATAGTTTTCATACAGAAGATAACTAATTATGTCGATTGGTAACTACGGCAGCCTTGAAACGTTGGAGAGGTCAGACTAAGCCGTGCGTTTCTTCCAGTAACCCAAGGTTACCCCAGAATCCGTTTTATTCACATCGCATGATTCGCATCTAGCTTGTGTATGCTGAATTTTCCACTTCACCTCCCACGTCCACGCGTCATGCCCCACCGGATATTATTAACGTCACCGCCGCCGCTGACGCTGCTAGTGGCCACGTGAAAAATAAGACCGAAAGTCGTAATTTCACCAGTTCATGAAGGGCGAAGTGTAATGAGCAGGAGAAGGAGGTAGGAGGAGACACTTACGTAGCTCTCCTTGAGTCCTACTGACACACTGGCATATATACTTAAGTGCATCTTACAATCGGACATTGGTAAGCAACGACGAACTAACACTTCCATCATGTTTGGAACCGTGGGCAGTGCCGTTGATATGGAGCCGCAACAGTCTTCTATTCTTCCCAGCATTCGAGACTTATGTTACGCTAGATGTCACTTCAAACGAAATTGCTACATTCCCAGCAGCGTAGTTCATGGAATCCGGAATGAAAGCGGTTAGGATGTGCAGCAGGAAGGCGAATACGGTCTAAAATCTCTTTCGGAGGTATGATAATAGGGCGGTGACTGGCAAGCCTGCCGCATTCAAGTTGGCCAACAAAATGCACTTTTCTCTCATGCCGCACGTTTGATCATGCCGCTTTCGTAGCCTACTTCTGTCAGGACCGCAGTCACAAATTAATGCCTCGTAATCCGCGTGGGAGTATTTACGACCGAAAAGTGTGGTATGTCACCCCATTTGGGCGAGGTATTAATGTCAACTTTGCCTATTTTCACCGTCCTTCCAACGCGCCTTTCTCCTGAGGCATTTAAATAGCGATCAAAGTCCCACAACCTGAATTCCGTCAAATAGGAACTCTGGTTCGACTTCGACTACCCATCCCTTTCACGCTTACCAGTATCTTCGCCTCCCACCCAAGAAATTTGACGAAAATGATCCTCGCTGCCGCTGTTTCTGCTCTATCCCTTCTCTCTGTGGCTTCAGCCCAGATGGTGCGCTTTCCCCACTTAGATATGAAGCGAGTTATTCAAACTTGAATACATGTAGAAAGTACAAGTCGGTTCAGTCGCCACGGCTCAAGGAGGAATCTTCCAATTCATCCCCAATACCCTCACTGCACCCAACGGCACCGTCATCACCTTCCAATTCATAGGAGCGTAAGTACTTTTACTCTCAGTCGTCCAGTTTTAATAATTCTTGTTACATTGCAGTCCTGGAAACCATACAGTCACACAGTCGACGTTCGCCGATCCCTGCGACCCCGCTCCAGGAGGCTTCGATTCTGGTTGGGTTTTCGTCCCTCCTACCCCCGCTCTCTCTGCTACCCCAGAGTTTAACATAACCATCACCAACGATTCCAAACGTACGCTCAACTATTACTCAGCCACCCGATATTAACGAATGATCCAGCGATTTGGTTCTTCTGCAAACAGACCCAACCAGCCCCTGGTCACTGTGAAGTCGGTAAGTAGTATCGCATTGAATGTGCAGATGGAAAAATTCTCATCTCCTTCGCAGGAATGGTTGGTGCCATTAACGCACCAGCGTCTGGAAACACTTTTTCCGCTTTCCAAACTAATGCCAAGGCTTTCAAGAATACATCAGGCGTACGTGAATTTCATTTTGTGGTCGTGCAACATCCTCATATCAGTACCCAAAACAGCAAGGCCAAGGAGGCCTAGTCGGCATTGGCGCCTCTGCATCCGCTGGCGTTGGCCCCGTTCCAAGCCCAGCTATTGCTTATACAGGAGCTCCCTTGTCAGCCTCTGGCGCTTCCGGTGCATCTTCCGGTGCATCTGGTGCCCCCGCTGCGTCCCAAACTGCGCCCGCACCAGGAACCACTCCAAAAAGCAGCGCTTCCGGACTTACCGTCAACTCGGCTCTAGCCCTCCTCGCTGCTGCAGTGGGATTCGTCCTCGCCTAAAAAGTTTAAGCTTAAGGAACTGTGTCCAGTTGGACTTATTTTTTCCTTGGATACTTTCTTTTTCAAATTTCAGTCGTTACTACATGAACTGATCCTGGTTGACGGTCTGATTGATTAATAGGCTCTAATTTCTGGACTTATGCATGTTAACGTGACCTGATCTAATTCAATTGCACAACTTGCCTTCAGGAGCAGGACGTGAAATAAGAGAGCTGGGTTTGTTTGCAAGGCAGAAATACAAATCACCGAAAATCTAAAATCTAAAGTATGTCGGGGCTGATCTTGAATGCGATGGGGTTTCGTGATCAAATACGGTCAGAAAAGACGGCCAGTTGCAGTCAAATTTTGGTGGGATCATAGTATTAGTATGTCGCATGGAGTTTGCCAAATGCCATCAACGGCGACGTTCAGAATATCGGGCTGCGCAAAAGTCCAGGGTTAGCCTGAAAATTAAACGGAACATCACATATTTGAAACTGAACCAGAAGCCGCGACAACGCGGCCGAGTACGACCGGCATGCATGCAAACAGATGCTAACCCCATTCTTCCTTTATTCCATCTTCAACAGCACAGCACCCAGTGTCAGATTTTCTGGGACAGTAGGTCCAACATCTGCGACTGGTTACGTACCCAATCCCATCAACCTGATTTCCAACGACTGGGACCTATGTTCGCAACCACGAGTGACGTTATTCAGCGGGAAAAAAAAAGATGAGGATATGATTTATCATCTTTCCGCCATCTACCATCGATCCCGTTGAGATGGTGCCGGAATCAAACACTGCCCAAAAGCCCGAATCTCGTTTAGTAACAAGCCCGAACGCAATGTAAGATGAATGGGTTACTATACACGCCCTGAGAATAGGGTTACGCTCGTCTTTAATAGTCGCGGTAAGAGGTGATCCATACCTCGGTAACTTCACCCTCAAAGGTACTGCGGAAACTGATGAAAGGGTGTTTCGGTTTGATTCCTCCCGAGGGCAGTACCTGCGACGAACGAACGGGGAAAGGCGGGATCTGGAAACAAGCTCAGATGATTCAGAGATTCTTCGCAGCGTCTACACGCAGTGAAAATGTTTGGGCACAATACGCCGCTGTGGCCTGGAAATCTACAGATAGACCAATGCCAGAAGTTTACAGGTGGTCCAGGTGGAGTAATAATATAGGGAGCACAACCGAATTCTAAGCCGATGATCGATGACAAATGTAACAATTTAATGTTACTTAGACTCGCCGAAACGCCAGAACGGAGAAACTCAAATAGCCTGGTACAGAATCCGGAACCGCAGCAATGCTGAGGCTTCGCAGATCCCGGCGGCCATAGTCTAGGGAGCTGAATATAGATTCGAGCGCGTCGTCAGCTGATAAAATATCCCAAGTGATGAGCTATTCCCGTCTGCTGAGTATTCTCCAGCAGCTAACAAGAACGGGGTGAGAAAGGTGACGTAGTCGGCGAGGATATTTGTGCGGCAACAACATGGATACTGAAGAACGGAGCATGATCCCAGAATTAGAGATGTTGTGAAGGGACCCCAATGGAAAAAATTCGTCGAAAGAGAAACACAGCAACCAAGTTCCCATATACCGAACAGAAGAAGCGAGAAAATCACATCGACATCCTCAGCAATCCAAGCGAATAAACATCTCCGCGCTGCGAAAATTCTCGTCGGCCATTCCATTAGTTTTGACTAAACGCACCTAGACGCACCTCATGGAATGAATATATGCACCGATTCTATCCGGCCTCTCGCAACATCTGGCTAGCTCCTCATTTGGCCTTTTATCACTAGACTTTGTAGCAGAGAGTGGAATTAAGCTGATGCCATGCATACTTGAGATATTACTTACCGGAAGATAAGAGAAGATAAGACCGAGTAGAATTCGCTCTCCTACGTAGAGTTCTGGAGTACTGCAGCGTAAAACTACGCTTCGACTCTTGAGCGTGACTGCGTCAATTACATACGTCAATCGCCTAGATGGTGCAGCCAGTTGAAGTCTTGGAAGAAAACCTTCTGCCAGATTGAGAATGCATCAAAAGACCCGCAAAATGCAACTTGGTATCAACTTGGTTATATAATGTCAACGAGGAGACATACGAAGAGCTACGTACGCAGAACGCTCTTCAGAATCGCTGAACATTCGTTCTCCAGCAAATCAATCGTCAAAGTGCAGAAGGGGATGGAATAGTGACGTCTTTCGTGCCTATTGAAGACAAGGCATGTTATAAACACGTCAGTCGCATGCTGGAAGGCGGTTGGTCGTACTCACCTCCCCCTGGCGGTCATCTTGAGACTTTGCACTACGCCTTCGTCCTTAACCATTCAGCCGGGCTTCCTCATTGCCGGTTGTGTCATGGTCATGCAGGAGTTGGTATCGGTCGCATCCGAGGCGAAGCAAAGATAACCGTGACTTCTAGTCGCCATCTCATACCCAAACCATGACGGGCCATTTTATCCCAGAAAATAGGTCTTTCTGTCAAGGCTGGCTAGAGCGCAAAGGCGCCCTGAAAGTGATCGTGGTCAGACATGAGAATGGGATAGAGTCTAGATATACACACACGCTTTGATAATTCAAAAGGATACATCATCATCTGAAGAGGTGAGGAAGGATGGTGGGCGCATAAAGTTGAGTTATATGCCCGCCACTTAGAAGAATATTGGCGGACACCGGTGGCTACCAACGGACATCACCGTCCATTGGTGGACATTGTAGGATATGGACGGACATGGGTAACCATCGGCGTGCATTGATCGGCACCGAAAGCCGTCCGAACTCGGCGATATCCGACACCATTTCAAATGCCTCTCCTCATACAGGGCAGCCATCGTCATCTTCAACGATATAGACCTACGACGTCTGGCAAAAAATCAAGCCATAGCAGGTACCTTACGCGGCGCGCCATCGGTCTTATGATAATGTAAAGGACTTGGTGCTCTCGAAAGGGCCTTGGCGGCCTCTTGTGCTTGTCTTGCAATCAGTTCGTGATGCTAATGACTCAAAACTATCTAAGCTTTTAGATATTTGGGAGTATTTTCTACCATGTACCATACTTGAGGGGCATATTTACTACTGCCCCAGCTTTTTATTCACGTCGGGCAGATGAATTAAATCTGCATGATTGAATACATAAACAGCGGTCATAATTTACCAGAAATGTCCTCGTTTTAAAAGTTTACGCACCTGAGCCGCGACAATCACTAACATACGAGAATGGGATAGGAGAATATATACGAAACTAAACTAGGAGCTGCTGGATGTCCACCAAAGTCCATTGGTAACCGATGGAAATTAGTAGGAATTGATGCTAATGAACAGTGTCCACCGTCGACAATCACCGGAAGTCCTGCAAAATTACACGGGAATTTTGAGAATATAAGGATATTAACAAAAATGCAGACAATATCTAGTGCTGACGGACGTTATTATACGTCGCTATTCTATGGAAAGTAGAAGAAATGGTCAATGAAGTCCATTGTATTACGGCGTAAACTAATGATAACCACTGGAATATGGCAAATTCCGTTGGTTTCCACTGGATGGTCAAAGACATCCGATGGCTGCCACTGGCAATCATCGGAAGTCGGTGGAAACTACCCATAAATCCCAGTGGTAGCCAACGGAGTTCGGCGGCAGCCACCGACCTTTCCAGCTCCGGGTATATTACTGATAAAGTTGAACAATGCATTGATCCGAGTGACGGATTGGGGAGGCCGTTCCCACGCACCGCGTCCTGTAATGAAGCGACGCTGACCGCTCCAAATCCATTCGCTTAGAAGATCTACAAGCTATGCAGCCTCAGTGTGAGATAAAACAGGGCTTACAATTGATTCAGAGACAAATAAAGACTGAAAGTGAAGGAGATGGCCGCTCACAATTGGTAGATAGTCTATTAGTGAATATAAATTCAATACAAATTATGCTATCAAAACCGAAGCCACAGTGGTCAAGGTTTAGCGAGTTCCTGTGTATTTCCAGACAGTATGAATTACAACTTTTACCCTCCAAAATCATTAAAATTGGTCCGTGCATATCGTGAACCGCACGAGGAGTCTACTCATAATTTATGCCAGGACGACAATATTCCACCCGTAGTAAGTACTCGTATGGCCCTATCACCGGCGAGCCTGAGCGGGCGCTTATCTCTGCCTCCGACAACTCACAGCAGTGGCAAAAAGACTGGAAACCTGGAATTTATTTCATTATGACGAGATGTACTCAATTGTGAAATGATTTTGTTTCCCAAGAAAGCAGGTCTGCTTTATCATTGATGGAGAGACTTTAAAACCTTGAGATGATTCGCTGGTCATTCGGCCCAGGAGACCGCTGATATAATGTGTTGGCGGGCGCAATTGAAATATAATCTCAACACCTCAGTCTTGGGAGTTTATACGATGCCTTAGTTGTGACTGTATGCGTCATCTCGTCCGAATGCTGATCTCAAGTAGACTACACAAACGTAGCAGACCTCTCCTGTGGCTTATCTAGGTCAGCAAGTTCCTGTGTAGTTTCGCGCAATCTAGCAGAAGCTGCACATTCATCAGTACAACTCACGCTTTTGTGATATAAACCCTACACCCTTGTATTAGTTCTCACATATTTTAAGATTGGAAGATTGTTCTCAGTTCTGGGCCTCTGAAATCTGATGAACGAAGCGCGGCGCGCCTTCTCTCTGCGGACTCACCTCCCCTCATAAGACTTTCCCATCAAGAAATTCTGATCAATCGTGGCCTTGACATTTCTGAGCTTCCTCCATCATTCACAGTCATGACGGTTCTCGCCAATGTGCCGCTATTGGGGGTGGGAAGACCGGTAAAAAGATATTTAAGGGCACTAGTGAGTCCCCGCCCTCTCTGCAAATCTTGCAGCCCCTTTGTAATGCCTTCTCTCCGCCTTGGAAATATCGCTCCCGATTTTGAAGCCCAGACTACCGCTGGTCATATCAAATTCCATGACTGGATAGGTAACTCTTGGGTAAGAAATATATACCCTCACCGAACTCTCGCATCTGATCTGCGTCTCACAGGCCATTCTCTTCTCCCATCCTGGAGACTTCACCCCAGTTTGCACCACTGAGCTCGGTGAGGTCGCTCGCCGTGCCAAAGACTTTGAGAAGCGCAATGTCAAGGTCATTGGAATTTCTGCCAATGGCCTCGAGGAGCACGAGAAGTGGATCAAAGATATCAATTCTTATGGCGCAAGCGTTGCTCCTACAGATGTTCAATTCCCCATTGTAAGTTGATCGCACACCCTTGTGTTGGCGAAAATCAAATTAGTACATCAGATCGCCGATGCCGACAGAAAGATTTCGACTTTATACGATATGTTGGATGAACAGGACGCGACCAACCGTGATGCTAAAGGCCTTCCTTTCACAGTAAGCGTTACGAAAATGTCGTATTTCAACCTATTCAATGCCATATAGATCCGGACAGTTTTTGTCATTGACCCCAAGAAAGTCATCCGGCTGACACTCGCGTATCCCGCTTCAACTGGACGTAACTTCGACGAGATTCTTCGGTGAGCGTCCTTCGTTGATAGAAGAAACATCTATTAAATATTTTCATATATCAGTGTTGTTGACTGTAGGCAACGATTCCATTGAGGGAATTGAATATCTTATCACAAATTGATCTCTTCACAGCCCTCCAAATTGGAGACAAGAACCGCGTTACGACGCCAGTGAACTGGAAGAAAGGCGAAGATGTCATTGTTCACCCTGGTGTCACGAATGATGAGGCAAAGACTCTGTTCCCAGCATACACCCAACACCTGGTAAGTACTTTGAAGTGCTTTGAAGTCATAGGAGGATCCAGACGCACGCTGATTTCGTCCTATTAGCCTTATCTCAGGACAACTCCTCTTAAGGTAGAATGAGTCTTCTTGGTAAATGGACTGTAAAGCAGTTCCCGTATGTAAATCATGAATGAAGTTTTGAATTCGGTTTATTCCAGCGCTAAAGACATCTCCGGTCTGAGTAACGTGGCGTGGATTGTGATCATTGCTTGCATTACTAGATGGGACCCTTTGTCACCTTTCGAACAGGTTCTAAGTATCGCAGTTGATAGCGGATGTGAATGGAGTACTAGTAGAGGGTACGCGCAGTTTCCCCAGATCTCAAGTCAGGCGAAACAAGCAGCAGGCTCAGTAGCCCTGATTTGTATTGTGATGGCCCTGATTGTCCATGTATTTCGGGGGACAAAAAGATTAAATCACATCCGCTCCTTCTGCAGTCGTTGTGACAATCGGAACGTGAACTGAAACTATTGCTTCTATGTCTTCTATATCCTGAGCACAAGAGGTGAGAAAAGGGGAGAACTAAAAGCGAAGCTCATAAATACCTCCAGCTCAATTACACGGAGGCCAGATCCCTCGTTTTGGAATGCCAGCTTCTGTAACACCGTAGAGTGTCGGAATAGTTTTTCCCTGATTTTCGTTCTTCCATTCAGCCTTTGCACAATAAGAAGGAAATTAAGAAGCTTTTTCCATTGGGTACAACAATGGCCTTACATAGCGACTGGAAAGACACCTAGTGCTGTCCGTATTGTGCATAATTCAATTCTAATTAGAATCGATTCATTATGCACACTGGGCTCTAAGTTAGAATTGGCTACTATGAATATTTCTATTCTAATGAGAGGTCTGCTTTAAATGGATACTCCAGTATACCTAACCTCTCCCGCCAATGCTCCCTCCGATCAGAGATCTCGATTTATCAATACCCCGTACTGCTCTGCGCGGGTGCTGTTATTACCGTATGCCGATTCCCAACTCCCGTGTATCTTACTCGAGTAAATGGTCCGAGAGAGGCGGCACCATATCGAGCGACAGGGTGAAATCACGCCACTATTAATGAGCGCCGCCGTGTTCCGCAGACTGCCCCCCGACGCTGAATTTCGCCAATTTGCGTGATAGGCGCCGTGCCGAACACAGCAGCTCTTCCCGTGGTTGTCTTAACGGAGGCATTTAGTAAAATGCCTCCGCTAAGCCGACGACCGATTCTTTTTTGTCAATTCCTCCTGCGCATATGCGCCGCACTCCATTATTTACCTCTTCCAAATTTCACTTCCGCCCAACAAATTCGAAACCTCATCCTCCTTTCTCCCCTCTCAGAATGTCTACTTAGCTTCTGGAATTTTGTCGCAGTTGCCTCTGTTGTTTGCAACGCCCACCTCGCTCTCAAACGTTATTTCCAGCCGTATCCATCGTCTACGGCATCGATCTTTCTCCCGACTTTGTACCTCGACCCCCCGCTTACCAAATATTATTTTTGTTAAACCTCTAAAACCCCGAATCGCACATCGGGGCCTCTCTATACGGCGCTTATTTTGTTGTGTTTTGCTTGGTACACGCTGTAAGCACATCATCACTGAGTATTAAAGTTTCATGATAATAAGTGGTGCTGCAAGACAATTGATCAGGAACCCCGCACTCGAAAAGGCGGTCGTTAAACGAAGGCCGTGTTCCGGAACATTGCAAGAATTCGGTCAAGTTGTTTTCTATAGCATTAATTTATATTCAAGTGTTCGGTTCGTTTGACGGAATGAAGAATGGTTGGAAGTTATCTGACATTCAAGGAACATCAGCATGCATTAATCATATCTAAGATATCTTATTCTGACGACTTGATAAGACAGGGCTCGAACTTCGAAGCCACTTTTCAGTAATTCTCAAAACTATATCCCAGGTTGATCTCATGACTGTAAGGCATTGCCTTTCAGTCTTGTACGTATACCTTATACCCTTGCCTAACAGAAACCTGCCTCATCCATACTCATTTTGCCATTGCAGTGGACAAAAGAGGGATTGTAGAGTACGTTACGTTTAATAAGAACCATACAGCCGCCTTGTGAGAGGGTGGTGTTGTGTGCGCACCAGGTCTGACTGCAATTTTGACGGTCACATACAAGTCGCATGCTACTGATGGGTAGGGTGCGGACCGGGTAACCGAACCCATAGCTGATAGCTGTCGTCGTTTCGACCGTGATGCATGCGTGATGTGGTGAGCTGATCACCGTTCCTCACGATGACTTGGGAATTTGATCGCTGTGAAGGGCATCGCGCACTAGTAGCTATGATTAATCTCCATCAGGGTGAAATCGGGGGATTTGTAAACCGCTTAGACGCTTCCTGAGATCTTATCTGTCCCCTGCATTAGGCATTCTTGTAGATTTATGCATAATCTTTAAGGCGGCTCTTGTCTGCATAAACTGCACAGCCGCTACCTCTCGCATTGTGCAAAGTTATGCATGACTCTGGCTTAGACGGTATTGTGCATAATGAATTTACTCTCATTAGAGTCAATTTATGCACAATTATAGGGTCATTGCCTGGGAAAGAAGAGATAATGAAAGGTCAGATTCTTGAATCGCATCGCAAATTAACCCCATCACTTACAGAAGGTGTTGGCATAGAGCTTGGTGACGTTGAAGTGAAAGGCGATCCTATGTGAGTGATTATTTAATTCCGGGGAATGAGTTACAAATCCTGAGACTCGAGATACACGATAACAAAGAGAGATATTTACCAGTAGATGTTGCGTGGCGCGGCGTAAAAAGACATCAGGAGAAGGGTTTGAATGAGGGTGACAAGGGCTCCTCGGCGAATCACAAACAGCATAAGTTTGTTTAGCAGTGTGCTTGTCCTAAAAAACATAGCAGAAGATGAGCTGTCGGTGGCGAGATCAGCGACACGAACCCCTTAATTCCTGTCCTTGAGGAATCGAGATACATGCACATCGCTACAGTGGCTATCAGATCAGTGGCTGCTCCGAACCCTTTCGCTAGGCCGAAGAATATCTACGTTATCTCGATTTTTAGCTGGGTCAATACGAAAAGGGAGTGGTTGACACTTACAGAAAATGTCTCGTTCCTGGTGAAAAGAACGCCTAGATGAAAGATGTACATGGTCGTTACACAGGCTGTACTCGGTTCGTTAGTTCAATCACTTCCGTTAATTAAAACGTCCAAGTACCAATACCACCAGCTAAATCCTCATTCAAGTAGTTTTAGCTCCGCGTTTCTCAAGCACAATCCAGAGCGCACCGAATGCTAGTCCTGCACAACCAGCCTGTCCGTTTAGATGTAAGGGGTTGGTATCAATTGGGTTATATGTGACTCACAATGGATCCGAGGACAAGCCACCTGTGCCTGTCTAACCGTTTGACTGACCATAACCTCCAATTCAGACGACTAGAATTTAAAAACATAAGCAACACACCGATATACAACTGATGCGCGAAGAACGCTTGAGACCTTTATTTAGCAAATTGACGGAATCAAGCCGCGTATGAAGGAGGATATGAGCTTTAAAACGTACATGAAGGTTATCATCGTCGAAACGAGACATTCAGCCGATAGTTCTCTGTAAGAAATTATTAGTAGGAGCACCGCCGAGTAGAAAATTTAGTGGAAACGCACGGGGTTAGGGAGCTGAAGGGCACAGACGAGCCATAATGTGTTGCCTGAGGACGTTCCGAGTTGGCAACAAAGTTCTGACAGGATTAAGAGGGAGCTTACTAGATAGTAGTAGACTGATTGGGCTATCAGAACGGAAGAGGTCATGTCAAACACTCTGTAGACGATGTTAGTTCCACAGTGCCAGGTAGCATTTAAAAATGGTACGTGCAGCATAGTGGCGGCCTAGATGTGGGAATTGGACATTAGAAGAAGATCGGGCAGCGCACAAAGACTGGGGAACTTCAAGCATACCATGAACCGAACGAAGCCCTTATCCTGACGGGCAGGGAAATAAATATATGCCTGAACAATCGTGATTCCGCCTAGACTAAGAGCTTGCTGTCAGTGACGAACTGAGGGATAGTGTTGGGTAGCTGGAAAATAGACGACTCACAGCAAAGAAACCACGAAACCTAGCTTTCAACCTCAAGTCAGTAATAAGAAAATGGAATGAATGGTAGTACTACCCCAATAAAGAGGTGCCATGGTCTGGGAGACACTGACTCCTTGCGAGTTTTCCATTTGCGCCAAGCTGAGACGGGAAAGGTACCCTATGAAGGATTGCAGCAGCTTTTTGTGGGGGGATAAGACGCGAAAGCAAGCTTTGAGATTTCTTTGCGTCCATACAAAAGGCGTAGAACGAAGAAGATTGGGATCCTGTACGATCCAGCCACGAGGACGAATCGAAGTCCGAAGCCAACGGAATAGTGCCTCGAGTAGATTGAGTTCAGCATAGTACTTCGACCCGTGCTCTTGTCGTCCCGAGAAACACTAATTCATCATCCTTACTCGCATGACTGACTTCCAATGACTAGGTTAGGACCACCTTTCTCATGTTTAACAGTACAGGACCGCGGAAATGCTATTGTCAGCCTTTTCCGGTGTTCCACCTGCGTCTTCAAATCCTATGACCCCAAATCTTGGGGTCCGGCCCAATGCGCTCATGTCGAATGGCCATTTTTTACATCGCGTTCCAGTGAGTAGCCATGAAGTTTATATCAATGACGTAGCTGTAAGTAGCTTCAAAGACCACCCAATGCTGTGAGGGATGCACGATTGTTGTGAAGGAAAGCATAGTCCACGTTGGAGTCAAATCCGCATCTGGATGCAGAAAAACTTCAGCCTCGGAGCATCAGGGCCTCTGCTCCGTCAATGCGGAGAAACACGCACAGGAAGGCCTATGAATAGTTGCATTGCTCTCGTCGGAAGCAGATTCTATAAGCGGAATTCAAGCGTTTCGCCTAACGTTTGGCTGAATATCAGTCACCAGAATCAATGATGTACTTACATTGCTTGTATCGATCCTTCGCGAAAACTAGCTTTTTATGTAAGGGAGCGGTATAATACCTTAAATTTGCCTTAAGCATTGCTAGCCCTTAAGCCTTGTTAGCCCTTAAGCCTTTGGTCCTGTAACGCAGTGAAGATTGGTGGCAGGTGGGACCGGGAGTACGCCGCCCATGACATTGACGTTTGACATTCATAAGGTCCTTGAATCTCAAGAGAAACGAGGATCACTTCAGGATCACTTTTGGCCTTCAATCACACGTACGACTCATAAGGTACCGGAGATACCACATGAAAGACGTTGACCGATAACAAGATGTAGCATGAGCAACCCAGGAAGCACAAGAGAGATAAGTAAAGAGGATCGAATATGAGGGAACCCAACGTTGGTCTGATTGACATGGAATAAATGACGAGAACGCATCCCTATTTCTGGGAAGAGCACAGATCGATAGCTGTATGAAGACCAGTGGGATATCAAGAGCATAGTTTTGCATTCATCCAGATGAAACCCTCCAGCTTGAATCAAAGTCGCCGAAAACTACGAAGAAACGGCGAACGGCGACGGCGAGTATGTGAAAGCCAATCCTTCCTTCACTTAGTGGCCAAATCGTGATTCAAATTCAGGCCAAAAGAAAGAGGCGGCACCCTTCGAAATATCCAAGGCGGCTCGCAGTAACCAGTACTTGCAATTTGGAGGTCGGACGTCGCCTGAGACCACTGAGTGTGGTGGTTGAGAAGAAACTAATTGCAGCTCCGCTTCCCGAGAGCGACGATCATGTAATACGACAATGACATCATGATCTTCCCAGGTCCAGGAACCCAATTGTGACTCGACTTTTCTTCCCAATCTGTATTTCTCGCGCCCAACCTCTTGCCAACGATGCATAATTGAGGTAGTGAAAGCAGAATCTGAGTTTTTAGGAATATATGTACAGTAAAATAAAGAACGTCCTGCAAACCTTGATACGTACTCCGTCAAAACGAATGAATGAATGCTTTGACATGATATTCCTGCGTATTAACCATTGCTCCTATCCTCTTCATATAAATGTTTATTGAATACGCACACTTCGGGCAAAGTTAATCACCGCTTCGACCTCTATCGAGAATACTAAGCATCGCCTAAGACCGTCAGACCTGCAATGTCTTTGAGAAGCTCCTTCATGGACCCAAAACAATACAGGCTCGTGTATTGAGTGAGATCAAGAACTTCGATCGGATACCCAGCCCGTTCGCGAAAACGTAGGAATGAGTGAACATAGACCCCATGAGCGAGTTTTCCCATTCGACTGCCTGGCCTTTCAAGCTTGATGATTTGAAGACGAGGAAAGAACATCTTTGGGCCTTGCGTGGCATCCAACAGGTAGTTTAGAGACGTTTCGCTCGTGGTGAGGCTGTAGAGCGAATGAAGGGACAACGCAAATGCTCTAAATGTTTCTGGGGGTGACTCGGACTTCAAGATGAGATGCAGATGCGTCACGAAACCCAGATCAAGTGACGGACACGATAAGGTTCCGAAGAGGAGTCGCGTTGTTGCCCTCGTAAGTCGTTGGGAAGAGATGAGTATAGATAAAAAGGGATTTGGAGGGAGAAGGCCTGTAAACGGTGGCGGTCCCGGATCGTAATCGGTAAAGAGAAACCACTTATTCGAAGCTCTAACCCATAATTTCTGTGGCTGGTTGGAATGAAGGTAGTTTTGCACTCGTTCGGATAACGGAAGGAGCCTTACGGGCCATTCGTCCTGGTTGCCACCCAGGTTGTTATGCCAGACGTCTGCAATAGGACGAAGAGCGAACGAGCAGTGTTGAAGTAGCCGGAAGTGGGCCAAAGCGTATAGAGCTTCTGAGAGGCTGGGTTCAATCGCTAGCTGTTTGACGTTAGGGAGGAAAATATCAAGCCGTTCTGAGCTGTTCGTAGGCTTTTTGGGCGTCGCTAATTTGAAGAAGGACATTATTTTGATTGTCTCTAGACGAGGCATAGCTCGAACAGCGTCCAATATTTCTGGCATGGTAAAGGGATACCCCAGACGGACTGTACGAAGAGTCGACACCCAGGGTGCATTAACGGAGAAGGCCAGTCTGGCATCGAAGCTATTTAGTGAAGGCGCGTGGTCGGAAAAGAGTTGAAGCGTAGAGCAGGAAAGTTTGGTTCTCCTACTCGCCGATATGGATAACTTTGCTGCAAATTCGTTGAGATGCGGAGCTGGACGGTAGAATGCATGCCACCAATTGTAGGTCCTTTCCTTTGAAAGGTCGATAGAGAGTTTTTGGATTCTCTCCCAGTGATGATTCAATATCACGTCGAAAAATTCTCTAAAAAGACCACAATAGGGTGTCAACACTTTGGTACTGTCCCATTTCACCCAAAGAAGGGAATCACCACTTCGCCGTAGAACCTCTGACCTCCATTGCTCTCCCGACAGGTAGAGCTCATTGAGGTCAATTAGTTTCCCCCATAAGGCCGGGGATCCAATGATAAACGAGCGCCAGGACTGACAGACTTGAGAGTAGCATCGAGTCTATTGTAGTGTGTGGTGGTTCACGAAAATGTCAGTGTTTAGCTTGATTATGGACCAAAGTATGTCGTGGTCGAGCTTTAGGATAGGAGCGTTCGTAGCTGCGATCTCATGAGTATTCAATAGCGTAGATTTCATTGGACGTTCGCCACAGTGAAAAGAGAAATGGATAGTGACTCAACAGAGTCATAGCCTCAGTCCGATTCAGCTGATTACATCATGATATTAGGTAAGATTTTCAACTTTCAGGGGTCAGTTTTGCCGTCGCGTTCCGGATCCCGTCGTCCAACCCGTTTCCTGGATGCATCTGAATCGTGCTACCAAGCGTTCCGGGGAAGCTGGACGCCCAAATATGCAAGAAAAGGCCGCGCGAATCCGACCGACCTGTCCACATAGCCATATAGTTTGTGATCAATTGTCGAATTCAGCAAACCTGGGGCAGGCATTGAACAGCCTGCGGTTAATGCATTTTCTGATGAGCGCGCATGTAAATTTGAGCTGGCAGGACTTGGGCAGGACCTTATTTTTCAGCTGGACCTACATAGTCTCTAATTCTGGGATGGAAAATTCATGTTTCTTTCACGTCAATCTGGGTCTTCTTCGCCGTCGAAACAAAGCTATATACTCTCTTCCATGCCATGCATTTTTATCAATCACTTAATAGCTCCAATCTCCAAATTATCTGGCCACTGCGCTTCCCCGTCGTAGGGACGTAGAGTATAATTAACCTTAGCCTCCCACGCCAATACCCAGTTCAAAGCTCCCGTCTCCATCGGCGGTGAATATTAGCACGCCCAGCAGACGATCAACACCGCTGGGCGCTGGTTATGGGCTTCTTTTTCGTTCTTTCTTCTCCGAACATCACGTACATGAAGTGATAAAATGTAAGTGTCCTAAATATCGTTGGTAACCTCACCTGTGTCTGCTGTACCGACATTTTCGACTAGTTCATAGAGTATAGGTCCAAATTTGTGCGGTGCCTGAAAATACGTTCCGGCGTGGCTTCAAAAACCATGCCGATTATTCCCCAGACATATAAGGGAGCACCGTGACTTACGACAGAGCTGGAGTCGGGAGCCGCCCCTTATCATCACTTTTTCGACGTAAATTTTTCCTAATCTCCGCGGGTATTTTGAGCGCCCTAGAGCATGCCTCTTCTCTGACATCCATTTACTCACGTCTGCGGGAAGCCCGAACAACAAAATCGTAAGGATGGACATAAATAATGTGTCCTAGTTATTTTTTTTTTGCTCTAATTGTCCCCCGTCTCGAGCTTCTAGCACCGTCAACTTGGTTTGTTGATCGCCAACGCGTCGAGACGGCAGCCCCGCCAATGGCGTCGAACGCGACCTTCCCGCCGCTTCCACCCCATATCGCGACGAAGTGAGTTTATATTTACTTTCGTAGCTCAAGCAGTTTTGGCCTTTGTTATTGATTTGTGAGTGCTGCAGAACGGGACCACGGGTAGGTATCCAACCAAACGCCTATACTCGCATTCTATGCAGTGGAACTAATCAAGTCTTCCAGCTTCTAGGATTTCTCTTCCACTGGGGACTTTTCGGCGTGCTCAGCGTGCAAGTCTGTAAGTGGAACCTGATCTAACATCCACCCCAATTCAATTCTCCAACCCATCAATCGCTTTTGGCATGCTTAATTAACGGCCCCACTGGTCTTGCGAGCCTCGTGTACTCGTGATTTATCATCGCCTCTCTTGTCGATGCCTCGGTCAATGTCACCTTCATTCCATACGCATCCCCGTCCCCGGATCATTCTCACATATGCTCCTCCCTGCAGACCTCTACAATATCGCCTTCCCGCGGGATTACACACGGAACAAAGTGATGGTCTATTCTGTCTATATCCTCGAAGTCGTCCAGACTGGATTTATGACTGCATCTGCCTATTCAGTCTTTGGCACGGGATACGGTAATTTTTCTGTGTTCGACAAGGTGCAACTCGCGTGGTTTAGCGTGCCGGTTATAAGTGGAGTCGGTACGTCGTCTGTTCATTGCAAGAGTGGTTTGGAGCGTATGCGAACCTATATCGAATTGATAATCGCATCCAGTGGCTTTTATCGCGCAAGCATTTTATGCATATCGTATAAGCGTGCTCTCTCGGTCAAGATGGGTGCCTGGCATTATAATATTGGTGTGTTAAATTCGTCGCCTCCAATTACTTAAAGCTGATTTCCTTTCTTTGATTTCAAGCTCGCCTTAGTTCAGCTAGGCGGTTCAATAGCTTGGGCAATTATCTTCAAACAAGCTGGTCTTTTTAGCCGATTACAAGTAGGGCACTATCCTATATTTATTGGTGTATGTGTTTTTCGGATATTCTGACATTTGTTTTGAATGTAAGATAATCTTCTAGATCTGGAACGGAGGAAGCGCATTATGCGACGTCATCATAGCGGTTTACATGACATACTATGTAATTTGTTATTTTAATATTCCGGTCCAAGCAAGTCTCCTACTTAACGTTAAATTTTTTCCAGCTTTCAGTGGCACGCCGCACACCAGGCACTGTGAAGTCGACGGACGTTGTCTTGAAACGTGTTATTAAACTGGTAATCGAGACGGGCACAATCACAGGTAGGTAAATTCGGCGTTACAATGCTCAAATCCAAGTGACGAGACCATGTTCTTTCCCCTATCTCACTTTCTCCACCTCCTACCAAAACCGATTCTACAGCCGCCGTCGCTATCCTCAACCTAGTCCTCATATCTCTCCCGAGCCACACGTCCTACTACCTCGTACCCTCAGAGTCTCTCGCCAAGATCTATTCTAACTCCATGATGGTCGTACTTAACAGTCGCATTCGAATTGGAGCCGAACGACCTGTATCCCTCGCCCCTACCAATTTGGCGCTCTCTCGTAGGGGAGTCGGCGCCATGAGCGAAGGCAATACAGAGGCAGGAATTGGCATAGACGCGTACACACTGAGCCGCGGTGTCCTAGTGACTCGCGAGCAGGTGGTGTTCCCGAGTGGAAGTGAAAGGAACATAGGAAAGGATAATAATAGCGGCTCGGGGTCGGTTTCCGATGACCTGAAAGAGTCGCCAGAATTTGGGGAGGTAGCATTGGCTTATTAGACTGGGGGATAAAGTGAAATCACAGAGAAAGTTAGCATGGTGAGACTGTAGCGGTAGAATTTAAAGTTATTAATACGTTAGTAGATTATCCCAATGGATATCGGTAGGTAGGCATTTACATAGAAAGGAAATTTTAAAGAGAATAAAACACTAAGTTGTCACTAGTAATAGTGATTCAAAACTAATGTATTCCACCAGTAATGCACATACTGTATGTCCGTCAGTAGCAAAGAAGCTTTGCTCTATCCTCTGTGAGTATCGGAATATCAAGGCCCTAGCCTTCCCCGGTCCAGGGTACACTGAAAAAGGCGGAGTCGTCCAGTTGTCGTCCAGCTGGAAAAATTCCCAGCTGAAATTATATGGGATTGCGCAGTCGCTTTCGTTGCAATTCGTTGTGTTGAGAGCTTTATGCCATCATTGTCAATTCAGGACGCGTCGGACGCGTGTGTGTTTAAGTTGTCATGTGACAGAAGAAGATCTGTGGAAAATCCGGTTTCCTCCGAAACCAAAGCAGTCCCCACTCCCGTCAGTCTTTGTCGTTTTCAGTTCAGGTTCACCTCATACTCCCAACTCCTTCGCCCTTTCTGAACATAGCATTGAATTCGTGAAGCAGGACCTCGTATCTCAAACTTGCTGAAGAAAAACGGGTCTTCTGCGGCTAGGGTATTATAGAAAATGTCCGATCCACCGCTTACTTGCTACGTTGGCAATCTTTGGCAAATTTTCGACGGGATTCGTCTTCTGGGACCCAGAAAACGAAGCATCTGTCTATTTTTTCACTTAATCTATCGCTGATTACCCGCATAAACCCACAGATTCCTCGTCGCACTGCAGCGGCTCCACGAGGCTTGTGGGCAGTCAGCTATACCTTGCCTGTCCGTCCTTCGATCCCGAACTGCCGTTTTTAATACAGCAGGTTCGATTTTTCAATGTGAGCATGCCACCTCAGCGCTCAGCATTCATCTTTCCATGTTCCACTCGCCTTCCAATTTCGCCACCTTGTCCAGCTATGAGGCCTATCGTATCTGACCAGTTTAAACGACTTTCTTTTTCTGCTAACCTGGAATGTTTTCCCTAGTAGCCAAGGGGTCTCAGCATATGGAAAATTGGATCGTCGTTGAGTGATTGATATCGAAACTTGAACTGGCAATTTCGCCAAGTAAGTACTCTTCTTTTTTCCTTGGACATACTATAACTAGCTGATTTATTCTCAGCGTAGATTCTTCATATTTGCTTCAACTCTGGGTACGACACTTAACATCCTTTTGCCTCGATTTAGCCAAATCGCAGAACACCTAGAGTTTTATTTGCGCTGTGCTATGACGCATTGGATTTCGGTTTTCACGGAGGAATGCAGTTCTCTCATTCTGTTGCCTATTGACGAGCAGTTATCCGTCGCATCATTGGTCGCCTCTCTCGACAAGCACCCTTGTTCAATTTTTTGTGCTTCCGGTTGACGAAACCCCTCTCGGACTTAGAAATCGAGTCCAATCATTTGGTCAGTTAAACCCGGTCATATTGTCGATAACCTGACGAAAGCCTTGTGTCAGGGAAGAGGTTAATCAGCCGCAAGGTTTAGGCGGTCGACCTTAGTATGTAACTACGTTTCCTAATATCGTTTTATCTCTGACAAGCAATATCCGTATCTAGTTCGTGTAGGAGCTGCCTCCGCTTGTCTGTAGCTAACCTTCTAGGCTACGATACATTTCTACTCGCGGCATATGCACGTCAAGCTCAAACTGCGCGACTTGTCCGGATAATGCACGGCGTGCTGAATAACTACGCCGAACACCAACTTGTATGTACCAACTTCCTACCCCTGAGGACTTAAATTTTACGGTATCCCTCTATGTAAGTAATTATTCGGTGGCATTTTCGAATCTGACTGCCTTTTGGCCAAATGCTTCGGCATGACTCATTCTGGTTGTCGACTTCGACGATACTACTCTTTTCAGATGTGTTATTCACAATACGCAGAACCGCGCCTTCCACTTCCCGCTGCCGGTTGTATCCGTTTTCACCACATTGAGCTGGCCTAGCTAAAGTCGGTGTTTCCCCTTGATTCTTATTCATACGCTCACTGTCCTCGTTCCAGGTTTCAGTTCAATTGCACATTCCTCGACCGGGTGCCTTGAAGCTGCAAGTGAATCGTTGCTTGTCCAATCATATCGAAAGAGTCTCGATCAATGCTCATGCTAGACCATGATGTCTGATTCAAGATGACGTCTCTTTTGTCGCTTCTAATGTGAACACTGCAGGTTTCTGGGCTTTGCGCTCGACGATGGTGTTCGCTTCCTTGCGTATTGAACCTGTCCGACTGAAAATGAGCCTAGTCAACCAAAATCGTTCTGATTCTGAAAGGCCATCGTCTGTTTTCCCAGTGATTTTTGTGGGTACTTCAGTACACGGAGCCAGTGTCGACGCTCTTTATTCTGTTCAGGAAAACCATGTTGAATTACTTAGATTAGTGTTGTTTTAATTCGGGTCGAACTTCGTGCGTCCAATTATAATTCGAAAGCCCTGGCGGCAGCAGGGCCTCGGCATGCTTTCCACTTTGCCCGAACAGAACATGGCTTAAAAGCTGGTCAGAAGCACTGCTGCGGCCGGACTATTTTGCGGGGGATGCAAAATACGAGGCAGGTAGTTTGGATTTTGCCAAGTCACGTGTCCCCACCCATCGGATTGGCAAAATCGAGGTAGGCAAAATTCAAACAACCTGCCTTCGGATTTTGCACCCCCGTCAAAATAGTCGGGCCGCTGCAGTGAAGCACTTTCTGTCAATAATGTCCTGACTTCGCAATCATTGAACCTGTTTTCGAACTTCCTTTGTCGCGGTCTAGCACGGAAAGAAGCCATGCAGGTTCGCGCGTCGACATGAACCCCGTCATCATGCACCCTGTTTCGATTACGGGAGCGGCTGAAAGTTTTTGGGCACAGCAACCCCATCAGCCCTGATCTTTCGTAACGTTTCTTCCTTTCCTCCTCTTATCCTCCTGCTTCCTGGGTCAGTTTGGTACGCTGGTGACTTTCTAGATCGAGGCCTTGACTGGAAATCGGGTTCAAGTCACTACAAGGCCACAACGGTACAGATAGACCACTTACAAAGGACGAGCGGCGCCATCGGAAACGCTGAAGAAGCATGAGGGTTGCCCGTCAGCCGCAGGCATGGACGCTTCTGTCTGCTGAAAGCGGCGGAGTCTCTGCTAAGTGGACTCAGATCTGGACCACCGGCCCAGCTCCTACTGGCGCGGCAGCGCTGAAGGGCAGTGCTACCTGGGGGACGTCTGCAAGTTCATTAACACCCGTTGGTACTACGAGTACAGGATCGACGGCCCCACACGCCACTGGTACGTTATCACTTGCCTGTCTGCTTCCCGGGGAATGCCCTCACAGTTGCTTTCAGGTATTGGGTCCAGCTCTCCTGCTATGCTCCCCGCGTCAGCCAGTAGCACATCGACCACGGACCTCTCATCTTTCACCCCAGCTAGACGTTCGCATACAGGGCCTATCATTGGCGGTATCATCGCCGCAATTGCGGCCGTCTTGCTCCTTCTTGCCCTCTTCCGGAAGTGGAGACGTCGCGTGTCAGCCGACCCATGTACCAATAACTCACCAAAATGTGTCGTACCTTTTGATCTCAACGAAGGACCGGCCCAAGAGTTGGATGCAGCGTCGACTCATCCACGTGCAGACAGGATCGAGGAGAACTCGTCGACCCCAACACAATTGCTCAGTGCCCCGCAATCGGCCGCCTCGTCATCCGAGAAAGGCAGAATCCCAGTGGAGGCCGGCTCATCGTCTCCCTACCAGGATCACTCTGGTCATTCCTGGGACGTGAATCTCAACGAAAAACACGCAGCTGGCCCATCTCATCCACATGCTACTCCAGGGTTACCTTCGGGTCCGCCTTCCCCTCCCTACCCCCCGTCAGCACGCCACTCATCATTTTCTTTCCGTCCACCTTCCTCCGTCACTCCTTCAGACGATGTCCCGGCTTATGTTCGAGACCCAACTGTGATGCGTGGGCGCCACGGAATGCACCATCACTCTGTAACGATAGATCCAACAGCTTCGGATCTCCCACCATGCTACGAATGTTAGATATCTCAATCCACACGCTCGTTTCTTTTTTCTGTATAAATCAGTATCTTTTTAACTTTCTGCATATACTGTCGTTTGTGTCCGATTTCGCTATCCCGTATTTTACTATTTAGTACCTACTACCGATGTTGTCAACCGAAGCCAGGCAATATTTATATCAAGTTCCCGTTACTGGAATTAGATTCTAAGCGCTTAACTGGTTGTTCTACGGGGGTACGCAGCCAATCACGATTCCTCACTTCAAAGTTCGAGATTTCCTTACTTGCCTCCGATGCCGACCGGTAGCTTGCGCCAAAATAAATGGATTTAAGATAAACGGGGCGGGGATAATATCTAGTAAAAATGAAGGAGATTTTGGGGTAGTACATATCAGGAACGACAACGAACCCATGTTGCCTTCTATTAATCGAGGAGCATCCTGAATTTGGTACGATATGGGCATATTTGGGAATACCGACGAAGATTAGTTGGATAAACGTGAAGCATTATATGATAATCTGTTCACACTTTAGCGTAAAGAACTACGATGGAACCTGTGGGGGAGGATTCGAGGGTCAATGTGAGTGAAGAAGGGGAGATGAACATGCCTACCTTTAACTAAAGAATCAACTTATAACCTGGTAGCTAGTCGTGACGGAGACCGATTGAGATCCTGAAGAAATCGGCAATTTCTGATACGGCAGTGCTTGAATCGCTGTGGCCCATTCAGCTTCCGAAAGCGTCGATCCCTTTTCTGTCTCGCTTGATGAGAGAAATAGAGAGAAATCTATGGAGAACGAGACTGGGATTTTCGTTGTTGAAGCGAGCTTGACGAGTACCCCATCTAGTCTTTTCCAATCCGGAGAAGCCTGCCAGTTGAAGGGGCTATCATGTGCTGCTTCACCCAAGAGAGGAACATACGGAGCGTCGACCAGTCCGGATAGCGTGAGGCAGCGGATACTACTCGATATAGAAGCTGTCTCGAGCATGTTGCATATTCCTAGAAGCGGGTCGCCTGGGGCATTAAAAAATATAGAAAATTCCAAATGAGATATAGTGGAAAGTCTTGCAAGGTCGAACGTTTTTGAGAGGTTAGGATTATCTAATGAAGGGCTTTTAGCTTGAAGAGAGAAAACTTGACAGAAACTGACCTGAACCGTCACTAAGAACCACGCCGGTCAGGGTATTCGCAGTCAAATTTAAAATGCGCTCTATGCACGGAATATCCTCGTAGAAGTCTTCTTTGGGGCTACATGTTAAAACTTCGAGTCCGTCGAGGTCTATGCAGCCCTTGGAGCTTTCTGCTGACTCTTGAAGGAGAATTTCCGTAGCCTTGGATGATTTGATAAACGCATACTTTTTCAATTTTGGGCGAAAGAGTATCGGAAGTTCAAGCGTGTCCGGTGACTTCAGAGTCGTATAAGAGAGATCGAGGTCAGTCAACTGCCTGCAGCTGGTGATAAACGATACCGGTATATTTCCAACGCGATAAAGCCGGAGCGATGTGATAAAATTTGCGATGGAAGGTCGCCAAAACTGTGTTTCCAGGGCCTGATGATGTATGTCGGAGATTGCAACGGGTGAATACAAGTCCGGGTATTCATATGTTCCAAAGAATAGTAGTTTTTGCAGATTCTTCCCTATCATAGTCATGCAGTCAAGGAATACCGGATCCCTTGACAGCCATTCGGAATGACGGTCGTTCGAAGAAATCCGGATGACGAGGTGACGAACACAGTGGGCGATGTGGGGAGTACAATGAAGAATGTCGCGCAAAACGCCTATTCGATTTCCTTGGACTGAATCTATCGAAGAGGGCTTCTGCTCGAGCAAATCTTCGACGTCGATTGCAATCCGTCGAAAGAGATGCGCTTGACAGCGAGGCAGGAGAACCCGGGAAACCATCGAGCAGGCACGCAGAGCTTGTTGGTCATACCTTAGCAAGTCGATTATTGCATCCAGTATTTCTTGAGATAAGGAATCGACCAGGGAGTGGATTTGCATCGGAATATTATTGGTCCAGTGTAAGATTGTGAGAGCCTTGAGGAAATTTGACAGCGATGGCGGCCATCAAGGAGTGCTTTGGGACCTGCCACGTGGGGCAGGTCCGTGGTCCGAGACGCGGTCACGTTGACAAAACATCCTCGAAATTCGCTGGCCATGGTCCTCGGTGCGTCGCGTCGTGGGGCTCTTCATACGGAAATCTGCTTGAGCTTCTCTATTGGGTAGTCCAGTCCATACCCTTTGGTTAATTGGAGTTGAATTTGGCTATCCTCCGATATCGCCACTTGCTGTACCATAAACCTTGAAAAACCTTTGAGCAACGACATGTAAGCTAAGTTTCTTGCACTCTTTTGAGAAATTTCACATTTTCTGCACACCCGTACTTTGTGAAAACGTGATAAATTCGAAGGTATAAGCAATACAGAAAGGTTCATGCTCTCTACAAGGCTGCAATGAAGAATACAGACTAGTCGTAGGTAAATAAGCCGCCGGAATTGACGAGTCTGTGAGTATTCAAGACTGTGGGCTGGGTGATATTGTTGGTTATGGGATGACTTGAAGAAAATCAATAAACGTACATGGGAGGGACGGCAGTGGGGGGGCCTATGAATCAATGACGGATATTTAATTGAAACCTTACAGATAAAGGGGAAGTGAATTCATACCTGGTACAGTCTGGAGAGCTGGGAATGATGCTGTAGCGCACTGTTCACGTCGTTAATCTCTATACCCAACACTAGAAGTTGTAATAACGTACCGCTTGCTCGATGTCAGACAATGATTTCCCTGGAGGGAATCTTGCTGAACTACCACTGAGCGCAAGGGGCTGGGGGATTACCTCGCTACAGTCGGTCATCTGTGAAAATGTTAAGCGCTGGTGAAGCCGTCCAATTATTCACTACTAACCGCAGCGGTGTTTTGGCCCAACACAGATAGCTTAAATAACGCTGCTCCGAAGGCCGTTTGCAACTTGGATTGTTGGTCTAAATTTGAGGATATTTAATATTTATTCAGTTCAACAAAGCATGGAATACTCACTGACGAAACCTTGGAAGAGACAGTTGGTTGCGGAGTCACGGGCGAACTTCGAAAGCTGGATAAATAACAAATGGTGACCAACTGCGAGTGACTCACATTGTGATCAGATTGCAAGCGTAATTCGCCCGCAATACCCGACATTACTTCACCCTGATGTCCTCCAGAACTGCCCACCGTTGTGAACGAAGTTTACAGATAAGCAAAGTATTCGACTTACCCAGGGAAGAGGGTGCCCCGGAGTTGTACGTCGACGAAGAATTGAGCTATGAAATATGTTAGTCCTTGTTCCATCGTGAAGCGTAATTAGATCTTACTGTCGAAGATATTTGGTGTTGAATCAAATGGCGTTCTGGACATTTTCAGGACAATTTAATGACCGCATACAAGGGAAACTTACCCAGGGATGCCCGGGTCTACATCGTCTGCACCAGCTACACTGTGGGAAGCTAGCAAGGCTACTACCTCTGCAGGGGAGAAGCCTACTTCACCGAAGCGCGCCAAAATTGTGGCAACATTGTCGAAGGGGTCGGGGACAAGGTCAGGTGGCGATGCTGCCTTCGGTGCCGGCCTTCCGAGGGAAAATTTGACGCGAGGCGCCCCGGCACAGTGGGTAAGACTGACTGCCCCGGCGAGCTGGATGCTAAAGAAATAGGTTATATACTGTTTGCTTAATCGATGACGATACCCACAAGTCTCCTGGAGTTAATACGTTGGAATACTTCTGCAAGAACGGCCCGACAACATCGAGAATGTCGTCAATGCCTGCGTTAGCGCCGAAGGCCAGTTCTGTTGCGTTGAAAGTGGCGATGGAACCGTCTGCACCTCCACCACTGTCGATTTTAATTGAGTATTTTTCACGATATTGAACAGTTTACGTACCCCGTTTTTGGAGAAATTCCAATGGCGTCATGGAACATAAGACGAAGAGCGCCATGTGCCTATATAACGATTAGATCTTCCGTACATATTACCTCGAGAAAAACGGACCTCGTCACCACATTCACCGTCGAACAAGTTGGTAGACAAATCTTCCACGATGGGGAAGAGGAAACAGCATTTAGCGTTAGTGGCGGTGTTGACACCGTCTGGACATGTTGCCCGCTTCGTTCTTAGACCTGTAGGAAGTTTAGAGCATAAAATGAACGAGTCGAATGCATCGTTACCATTGACAAGAACCAGCGGGAGAGCAAAAACAAGTGCAGAGACAGTTTTCTTGAGACCCATTGGAAGTGAAGCTGAAGAAGAGAAGACTGGCGCCTTGTCTGTAAAAGAGTGCAATGCAACGATCTTTATACCATTTCTGTGAGAGATTTAAAACTATGCCATCGTCTATGTAAATTTTTATTAATTCTCAAGGGAGTGAGAGCCTGATACAGGCAAGTGTAAGTCTATCCAACACGACAATTCTCAAGACACGGTTACAAATCGCCAACCGGACTACAGATGACAGCCGGGACATTCGTGTAAGTCATTAGAAAATGAGGGCTTCGATGATTCAAAGAACAGAGTTTTTGAATACTGGAGAAAGCTCTAGCGCAAAAAAAAATAGTGTCAAGTGGTTTATTACACTCGCTCAATCGCTATATACAAGGATTCTTTGTGTCGTATTCTGAGTGAAGGCATGGAGGATTTCAAGTGCCAAAAGAATTTCCGACGAAATAGGGTATCATTTTCTAGTCAGGAAGCATGACGCGTCATGGTTTGCACGCGCACGCGAAAAGCTCAACTGAAATTTCAAATCTCCCATTCCACATCTATTTTGATCCCCAGTTTATTGGTATGCCCATGAAGATCCTTGCGAACTTGAGCACATCCCTCCAAACGACACCCAGGACTGTGGGAATCTCAGTCCCGAACGCCTGTAATCTCGCTCTAGACATCTGTCAAACAAGAAATAGCTACCTTATCCATGGCCTCGGGGCAATTGTTAAGGAAGGTACCGGTTGGATACCGGAGGTTCGTTCATGACGATTTGCTGGGTGAGGTAGGTCTGGCATGAGAAGAACCATGGTTTCAGGAAACTTGGGAGGGAGCGGCGCAAATTGGGCGCAAAGTAACCTGAGATTAAGCCGCCCAAGTTGGCAAGTACGGAAGGCATATTTTTGGAAGATTTAAAAATAAACCTATTAATAAGACTTTAGACAACCTTTCTATGCTTCTTTTGCAAACAAGCGAGTGTCCACGAGGTAAGGATGCGTTAGTCTTTGTTTCCAAAGGGTCATTTGTACCATGGCGAAAGGTGTTCTGTGAGAGCATCAAATAACCACTTGGCATCGGGGGGTTGAAGTACCCGACTCGCCGTTCTGTGTGGCTAGGTCAGATGCTTCACGTCATTGTGCCCTGTGAACTTCTCTTAACGGTATTAGCCTTATCCCACTTTTCGCTTGGGAAAGTGTTAGGTCTGGCTGGGTGCTCGGGGTAGCGCTTGGTTTATTGGCCACCGGTGCCGAGACTTTTTAGCGCACTCTGTTCAATATATTGGGATCCTCGACACGAGGAGCCACGACGCTGAACAAGTTAAAGTTTTGAACAGAGCTAAATGTCCTAGTTTGGATGAGAACGGTCAAAGGACCAAGAAGGAAATCTCGAGCCTTGAATTTATAGCACGAACTTCTTGATCCACCTGGCAGACTCCTCGTAAATCTGGAGGGTGCGTGAGAGTTGAAGAAAGAAGTTGGTTCATAAATACTTAATTGACCTATAAAAGATGCGAAACATATCATTGACCAACCGTAAACTGTTGATTGGTAAATTCCTACGTACTTTACGGGGATCGAATTATGAATTTTATAAAATTTGCTTTTGAAACAAGGCTCAAGTTGCCGGCGGGCGGGATGTTAGCATCTAGTGATAGGTCCGTAGCCGACTAACATGTGGAACGGTAGCAGTGTTCGCTTATTTTTCAAGCTTAACTGGAAGACAGGGGCAAGGCGAGACTTGACCCACCGGCTTAAATATTTAAGCGCTCGAGTTCGAGTTCACACCCAACTTCTCAACAGTTTCTCTTGGCGTTCCTTTCCTGCTGCATATAATAAATTTCACTGCGTGTCGAGTCCTTGAGTGTACCCACTTACAAGCTTCCTAAATTGCGATCCTCCCATCCTCTTCTTGCATTCTCTTCCCATCCGTGGTAGTCACCGCAAAGTCCAAATGCCAAGAATTAATGTCCCCAAATGGAAATGGCGGGGGCAGTATTGGATTACTCTTTAGGGAGTGTATAGCCGCATCCCACCCAGCACTGACTACTTCAAGCGCTTTTTTGCTGTTTCACTACCCTTATCCCATAAACCGCCATTGAGGCAACAAGATAGCGTCAATTGGAATTAACCAGCGGCCAAGAAGTTCTTGGGTCAGTTAATTCCTCACTGGCTTGACCTCCAGGGCGCCTAATATCATCTTAATTACACCATCGCAATCTCTGGAGGGCTTTCCTTCGAACACTATTTGGCCAAGTACCTCGGCTAGTTAAAAGATCCGGTTCTCTAGGTCCTTTCCATCAGAAAGGAATTCATCGGAGCCACAAACACACCTCCCATCTTTGCTGCCTTTAAAAGACCATTGGGGTAGTGCGCCGATTGTTTAGGTACTTACGTAGTACGTGATTCAGTTACATATTCAGGGTTTCGAACTGGCTAACGATGTTCGCGCTTCGGAACCGAAAATTCGAAGTTGATTCTCCTTGATATTGGGTGCTTATTTTGAACGGAACACAAATAGTGTGTGTCAACAGATTCTGAAATTACTTGGATAAGTCCCGTATGAACAATTATTAAACCGTAGTCCGTGCTATGGTAAATACCGGCGCAGACGACCCCACACAACGGGCAGACCCATAATTCGGTTGGTTTCCTTGATGGGGAAATTTCGGGACATTCGTGACGTTGCCATCACTTGTGAAATTCGCGACTGACCCAGAGGTGGGTCGATCCAACGTGTGGGGTCCTGAAGTATCCTTCGAAGTGTATGATCCCCAGCTCGGTGGGTCGAAGAGCCAACTATACTTACGGAATAGCTCCTATGTGGCAATTCCTTCCGTTTTCAATAGGTTGTTAGGATGTGTCAAGAATGTGTACGCATTCCTCATCATAAGAATTTCGGTCGAGCGCCTCGGCTTGAGCTCGGGGGTTATCATGCGCTCCTTGCTGAATGTCGACTTGTAATAATTGCTTAGGGTGGTATCGGATCGCAGCAGAAGTACACACATCGAAATTACAGCCGTGAGAGATAGCGGGAAAAAATCCGAACCACGCGGGAACGAGTGCTCTGGTCAGTAAATTTGGGGCCGAGAAATGAGAGACGGACGGACTGTTTGGATTGGAAGTTCAGATTATATATTGGACGCTTTATTTGTACAATAATTTAATTCAACCAATCCAAGTATCACATTTTCCAGTACAATTTATGACGTTCGGTTTGGATCACGGTTATGAGGCTGAATGAAAGCTGAGACCGAACGTTTTGCGTTCTCCGAGCCGGAAATCTTGGCAGAACACCGCCTAATTTTTGACAAAGCCTGGCTATCCTCGAAGGGAATTCATCATTCGACATCAAAAACCTTTGGAGAATAACGTGTGTAGTAGCTTGCGCAGGCCAACCCACAGATTCTCTCATCGGCTAACCTCTCAATTTAGCACTACTTAGAAGTTTCGGTTGGGACGGCTAGCAAATGCAGGGGCCATATGCCGCATAGGAATATGATAATGAAGCTGATGCATCAATGAAAGGGGTCACTGTCAACCGGTGCAGCAATTCTCTCCCGCAAGTTGGACTTGATGTTGGCCCGAGGAGTAATTCACGGTGAGCTCGTACTATAAATCTCACCGGGCCTGCATTAACGAAATATTAAAGAAAAAAGGAGTGGAAACGTCGCGATCCCACCTGAATTTCTTATCTTTTCGGACCATCGCGTTAGAATCATCAGATTTGTCATGCGCACAGCCACTGAGGGACGTTCACGGAATCGGAGTGCCAGTGTCGGTTCAGTCTCCTTCCAACGATCTAAAGAGGACGTACGAGTCCTGGGAAGGTAGTAGATGAGCCCATCGAGAAATCTCGAGAGATTTTGGGAGCATGGAGTCGGAAAGGGAAGAATGACTCGCGTGACCGTCCCTCAGGATTTGCTTGCGGCAGGATGACTGTAGAATCTCTATTGCAAAGTTGGAACACCGAATACATTTTCGTTTGTGTTACTTGTATAGAAAAACCTTTGCCCTCCCGCATATTCGACAACTTCATGCAACTCCATGTGCTTATTCAGAGTACCGCGCTTGTCTGCAACCAGCTCTTGGGCATAAAATGCGGCAAACCATGAATATAGGTCAAATCCACGTCGCGGCGCATCTAGGGGTAGGCGCGGTACAAAGAGCGCTGATATGCAGCCCATCAGGCAGACAACGCTGATTATCACCACCATTTCAAGATTGAAGATCTTAGTCTTTGTGGCAACCTGGTCGAAGTACCGCCGTGCTACAGTCAAGCCGGAACCTGCAAAATATGGTAGGACATTACTAGCATCAGCAAGAGCTCGCGCTTGGGCGTAGTACACTTCCGAGAGCTCTGTGTATCCCAGTGGGTTATTACCACTAGTGAATGAGATCAGCTGTGTGAGGGCGCCGTAGTCAGAACGGAATTTCATATCCAAGAGCCAAAAAAGGTACCGTTGGTGACGGAACATAAAATGAATCGCGTCCGTTATCCTTCACGATTTGATTTATACTGTTTTGGTGACTAACAAGGTAGCTAAAATCGAAATAAACGGTTAAAAAAATCAATCCGAACTAGAAAAAAAAGTTCTTACACGGGGCTTAAATTTGTCGAATTCAAGTTGCGTTTGACGAGTGGATCAGTTATCTCCGGACCATTCAATTTTTCCTTCTTGAGATCAGTGATCACTGCCGCCTTGTCGACTATACGCATGGAACTCGGTAAGCCCGCAGAGCTGTTGTAGACTTCAAGCACCCAGGGCTCATACAGCTCCAGACAGACAGCCGCGTCGTACCCGATAGATGAAAAGGATCCCTGCTTGTCAGGTACTGAGGAATTTACTTTGATCCCGAATGTTCCGTTAGGTGCAAAGGAGTCGTTGAGCCTGACGAGTACATGCTCCAAGGTGACGAAACCACTTCCGTTTTCACCTATGCAATGGTTTAATACGGCTGATAATTCGGGTAGAAAAACAGGGCAGTCATACTCACCCGTGTTGACGGGCGTACTTTTCATGCTATTTGCAACACCGTTATTCGAAAAAAGTGCTGAGACGGCAATCGATATAGGTTAAAAATCAGAAACGAAGTGGCATAGGCTTACCTCCGAGAGCGACGCTTGAGGTGTTCAATCCTGATGGAAGAGTATCGTTGAAAGCCACCACGCTCGAGAAATTGAACGGCTTTTCATAGTCCTGTGGTATGGACATGTTAAAGCTCTGGAAAAGCGACCGTATGGTTTCACGAGGAGTGAAAAGGTAAGTGAAGCCATTCGCAGATACTGGTACACTGAAAATAAAAATGCATAAGTCTAGAAATTCTCAATGAAGTACATGGGGCTAACAGATTGTTGGGTATTTACTCAATAGCTGGGAGCTTGGACACCCAGTCGGTTTGTTTCTCATTAATGCACTGACGCAGCATTTGCGTGACGGTGCGATTAGCTCGTTCAGTCGATCCATCCGTCTGCGGATTTGCGCACTTTATCCTGATACCCCACCGTGGAAACCTGATAAAAAGAACCATTAATTTATACTCAATTCAACGTTAAGAACAGTACACTGCGATAACTTACCTCAAGACAGCCCCGGGTGCTACTCCATTTGAAGACAGATCAGCTTCCGAATCTGGAACACTCGCATTAGTTGAAGCCGTATTGTATTGCAAGAACGTTCCGAAGCCAGCGCCTCCAGCAACGAGTTGGGAAGGGATGACTTCGGAAAAGTAGATGGTGTCGTTCTTCCACGCAAATGAGACAACTGGAGGCATGCTTCTGTGCATCGAAAATGGGGCCATGGTCCAGGTTAATGTAAAGTCCTGATATAAAATAAAATAAGAATGTCTACTAGGCATCCGGTGTAAGGAAAGTTGACCTCGAAGACCGATTGAAGTGCCAGGGCTTGTTTGATATCCTGATCTGAGATATCCATGGTGATAACCACTTCTTGATAATCTTGATATTGGTGCTGTAGCAACACAATTAAATAAAACGATGTACCAACGTACCCAGAGGTAAGCACGCACTATAACCCGAACATTAATATCCGTCACACGTCCCAACAAAAAAGATAAGGATCCTGATATTACGACGTTCAGCAAGAAAAATAGAATCCAGAAGGACCAATGGCGTGCGCTGGTGTGAAATTGTCAGCAGTGTATGATTAGAGCAAGGCTAGACGTTTACGCACTCGTATGCCTTACGAGATTTTCTTGCAGCACCTTCATACCAGTGTCGGTTCCACAATAACCGTAAGGCTCCTGGCGCACCCTTAGGGCTTTGAGAATAGCCGTCTAGGTCTTGTAGCTTTATCCCTGGTGCGTTTGGTACCCGAGATTGGTGTACTACAGTAGCCCAAGCTGGGGGGAAGGGAAAAACCTTCAGTATAAGCAGGCTCTCTAACGGTGTCAATAAAATCACGAACTCGCAGCTTCCAGAATACCTGTGGCCAAATTAAGCAAACTTGAACCCAGGGCAAAACCCAGCAGTCCGCAACCCGCGCCTACTAATAACCTCGTCCAGAAAAGATTTCTCCCAGTCGACGCAAGAACGAATATCAGAAGGAATGGGTACGCCAGTGCGCACAGCACGAGGTGAACGATGAGTCGCTTCCACGACGGCATCTCATAACCATCCGCAAACGGATGCCGCCGGCGCTTTGGCACGGTGTGAAGACGAGAATAGGAATGCGAAGTACCAGTTACAGGCGGGGAATCAAAAAAATTACTTGAGGAGGATGGTGACGGTGTCCATGCGTACTGCGGATCAGGCAATTGGTAGGGATGAATGTCGTTCTCTGAACTTGGCCCACTGGTTCGCCCTTGCCGCTGCCGAAAAACTGCGCCTGGGGGAGTTGATGGGAGGGGCACGATCACCTCTTGACCTTCCTCATTCTCTCGGTTGACGAACGGCGTATTTTCGTCGACTGAAAACAGTGAGCTGTAACTCGCGCTTCTGCGAAGCGAGGCAGCGGCCTGGTGAGAACTACGCGGACTAACACTGAGAAGTTCAGTGGGTCGCGAGCTGGGTAGTAGCAGCAGCTGTTCATCCGCCTGGTCTATGTCGAAAACGACATTGCGCAGTGGTGATCGTGTCATGACCTAGTCGACGGAGAGGAGATTTTTCCTACAGTATGGGGATTAATTGATGATTGCAGTTGAAGACACCAGAATATATCGAGTCACATCGAGAAGATCTGGATTAGCTTCGAATCCGATGTCGAGTTTGTGGGTGAACAGCCTACGAGGGCATCAGCCGAGGATGCCTTGTACGCTGTTATTGTTAAGTACACACTGTCAACTGATCATGTCAAGATTAAGAATATTGCATCTCTTGCACCGCAGCCAGCGCACGAGGAGTTTGGGGCACTTTGTCACTGTGGGCATTGCGTGATGGACGTCTCGGGAACTTTCCGCGCCCGTTCAAAGTTTGTGGGCGATCAGTGATGGATGTGTCTGAAATTAATAATTATTAACATAGGTTCCGGCATTGAGGTACAGCGTTCAGCGAAGATACATCGCCAAAGGAGGGGTAAATGGAAACTACCTGGGTCATTTCAACGCCGTCAACGGTCAACTCTGTGTTGCTTAGGTTTGAATCCGAGGACGCCAACTGCACTTATTCATAGGCACAGCCCCTACTGGCTGCTAAGACTTATCAGGTCGACTTCGGGTCTTCAGTCCATGCGTTCAGAAGCAGCGGCTGTAGTAGGCATATCAGGTCTACCCTAGCAGCTCGGGTCTGGCAAGGCTCGGATGAGCGTCGAGCAGGCGCGCGGTATGGCAAGCACGCAGTGGTCAGGTCCAAGCAAGGCAACGTCACACGACCTACATAGTCGGACATGCTGTGCTACGGATACTATCTAATCTAATCCGACCTCGGGCAGCTCGGGCCAGAGCCCACTGGCGCCACGATGATATCACTTGCTGTACTGAGCCCGACGTCGTCCGCGCCACTGCTTGGACGCCATTGTAATTCCGTATGCTTTATTTGACTTTAGATCGAAAATCTCCATCACCAGTGGCTTTCTTCAAACTTGCTTCCTGAAGCGTCCGTAATATGAGCAAGACAAAAAATTATTTACTTTATGTATCGTCCAAGTCGAAGTGTTTGAAGTATCAATCGCAATTAGTGGCATAGTAAAACTTTTGCTCTCCAGCATAATCAACAACTTCTCTCAGCTCCATATGCTTCCCCAGGCGACCCGGATGGTCGACAACCAGCTCTTGAACAGAAAATGCCGAGAACCAAGAGTACAAGTCAAATCCTCGTCGAGGCAGGTCGTGAGGTAAGCGTGGTACAAAAAGTGCTGATATTCCACCCATTAGGCAGACAACGAAAATCATCGTCGCAATTTCGATATTGGCGATTTTCGTATTTGTTACTATCTGGTCGGGGTACCACCGGGCGACGCTCAACCCAGAGCCTGCAAAATAGGGAAGGACATTACTAGCATCAGCGAGGGCCCGCGCCTTTGCGAAGTACACTTCTGACAGCTCGGTATACCCCAACGGTCCTTGACCTCCAGTGAAAGAAATCAACTGTGTGACCGCGGCAGTAATCAGAATAGAAGTAATCTTTCCATCAGTAAAAAGGGTACCGTTGGTGAAGGAACATAATTTGAATCCCGTCCATTGTCCTTAAGAATTTGGTTTACACTATTTTGGTGACCAACGATATATCTAAAAATTCGCCTAGCCAGTCAATGACGGAAATATAATAGACAAGAAAGGTCTTACACAGATTTCAAATTTGTCGAGTTCAAGACGCGTTTCACGAGTGGGTTACTTATCCTTTCCCCCTTTAGCTGCTCCTTTGTAATTTGGGTGTTCATATCCTTGATCGATGCGGCTTTGTCGACAATACGCATAGAACCTGGAATGCTCACAGAGCTATTGTATACTTCGACCACCCAGGGTTCATAAAGCTCCAGACATACGGCCGCGTCATAGCCAATATATGTTAAGGTTCCATTGATGTCAGGCAAAGTGGTTCCTTTGACACCAAAAGTCCCGTTATGTGCGTAGGTGTCGTTCAGTCTGACGAGTACATGTTCCAATGTGATGAAACCGTCGCCATTTTCACCTACAAGAGAGAGATGAATACGGCCACGGGGCCAAGAGGAATAACCCGGAAAATACGAAACTTACTCACCGAGACTAGAAGGAGAACTCTTCAAGCTGTGTGCAACACCGTTATTCGAGAACGCCGCTACGATCACACCTTAGAACTGTTTATATGGTAACGCCTAGGCTTACCTGCAGCGGCTATACTTGAGGCATCGAATCCTGAAGGAAACGTATCATTCGGATTGATGAAGCTAGAGAAGTTGAATGGCTGTTCGTAGCTCTGTGGAAGGGTCATATCGAAATACTGATAGAGGTCCCTGATTGTTTCACGTGGGGTAAAAAGGTAGGTTAATCCGCCATACGAGACCGGGATACTGTCATACGAAAATCAGCCTTGAATTTCCAGGCAAGAAAGAGAACGAACAGATTGTTGGATATGTCTGGTATCTTGGTGCATTTAATTCTTATACCCCATCTAGGAAACCTGAAATAAGCACAAGAATTATTAATCATATTTGGACCCGGCGACGGAGAAATTAATTACCTTACGACAGCCCCTGGTGCTGCTCCGACGGAAGGGTTCATATCACTGAGATCTTCGGCGTTTAAATTGAGAGTCGGAGACGTAGTATCGGGCTGGAAGGTACCGAATCCACTGCCACCAGGTACCAGCTGAGAGAGGATGACTTCGGAAAAATAGACTGTGTCGTTATTCCACGCGAAGGACACCGCTGGGGGTAAGCTTCCATGCGTCGAAAATGGAGCTAACGTCCAGGTCACTGCGTAATTCTAAAACGAATAAATAAGTAAACGCCTGAAATGCTTCGGAATAGAAATTAAATTCACGTCGAAAGCAGATTGAAGTATGTCTGCTTGTTTAATGTCCTGATCCGAAATATCTGCTGCTACTGCCACTTCGTGATAATCTTGATATTGGTGCTGTCACAGAGTCGATTTCAGTATCAACATGTACTGCTGTACTGAGACGAAAAACTTACTATAACACGGACATTAATGTCCATCACTCTTCCCAGCAGAAAAGATAGCATTCCGGAAAGGGAGATATTTAGCAAAAAAAATACTATCCATAGCGACCACCGGCGGTCACTAGTGTTGAATTGTCAACAAAAATCATGTACAAATGGACGATAAAGGGTCTACGAACTCGTACAACTTACGAACTTCCCTCTGAGCGCCTTGATATGAACGTCGATCCCAAAGCAACTTTAACGCGCCTCGCGCGCCTGATGGGTTATGGGCATGGGATGCCAGATCCTTCAACCTGACCCCCGGACCATTTGGTAACCGAGATTGATGGACTATAGTAGCCCAGGCTGATCGTGAAAACCCTCAGCGTTAACCAACATTCCAAATGATAAACATACCAGCAGCTTCTAAAATTGCTCTTGCTAGATTTAGTAGACTCATACCCAGGGCGAGACCCAGCAACCCGCACCCTGCGCCGACCAAAAAACGTGCCCAGAACAGGCTCTTCCCAGCTGACGCTATAACGAATACCAGAAGAAATGGGTAGGTCAACGCGCAAAGCACGATGTGTATGATAAGCAACCTCCACTGCGGCACTTCATAGCCCTCTGCGAACGGGTGCCGACTCTTCGGTGGGGTAGGGAAACTGGGAAACGCATAGGAGGCACCAGTCACAGGCGGCGAGTCGAAAAATTTGCCAGAGAAGGATGGAGACGGGGTAAATGCGCAGTGGGCGACGTCGGACAACTGGTAGTACGAATGTGCGTCATCCAGTGGGACGGTTACTGGGCCGAGATCGACCGCTTTTTCGTCATCTGCGTCGGCGGCCTGTCTGAGCGCAGGGCGCAAGTCCACCTGCAGGGGACTTAACAGCTGTGGAATACGTAAGAGGGGGGCGTCTGGTCTTTCGTCTTCCACTTTTTCTCTGTCCCCAAATGGTGTATTGTTGTTGACCGAGGATATCGGACTAAGGATCTCGTATCTGCGAGAAGGGGCCATCGATGTGACCAGTGGACGTGGACCCCTCGGACTGATGCTGACGCGCCCATTGACCGGCTTAGATAGCGGTGTCAGTTGCTCATTCCAGTCTTCGTCGTCGACGTTGACGACCTCGCCTTGTGAAAATGTCGATAAACCCCACGGCTTGTGTTGCGACAAGCGTGTCATTCCCGCACGGATAAAGATACTTCAGACTGGAGGCTTTTCAAGGGAATGGCCAATTTTTGTCCAGGGAGATGATGGAAGAGAAAATCGTCCTACGGGACGCAGCCAAGAAAGTGGAGGAGAAAAAGTCTACTGAAGGATTGCGATTGCGTTTCAATCTCATATATCACGATAAGAAACCACACAGACGTCCCCACGTCGGAAGTGACAGCCGATTCCAGAGCTTTAGATAGCCGCCCCAGAAAAAATGATGGCCATGTCGAACTTTCAATTAAGCTCTGGCCCTGGATTACCCTCTTTAGTTTTAAGTCACGGAATACAAACTAAGGCCCACTTTTTATGCGCGATTCACCGATTGAAGGCAGAACTGGAAGTCTTGAACGAAAAATGAATTGCACCAATCCGTCGCCCTTTCCATGGACGCCGACTTCACTTTGAAATTTCCACACATCCGGTCAGTATCAGTTTGTGCTTCTTTTTGCCAGGACTTGTCATGTTCCACTCTCTGATGTTCACAATCACAGCGCAGGCGGTGTTCGTGGTGATCGGGTTATGACCATGAAACAACTATAAACTGCCTCTGTTGAACCTAGGCAGTTGATGGGACGTCCAGATAATGAGCACAGCCACTGAGGGCTGAAATATTTCGGAACGATAGTAGCAGGAGGGTGGGAGGTTGTGGGCCCTGTACAAGCGCAAAGTTTAGCAATGGTATCAGGGTTTAGGAAGAGGGATTGAAAAAAAAAATGAACCTAGGGTGGTCCGAGATCCGAGTCATCGTCCGACTACACTCTTTCGTCGTCGAAGAGGTCTGTCGAGCGGGCCTGAATCCCATCCTGGTGATGAGGGACGTCCTTCGAGCTTTTGGAGCCGATCAGGAGATTGTCGCGTGTTCCGTATCCTCTCTGAACGCATAGTATTGTCCCTCGTCAGAGAAATCCAAAACCAAAACTCGCCGTGGAGAGGATGTACTGTTTGAACCTGCCAAAAGTTGAAGGCCCTGATACAGAACATCGACCATCGGATTGACCAGCAGCTAACATAGAGAGGGTTCTGACCTTCATTGCTCCTCGAGCACTCCGAAATGATGCAGACCATGACAAGCACCCGCTACCCAACCAGAGCTGCGTACTGGCAATTGGGGTTCGAAAAGACGGGTCGAAAGAAAGGTAAGAGATTGGATGCTCAGAGATCCGACTGGTCATCTAACCCCTCGACCTCTTGTTTGTCGTCGTCGACGGAGATAGGTTGACTGTGGTAGGTAGGAATTTTTGTCCGGCGGAGGATGCATACGGTAAAGCCGCCGCCTCGAGTGTGCATTGTCTGCGTTTAACGCATTTCTTCCTTCGCATGTTCGTCGACTGGTCGTTTCAACGTGGGGTCGTCATCAAAGAGCTCCCCGAAGTTTCTTTGTGCAAGATGGTTGGATTGGACAGTCTTGGCCATGTTTCACGATCGAAGATCAACTGTATTCCAGGGGAAAAGAATCGCGAGTGAAATCTGGATGCGAATTGCTAGGACGGTTTGATGCTCGAGCTCGAACAGATATCAAGCCTCGGACAGTCACTACGAATAAATACAATTGATTCAGCAAAAAAAGAACAGTGTTTGAGTAATGTACAATGGAAATACCTAGTTCGACCATATTTTATGATTGTCCACATCCCGATCAAGAATCTTATCCCGTAAGGCCGACGTCAAAAGGACCGAACTCGACATGGCCTTCATCCATTGTCGAGCACTGCAGACGGCGCAGGCTATGACCACCAGCAGCAGCCAACCAGGACCGGGCCACCAACCTCCGGCATCACCGTCGCGTCACCACCCCGAAATCCCACTCCTTGCCCTCCTCGTTCTCGAGGACTTCTGCTGCTCTTCCTTGCGAAACACCAAAAGGCCTTCTAAAACCCTGGTCATCTGACCCAAACTCGACGCCGCCCACTAAAACTCAAACATCATCGTCAACCAAATCCCACTCCTCGTCCTCCTTGGGCACTTCGACGATTCGTTCTCGTGCGACCCCGCTCATTCCTCCTCCTGCTGTGGTGTTACTTGCATGTCGGGGACGCGGCCTCGACGTCGGGTTGGCCGTAGTCGCCTGCAAAAGCTGCGCGAAGTCCAGCGGGAAGGAGGGAGGGGTGGGTGGTGGGAGCGTTGGGTAAGTTTCGTGTGATTTCCTATTAAAAGTAAAAGTAAGAAAAGGGTACGTATTGATTGAGGGAGGAGAAGACGCACCGCCCAAGTTCAGAGCTACAGCAGACCATCCATAGGTTGCTTAGCACGTCGCCGGCTTGGCTGAGCGGGACGTCGACGCTCTGGGTGTTAGCGAGGTACGACACGTCGTATAGAAGCATAGACAGTGCTGTGGTGAACGACGACTGCGGAGACGACGCTGGTGGGTCAGATGCTATCACAGAGGCGGCGAGCGAGTTTGTGTAGTTCTGGTTGGTGTGGGCCGACGGGTCTGGCGAGGAGTGGATGCGAGATAGGCTTTTTGGTCTGACCGATGCTGGAGGAGTGGTTGGAGTTGGCGAGGACGAGAGATGTAAAGGGTGCTTAGTGTACCATCTAGAAGAAGGTTGAGTTCGAGCATGTTGAAACAATGGGAATACGAACCTTGACCATCCTCCCGATTCGCCTCCTCTGATGGCTCCAATCCAGGGCTGGCCGACGCCTAGCTTGCTTCCAGTCCACACTACCTCAAAAGGAACTTTGATACCCAAGTAAAAAGTGAGAAGCGACAGAAAGTGGATAGTATGGGTCAGAACAGCGTTGATATGATCTGGCGGGTATCCTAAGCTTCAAATGAGAAACCAAAGCCAACACGAACACATAAATAGAGATACGTACGTCTCATGTCGCCTGGGACAGGTAAAATAAGGTCTCCAATAGTCCATTCGCCTTTTGTACCGGCTTTGCCACCGATGGGCGGCCGCCCGCCCACTTCGACGACGTTGAAGACCTCGACGAGCTCCTGGACCAGCCCTGAGCGAGCTCGTGCGATCGTTGCGGATAGGTTTGATAGGGCCTCAGCCTCCTTGGATGGCGGAGGTGGTGGAGCAGGCATGGTAGCATGGAGGTTGGACGTGGAGGTCTGTAGGATCGCCGCCGACATCGTTCTTCGACGTGATGCCAGCGTCTCACGTAAAGTTCGTAGGCGGTCTCTTTCTAGGAAAACTCTGATAAGTACTTCTAGACCAATAACGAAAGCAATAACTCACTTTTCTCGTTCTCCTTCCTCAATTTTGCCAAACCAGCTTGTAATTCATCCACGTTTCTTTGACAATCTGCGAGTCTAGCTCTTGACAATCTCGCAGGTTTCATGGTGTCATCCAGCGCCTTGTGAGCCTTCGAAACATGCTCATCACGATCCGAAGAATAATGTTGAGTTTGTTGTCCTAAATCGTGAAAACTGGTTGAAAATATCAGATATCACTGAAAGCAACAAACGATATGCCACTCACTGGGTTTTTAAGCAACTTTCGCAGAAGAACTGACGCTGTTTTAGTTCACATATTTTGCAGTCCATCGAATGCAGGGTTTCCACAAACCCAAGGCGTCTACGAGCATATGTTCTGAAAGAAAGACTGCTCAAGAGCAAGCCTGAGTCAAAAGATTACGGAGCCATTCGCAGCCGGGCCGCCCAGTGATGGCCGCCTTCCCACGTTTCTCTGCCGTCTGCTGCTCCTGAACCTGCACGGCCCTATAACCAAAGAACGAAAGATCTCGATTTTTAGAGGAAACCAGCAAGGCTCGAGGTAGACCGAAAACATCAATGGAAACGCTGCCCATCAAGTGAAGGCCTCACTATGGGTTAAGTCTGGACAATGCTTTCTCGGGTCTCGATGTCGCAATGACTCAACAGCAACTCTCGGGCCCACAAACTTAATTATCTTGATTGGAGTAAAGCAGACGTGGTATCAGTGCTTCTAGAAGTTATTTACGTCTCTGGATACTCAATGACCAAAATGCGGGTAAATGTCGCGCCTAGTCATTCCATTGAATTTGGCCGATCACAAGCTTCCACAAGGTTCAAGTTTTTATGTTCACATCTGCAGCGCCAAAGGAATTTTGCTAACCCCAACGAACTTCATGTATATCCCACAGAATAATCGGCGGTATTTTAACCTTTATTCTGAAAATACTCAATAATATCTGAAAGTGAGTCCCCGTCCCCAGGACACACGGTAGAAAGAGAAAAACATGCTAATGGCAAGGACAAAATACTTAGGTACTGGCACGATCTAATCTAATCAATTCAAATTCGTGTTCCACGGTTCCATCGCGTAAAATATGTCAAGATATTTTGAGAGACTCACCCGAAGACGGTTCCCGAAGCCTTTTTTTCGGGAAAAAAAATAGATAGAGGTGACGCCACACAGCCTCACACGTCGATCCAACTCTGCCTCACTGAACTTCTCACTGAATGACACTCGTCTATTTTAGCTTCGCAATTTCTTATCGACCACGACGCGTGACGGCTTGCGGATGTGTGGGCTAACCGGCTGTTGGACTTTAATAACTAAAGGATCTTATCCAAACAAATAAATTATAGATACTTGGGAGGTAAGGAGGCGGTTTGTTTTGAGAACACTGGATGTCACACACCAACGATGGCTCATGACAGATGGCACTACCAGCGGTGACGAATAGTAAAGCCAAGCAAGCCATGAAGAAATTTCAAAGCCTTTCCTTGAAGACTCCTAAAGATATTGATTTATTGTTGCCTAAATTGAGGTAGGAATCGTACTTAAGGAAGTGACCATGCTGACGACCAATCTCATTTTCTGCCCCTTTCTCAATCGCTTTGACGCGCCACCGAATGACCAGGACTGCTTTGCTCCCGGTACCGCCACATATACATAGGAACGAGGTAACGAGCCCCCGAATAGGTGACCGTCAACGAACTCATGACCAGGAATGGCCCATCGTAAGTGTGTCTGCGCTATCTATATTTACTATCTAAGCGTCAACGCGAGGTGTATAGATTTCAGGAGACCCCTTTCACGATGCCCTATTTGGCATGCGTATCAACGGAGTTGGCAAGTATTAAAACATGCCCTTGAACAGCACACCGCGTCAGTATCATTGCTTGGTCTTATGGTAGCGGATGTCATGGCATGCCCCCAGCCTATTTGGGTGATGGGAGAATATACCACTCCAGGGAGGGGGAAAAATCCCTTGTCCTAGCGACCTCGGTCCCGGCGCTTGTTGGGAGGGTTTGCCAATATTCCTTCAATATTATAAACCTCGGGACACTGGCAACTCCATCCATTAAATTACACTCCACCAGCAAACGCGGTCCAAGGAATATCAAAGCGAATTCGAATGGAAACCTGGTTGTATATCATCAGGAAAATGACATTGATTGCTTTATCTTGGCTAACAGATTAAACCATGTTACTAAAGCCTATAAATCAATTGGACAACTATTCGACAGTAGAAGGGACATTAGCAAGGAGAGTCGCCGCCTGATTGGAGCGTGGCTTGAGTCTCATTTCGAATTCTTTCGGAAACCTGCGCAAATTGGTTAAAGTCAGACCTAGAGCCCAATGAGAACTCCGAAGGCGATCAGCGTACGAGATAGTTCCTGGGGTGTAAGCGTATCTTGGTAAGACCACCTTTCCATTTCTATCCAGTCCAGGGAGGATTTCGCAAGTCGCTAGAGTTGTTGCGATGATTGCGAAGAGGGTTCCCTCCGCAAAGTGAATTCCTGGACACACGCGTCTTCCAAAACCAAATGAAAGGGCGGTAACTTTAGCCATTTCAGATTCTAGGCCCTCGTAACGTTCAGGATTAAAGTTCATTGGATCTGGGTATACTTCCGGGTCGTGAAGCATATTCCTGGACCAATTGTCAACATGAAAGCGTTCCTGCCGGGGTTTACACACCATACGTTGGGCATAATTAAACTGCCTTTGGGTATTGCGTAGCCTTCATAGACGTCGTCCTGCGTTACTGCGTGAGCAATGCCTGCATTGAATTCGTGAATATTATGAACGGTCCGACATATATAAAACGAACCGAGCGGAATAGAAGGGCTCCAACGGAGGACTTCTGCCATGATGCTCCTGATGTATGGCAAATTTGGTCGGTCACTTATTAATGGCAGTCTATCTTTTCCAACGACAGCATCGAGTTCGGCCTGAGCTTTTGTCTGAATTCTAGGATTCAAGATCATAGCCATAAAGAACGTCAATGCAGCAGACATATTCTGGAAGAACTTTAAAAACGAACTATGTAAATGATAGGAAATACCCACCGTATCCAAACCACCGCCCATAACACTTGCGGCGGCCCAAACGAGTTTGGTCTCATCGTCTTTCGACATCTTTCCTTCAGATTCTTGCACATATGAGCCGCAAAGGTTTGGCATCAATGTCTTCCCAGTGTCCTAAAAATAGATGTGAACTTCGGCATTCATTGCACACCTTGTGTACGTACAAGGTTCTTTTTGCACCACTCGTACGGATTCCAAGAGGCGTCCCAGACAATTTGACGCCACTCCTCGGCAGTTTTCAAAAATCCCGAGCCTGGGACCCACCGAGGCACATGCTTCACTGTAGGCGACCGTGTTAGAAGGTGGCTTTATTTTAGGTGCAAAACTTACGAGCCGGGAAAAAGTCCACTAGAAAATTACCAGGTGTGGTCGCCTTGCTGAAGTTAACCATGGCTTTTAATGGTATGGTTAAGATTGGGTCATCTGCCGACCGGATGTAATACCCATAGGTTACTCGGATAATAATGATCCCAATCGTCCTACTCGAAGCTTGAGATTGCAGCAAGATACACTTAGCGAGATGCTTACAATTTAACCTGCTGAAAAAGGGAAGTAGGATCCTTGAGCAAATTTCGGATTAGAATGGCTGTCTCTTTCTCCTGTAGTGAGTGATAGCGTGGTGTCATGCTCAAACTGAGGTCCTGGGCAACCATGCGACGCTGCTTTCGCCAATTTTCGCCATACGGCTGTATCACAAAAAGTTCATCGTATCCGACACTAGAACGCATACGATGTAAGTGACAAATACAAGGCCAGAAGAAACAAATGATGCGCACAGGTCACCTCCCATGATCTAGAAAAACGAATAAGAAAGTCGATAATTTATCACAAAGAAATATATTCACAAAATGTGGTCGATCGGAATAGATAGACGACCGCTTGTCAAGCAGGTCCTTCGCGATCTTGGATGAATTGATGATGACCAGCGGTTGTCCGACGATGTCGACGTGCATTATATCCCCTGTGCAGTAATTATGCTTCACGAACATGAGCTTGTCATCAAGTGCTGAAGCTACGAACCATAGGTCTTGCCCCACTCAGAGAATGCTAACCATGGACTTTCTGCAGGCATTTGGTGGACGTTGCCTATGATTGGCAGAGGCCGCGGTCCAGGCGGAAGTTTCTTTGAGCGAGAAAATGACACGACATAATAATAAAAAAGGAGGCCCCCAAAGACGGTTGCGACGAGCAAGGCAGTACGGGGTAGGTGATCCATAGCACAATGCAAACTGCGGGGCTTGCGCCTTTTAAAGTCGAAAACGAACACTGCTACTTTTCATAATGACATATCGTCCACTAAGAATGACATCCTTGTTCGGTGGTTGGACCTGAGTATTTGAATGCAAACCCCACCATGTGTCCATGGCGGATAATCAGAGATTACCATAAAGAAACCATTGTACCGGTCTTTAAGGGTGTCAAGTACCAGTAGGTAACCTCCTTGATGCGCTGGGAGTAATGTACGATTTGTGTGGCGTATCTGGCATCAGTCTGATGTACATGGAGTGCAGTGATCCGGCAACCGAACAAAATTGTCTTCAGTCGTATAGACTGTCCGTGGGATAAGTCGATATTAAGTGGTGTATGAGTTTCAATCCCGCTGAGTCAATAAATCTGACTTGACCTACCGTGAAGTCTCGAAATGTTCTTAAGTCGAGAGGATCCACAAGCCCCCAACACGACAGTTTAGACTTTACTCTAGACTCCAGTCTCCATGAGATCAATGCCGGGCTTATGATTGACCTTTTTGGTCATTCCGAATTCAGATAGTCATCCAACGATCTTAAGTCCATATTCGTCCATAATGGCTGGTCACGAGCCTACTTATTCTGCAAAGCCATTCCAGATCCTTCCTAATATGCGTCCTTCGCTTCGTTGAGGTCAGAATCGGACAGGAAGTGAGAATTGCCATTCGTCATAGCTAAGAATAAAGCGGAGCTCACTAGCCAGGCTCCGAAAGTCCGCGAAATTCACGGACCGAGTCTCTGCCGAGACAAGCACAAGCAAAATGTTAGGGTCGATCATCACCCGTTCCTTCCCTCAGGGATCTTATCTTGAGTCGATGCACCAACACACGGTGACGCGCTTGTCACTATGTCCTTACTATTTTGTGCGATCCGCGCTAGGGCAAACCCACGAAATACGATGGAAAAAGCTTTAAGCGCGCCACATACATAAGGCAAAGCATTATGGCAATTTAAATTTAAAGTTCTGGATGCTTCGTTACTCTAGAAAACAGAATTTATCATGCATTCTTCATCATGGTTCCAGGCCTGTGCCAAATGACTCGACGCTTCCTCCGTTTTAATTTGATTGGTTCGCCATCCACTCGGATTTCGTCGTTTCTCAAGATCTCAAGTCTCAAGAAAGCGACGCCGTTTTCAAATCTCAAATTAACTACTCACATCTTAATATATAGTAACTCAGAGCCCGAACTTCGTGTGCATAACCTAAAGTTGAATCAGTTATACTTAAAGGAAACCCTACCATATGGCTTATCCTGTTTACGACCCCTACCCACGACTCCGTATGCTGCGCTGAAGGTAGGCAGTATGGATATGTTACCTCAATCAGGTGTCAAGTAAACCGAACTTTTTGGTACTATTATCTGACGCACAGGCTTTGTCCAGGTAGTACCACGAGTGGGACCATTTATATCGACGCACCTGCCTCCCTGGACGTCGTTTGGGTATTTTTTGTGCTCTCCATTTCCCACCGGAAAACCATCTGAAATGCAAATAAGAACATGATCGTTGGATCCCCGTCAAGGGAGGACTAACCATGACAGCCGACCTGACCGTGCACCTTCTGACCATCGCGAATTGGAGTCGAGAGGTGATACGAAGAAAGCTGCTCACTTGTATTATAATTTTCCGATGGACACTTATGTGACTGCCCAGCAGTATAACTTTGTGCAACGAAATCGAACTATCCTTTATCCTAATTTTGGCGCTTAGTCACCAGCGCCTATTTTCATACTTACCCGATGCCCATCAAATAACCGGCTGGTTACGCATAACCTAGCTCAGCCGGAGTACCCACTTCGAAAGAGGTTATCCCTGTTGGAGTTTGAGTGACGGATGCTATTAGGATGTGAAAATGACCACGAGCAGGCTTGTCGAACACCTTTTCAATGGCGTTTATCATGTCAGATTTACCCGTCATTACCAAAAGTTGGAACAGTGTATATTGTGGTTAGATTAGTTTGTGTACAAAAAGTCAACATAAATTTAGCCTGAACCTGAACGGCAAGATAAGCCAGTAATCGAAAAAAAACGAAAGAACTTTACCGCCTGAATAAACTTTGCCAAGCATGACTTCTTGCAGCTTGTCGTAGATGGACAACACACCGGCACCCGCAACACCCCGGAGGATGTTAGCGCCAGCACCCTTGAAGAGCGATTTAGGACCCTCCTTTTGGATGATCTGAGAGCCGGCGTCTATCATGGACTTGTAGTGAACTCCGGAGCCAGAGGTCATCATCATGCGACGACTATAAATTAGTGGTCGTCGGCAAAAAACAAATGGGCGAGCCTAGATATCTTACCGGATAGTGTCGAGAGGGTATGATGCAAGGCCAGCACCAATCGTAACGCACCACCCAAGACCAAAAGAAGCCAGAAACGAACCTTCGAGAGGACCGACGAGGACGACGGGTTCTAAAATTATAGAAAATGTCGTTTACCTTCTTCACAGCGTGCAGTGAGAGGAAACATACTAAGAGAATCATAAAAACCAAAATATAAACCACGGTAAACGATAATCCCAACAACGGAGGGAACGAAGCCGTGGTAGAGACCAGCAATACCGTCGGAAGCAAGGGTCTTCTTATAGACGTCGACGATACCATTAAATTGACGAGCACCTCCCCCTTTCGCAGATTTAGCATCGTTCGCAAGCCGCGTACGAGCGTAATCCAGAGAATAGACGAAGATCAAGGACGAAGCACCAGCTGCGCCACCCGATGCGACATTTCCGGCAAACCACTTCCAGTATCCTTCATCCTTTTTGAAACCAAACAACGATTTGAAGTAGTCCCCTGTTGATAGCTATTGTAAATATTCGAGGATTTCCGGTCTGATATGGGCGTACTGAAGGCAAAGTTCAGGGCCTGGGTGGGGAAATAGCGCAGGACATTCGCGGTGTTTCCTCGCCATAGCGAGAAGAGACCTTCTTCCTTGTAGACACGGGAGAATGCATCAGTGACACCTTTGTATGGCGTCGTCAGGCGGCCTTGCTTGATCTACGCGTGTAAGGTCTGAGCAGCGGTAAAGATGAGAAGGGCAGAACACACCATTTCATCCTGATTCTGAACCAAAAGCTTTATACGCTCGATGGGAGCAGCACTGGTTTTTGCGACAGCCTAGAAGAAAAAGAACGGAAGTGGAAGGAAAGGCACAGAATGAAACCTTACAGCAGAAACACCACCCATGAGGAAATCAGCTGTACGTCTAAGTCAGTATGCGAAGGATATCCGCAGGTTGACTTGCACTGACTAGCGAAGTCCTTGGAACTCTTGACCTTAGTTTCAGTCATTTTCGATGGAATATAAAGGGGATTAACAGTAGTTGTGATTGGGTCTAGTGGTGGATAGGAAGGAAATTGGGGTTCATGACAAGAATTGGCGAACACGGTGGATGGTGTCAACTGTTTTTGACTTAGATGACATCATTGGTGAGCTTTGTCGGAATGCCTAACAAAGTCTCTACTGACCCGATATATGTTGTCCTTTTTAGTCGTTCCTTCCCGCTTATTCGAATTTCCTTCGAATTTAGTACGATCCACGTTGTTTTGCAACCAACTGCGGTCACTGTCATCCGAATGTTGTCGACCATTGATCAGAATGGTGAGAGGATCATAGCCACTGTTGGCCAACCCCTTTTTGTTTTACCAGGCCCGATTGTGACTGAGCACCAGCGCATTCCTTCTTAGAGGTCTGAAGAGCTTTCCGCAGAAAGCCTACACTTGAATTACCAGATGAACCCGAGGACGAAGTGGCTACGGCGAGTGACATGACTGCTCTCCCTTTCAAGGTAACAAGACACCAACTTGTCACCGAAACGCGTAGACCTTTATCAAAGATCACTGCTCGAGCTGGAAGAAAGGAGAGTATTATGTCCTCACGGCCTTCTGGAGTAAATGAAGCTGAAAATGACTGAATTGAAAGTACCGGTCGATATGTCGAAGAGTAGGTTGAGCGTGGAGAAGTAACAATCAACGTGGTGATCACGATAGGCGGTATTATTTCATTTTTCTTGGTGGGTATGTATCGACAGAAGACCAGTAGCAGCTGAGCATACGGATACCATAAATCATATGTTGGGACAGAATGTCCATGACAAGATAAGTTCAACCCTTGAACCTCCCCCCTCCCCAACCATCATCCCTATGCCGAGTCCATACACTCATACCCACAAAGTAACCTCACTGCTTAACCCTCCTCACCTCCCATCTAACCTTACCCTCCTTCTCCTTCCCATGCCCGCCCTCATCCCGCAGCAGGACGACCACCTTGCCACCTCCTTCCTCCCAGTGGTCCACGCGGCGCAGCTTCTTGCATTTCCACGCCAGCACACCCGCGATCTCGTCGTTCTTGCGCATGCGGCTGCGCTCCATCATCGACATCGAGGCCGACGATGCAGACGTGGTCGGGTGTACAGTTTTGCTCGCGGTAGTGGTGGGTAAGACTAGTGCGCTGGCCTCCCGGGTCGACGCTGCTGGGCCAGAACTAGGTGTGGTGTTTCCAGACCAACTCGTGTTGTTGGTGTTATTGGTGGCCGCGGCAGTAGCAGCGACGACGGGATGCGACGAAGGAGCAGACACGGGCACGGTCAAAGGACCAGGAACAAAAGCTGCCGCAGCTGTCATCGCAACGTTCGACACCTCATAGAAGAATCTGACACCGTGCACAGTCGCCAGTTCCGGCAGCGTCGCCAGAACCTCCGTCCATTCCACCATATTCGTCACAGGCCCAAGAACCGAAGTCGAGCTGCTCGCCGCCCGCTGTGCCGCCCCTCCACCTCCTAGACGACGCCCGACGTCCAGCCACTGCACGTGGGGTAGGCAGCCCGCGACCTTGCGGACGTCCTCCATGTCGTGCCACCCAACCATTTCCACGCGCCGAATTCCGCTACCTGCTTGACGGAGATTGGCAAGGAAGACAGAGTCCGCAACAGAACGAGACGAGTGGGAGGGCGTGTTGCTCGATGAGGATGAGTTCGGGGTTGAGGAAGCGGGGTGCGAATTTCCAGAAAGCTTGAACCCTTTCACGACTTCCAACGGTCTCCTGCCTCCTGGAACTTCGGGACATGGGCATTCCAGGATGGCGTTGATGACCTCCTTGGACGCTTTCACCTCTCGTAGACGTGGCAGAGCTCCTTCTCGTAGATAAAGTCCGCCTGTTCCGCCAGCAGTGTGAGCGTGATGAACGACCATATCCATGTGCAGCACCTCCAGGCAGGGATGGGCGTCCAAGAAGGATGAAGGTGCGATGGGTGACGCACAACGTAAGTTGGTAAGCGTAAGTGTGGTCAGGTTGGCCCAACGACTATAGAGCAGGAATTCGTCCGCGATGGGGCGGGCGTGTGACGGGCCTGGGCCAAGGGCTGCGTTGGCGCCACCAGCACCAGACGACAAAAGGGAGCGAGGTGCAATGTAGGTAATTTCCAGGTTCTAGATGAAGGTTGAAAGAATTGAATTGAATACTCAGGCTACGAGATGTGGAGAAAGAAATACCTTCAGGTTTAAACACTGATGCAACATGGATGCAATCCTCTTCAACTCGGGCTGTTTTGCTGCTCCGTAGCTATGTGGCGTCGAGCGGAAGACCGCGCTCTCCATCGCGGGTAGCTGTTGAAGCCATTAGAAAGGAAGGGAAGATGAGGAGATGAAGTTAACGTACAGCAGTCGACCGTATACGTGGCACCAATTTTTTCTTCCCAGTCTTGTCGTCTTCGGGCTCACTCTCACCACTCTCCTCGCTCTCGCTGCCGCTCTCCTCACCCGGCGCTCCAAGACCAGGAGCGAACACCAAATTATCAGACACGACCATCTCCCGTAATCCGCCGACATTGACCCTCACTAACGTGTTCCACACGCCAGGATGGGTGATAGACACCGGCGAATGGTTGCATGCCCAGCGAAGCTCCTTCAGCCCCGACATCCGCGCCAGCGCCGCGCAGAAGTACCGCTCGTGCTTGGCATGCAAGGAGAGCAGGGAGGAGTACTCGTCGTCTGTGGTTTCGAGGTCGGTGTCGGATTGGAGAATGCCGCTGGGAACGAGCATGCCTAAATTCTGGGAGGATGCTGAAAGCGACGAGGACGAGGACGGCGCCCGCTCGTCGATGATCTCCAACCTCCTCACGTTCCTGGCGAGGGATTTATGCTTCACGAGGTGATTCCACACGCTGACACTCGATACTTTACACCGTATGACGCGATACTCCCAATGCCTGGGGAAAACCACATCCCAAAGGCGTTTGCACCCCAACCCAACGCTGAGTAGGTCTTTCTTCGAGTCCACATGCCCCAGGATCGCGTCCAGGATCTCCGTAGGTTGCTGTATCAGAAGGGCAGGGGGCATGTTGGGACCAGAGCCGCTGGTGGAACTCGGCGCGAGAGCTCGAACACCGTGGTACACGAACGGGTCGAGGACCCCGACGAGATGCAGACACAGCGCGTGTTCGGGCTGCGTAAGTTTATACTGACAGCCGCCGATCCTGCTAGGGAGCGACGTAAGAAGCTTGAGGAGAACGCTGAGCGCGTTGATGGGGTCCGTTCGAAGATGTACATTGGGATTGGTATTGATCGGCTGCGAATAGGAGGCGGAATGGGGGGCGGGGGCAGGAGTTTTGCGTGTGCGCGTTGACCGGGGAGGGAGGATGGGCTTGGCGCTGCCATTGCCTGAAGGCACAGCTGTCGAGCCAGCAGTAGCGGGTGGGCGGCCACTGTGGCTCTTGCTCTTTGAGAGAGCGGCTGGCCGTGATGAGGGGGGCATCGATGTGATGGGAGGAAAGGTCCTCTGACAGTTCTGACTCCTTTCGACTCTTCTCGGCTCCTTGGCCAACTATACAGTTATCGCTCTTCTCCGTCGCTTCACATGTTATTCAGAAAGTGGCAGTGTGGGTACTTGGCTGCCATCACGGTCCCATGGGACCTGAGCGGCACCAAATTCGATCAGATGCATCCAGGTGGCGGAAGTGACGAGAGTCACAGACACGTGGAATGACGGTACGCGAACGCGTCGAGAATGAATCCAAAATTCGACCAAGAACCTCCAAAGTGATGGGAAATATATTACTCCAGGGTTTGAAGAAAGATGGACGTAGGTACCGCCAAAGAGACGAGTTTCGGCTGAAAGTTTTGTCTTGGTTCTGTTCATGGTAATTCGACGGAGCAAGAATCTTCATTGATCAGCAGCATGACTCTCGTTGAAAGTTGGAAGCCGCTTTGGAGATGCTCGCGCTTTCTTGATCGACGAGCGGAAAGGGCGTCTGGAGATGATTTTCGATGTTGAACATAATTGGCCATGATATAGATGTTTCACCAGCTGGATACGGCTTGGTTACGTTGCTCGACGCAGGGTTTGCACAACCGGGTGCAGAGAGGTGCCAAACAGCGTGCTAAACATCAGTCTAAAAACAAACATGAGTGCCAGGTCAGGCGAAGAGGAGGACCAAAGCATACCGAAGGCTGAAAAAGTGTTCCTGACCCTTAGATATGGTCGTGATATATCCCATTGTCTTGACAAAATCGCCAGCCATCGAATTTCATGAGGAGCTAAAGTTTCTCAACAATCGAGCTCCGCAAGTTGAGCCTAGAAAAATGATAGTTAGGGCGACCGAAGTGGAAACGGAGGAAACGGAAACGTTACCGAAAAAAGGGTCGTCCTTCGCGTGATAATCGATGAATTATGTGGTTTTACGACAATTTACTGATCCTGAAGTTGCCAATTCCATTTCCTCCCGACTGGCAAGGTCAGGTTCGGGTGAAGGCCTCGAGTGAGAAATATATGCTCAAGCCAGGGCTGTCACCGTGTTCTGCGCTCAGGCGAGGTTTTGATTTGTCAACAGGGATCCTAATGGAATTTGGTTGAATGGAGCCGTTGCAGACCTAGCCTGCTCCACGTAAACGACAGAGAACTGAGGATCGATAAAGGTCGAACGGTCGTTTATTTGAAGCGGCCTACTTCCAAAATTATAACATGCTAAAACGTTCTCAGCGTTATGATTTATCAGTAGACTGGGTGATGGAAGGACTTACGAAAAGGAGATGACGTGCAATGGACGCTACAAAGACTTGAATGCCGCGAATTCCGCCTGACAGCCGCCACGTATACGTCTTTAACTTATGTGGATATGCTTCGACATTTATCGCCTGTCGCTGAGACATTTCACTTGAGCCGGTGTTGGACCTAAAGCGTCCTCAAAAGCTAAAGAGCAGGTTTCACAGTCCATGGGTGAATTCTCGTCGTTTTTAGAACCTTAAGTGTGGAAAGAAGCTGGTGGCCAATTAAATTGTTTGAGCGTCATCAAACTTGACGAAAAAATGAACGACATACCTGCTTCTTCTGCTAACCAACTCGGGCGGTCTAGAGACACAGAGTTTTCCCATAACCACGTATGAATTGGAACTGCAGTAAAATAAACCCCACGAAGAAAAACCTGAAAGAAATATGGCGGCGGGATATCTACGAATGGCAGGACATACCAACATCAATCGAATTGAAATTCTGGATAACTGAGAGAATACGCACTCTTTCTTGCCACTCCGAGGCCGTAAGATACTGTGCTCCTTCCAATCCAGGATCTCGTCGTTCGTCAAACTTCTCTTCCTATGACTGCCGGATCGGTGACGTTGCGGCGCATGCACTGTTTGTATTGGCAACCATCTTGTGGGATAAACGGGGGGAACCTCGATAACCAGTAGAACTGTGGGCCAAGGGTAGCACCAAAGAATGCTATAGGATTATTCAAAGCCCTAGGCGATTTGAACCAACCATCGAGGTGGCATGAGAGGACGAATATAACATGACGAAATGCACAAAAAACCAGTTTATGTAGCGGTGTTGTTTGCACCTATTATTTCTGGCGACCGTCAGCTCTGTAACCGGAATGGGCGGATCGTCTCTACACCCTTGGTCTCTCCCACCGAACATACTTCAAATTCGCCTTGCTTTCTCTTTAACTACCCCGCTGAAAATTGCACAAAGAACCCCCCTTCTCCTAATCGATGGGTAGATGCTGCCTAACGATTCAGAACGGAAACCCTACCTGGAGCTAGATGATCAATCGAAAGCCACCTTTCTAGTTCTGAGGCTTGATCGACGGGATGATGCTGAGGCTCAATCTTCGCTGTCTACATTTTTGATATTTCTTCCTTCCTTCCTCCGCAAGTCAGAGGATCGACGGAAATCTGTGGCAAGCCACGGGGTTTATCTTGTCTTATCGGTCTGACGATTCGTTTCTGCCGTTCCTGCTTTTGTCGTGGCGTTTTTACTCGACATTCTATTCCATTTGTGACCAGCTCGGACTTCATTGGCTTTTTCAGGTGAGCAAGTCATTCCTATTGATTCCACTGTAATCCTTTTGACGTGATAGCAGCGGGAACATGTCGCCGAAGAACTCCTTATCAGCCCTTCCTCTTAGGCCGAGTTGGTTAGGCTTTTGCTCAATGCCTCCAACTGACAAGCACGACTATATCTTCTAGATTGGTTGTTCATGGGGGCAATATCAACCATACAAGCCGATCTCGATCAAGCCAATTATTTGAGCCAACGAAGCGTGTCCCACATTGTCATAAACCTTGTGAACTCGTAGAATCTTCTTCAAGGTCCGAAATCGACCGACCTGGGTAAAGAGGGTCTGCAGTCCTTATCCCCGGGGTAGTAGCATTCCCAACGGCTCAACCTCATACGCTTCTTGGTGGTCATTTTCGGCGCCTTCACCGGAGTTTGCTTCATGAACCTATCTCACTTCTTTCCAGCTCAAGAACGGTTCCAAAGCCTGGTCTGCCTGTGAGGCTCTTTTGTTTGCGCTTCCATAATTGTAGGGTTATCCCCTTATCGTGCACTCTCGCGCTACTGGTCGTGTTGATCGGCAATATCATCCAACGTCAGCGTCCTGTTTTCTTTTCTGGTTCCAACCCAGGGACCCTGCTGCCTGTGCGACCACGCCGCCTAACACTACGACCAAACTTGCTAGGAACGCTTCTGAGGTTCATCCAGCTTGATCGCGGACCGCCACTTTTATTTCTTTCGACCACATGAACATTCAATTTTTTCCGAATTGGCGAGGACGCAAATTCAGGAATGCCGTCCCGATAGTGGAACATATCGGCAATCCCACAGGCCTTGGGTCGTTAATCTAGGACACCCGTATCATCGCTCTACTGGCTTTGGCCGCTCGACTTAAACGGACTCAATCCTCATATTTACCCGAGATCGTGCATGTTACGAGCTCCTCTATACCCTCTGTTGGATTCTTGAACTTTTTTTAACAGATATCAAGAGTAAGCCTGTCGCTTAGCGTCTACGGTCAATATCGCACCTAAGTCTCGAATGGTTGGTACGTGGACTGTGGTTTAACCCTTCATTTGTCAGTATAATTAACGCGATCGTTTATCCTTAAGCGAATCATACCATCGTTCGAAGCCTCGGCGACTTCGGGCATCTTTTGCTCATCTCATTTCAATGAAGGATGAGGCTAGAGCTTGCGCTGGTGTATCTGATTTTTGTCATCTAGTAAACGAATTGCGAATTAACGGCTGCTACTTATATGATGTCGGAGCTAGCAAAGGTATGGCCTGTCGGCGTCAATTTCCTACTCGTTTCCCGGTTGACACCTCGTTTCAAAGACGTAACGTTTCCACCGTACTCATTCAAGACTATTCCGTTCCCTCCAACTTGCTCATCGCCACGTCAGATATTAATAGCGGAGACCGGTAATTATCCGGAGTGGTTACTCCCCAGGTCTCGCCAAGTTTCACTGAACTATCTAGCAGAGAGCTACGCGACACGCGTCATCCTTTCTCACAACTGAGAGTCAAATTCGATCCGGTCTCGTGTTTTCGGCTCAAGCGTATTCATGTTTAAAATTGTGGCCTACTGAACACGGAAGTGCAATTTGCAGCCAAATTACAAGTACAAAAACCGGCCGACTATTTTCATCGATGCAAGAGCCGCAATGGACGTTTAGAATGCTCTCTGAACTTACGGTATATCATGTTTGTTCGCCTATTCCAATTCATGAATGCCTCTGGCAGCTTCCTTCTTGTCACACAAAGGGTTCGTCGGCATTCTGAGCTCATCGAGGTCGAAGTTTGTGTAACACGGCCAAGGCTTATCTTCGTAATGTCTCCGTTACCGAGGACTGTATGGGAATGCCCAACGCTCCGGGCGCAGCTCAGATGTGATGGTGAGTGGGTTATAGCCTATCTCCATATCTGTAGGTTAATTTGATGTCTAGTAAGTCTTTCGTCTCGGGCTGAGTAAACCGATGCGGAACAACTCGGAGGTGATACCTGCTCTGCAGCGCCGTGGGTTAGTGTCAATTAGCACTCTGCGGCGCGGAAAACGGCCAGAGTTAGAAACTATCTCGGAGGTAACGACTTAGGCTGAGCGTTGGGCGCAGATTGACCCCGCCCTCGATCGAGAAATTTTTGTTCCGAACTCAGGACTAGCTTTTGCTAATATTCTAGCTGCACCAGTACTTTAAATATACCATGACGCCACGGGAATCGTTAATGCTTTGCCCACCCATGTGAGTAGTTTGTGACTTCCACTGATAGGTGCTGACATTTACATTAAGGCGATCTAGGATTTCATGTTGATCGTATCTACTCTTTACTCATGTTAATCTTTCGACATACCGTGTTATATTCGTGCACTACGTACAGTCCACTCAAGACCCTCTCTTTCGTATTTTTCAACCTCAATCTTTGGATAAAATTTGTCCTCTACTTTTGAATGTCAAGGCGCGTCATTTACATTTACCAGGAGTTGATCTCATAGTTCTAACCTCAATGCAGTGTGCAGTCTCACCAAATTGTGCAGCGTTTCTTACAATAGACGCCGTCGGTGTTACTGAGGAGATCTCTTAGCTCCACATTGCGCGAAGAGGAGGTGCATGGAAAGCGCTTCTCGTTTGAATTACTGGCTAGGTTCACGCTCTAGGCCGCAAACCGAAAGCCCTCACGTCGTCTGGATTTGGTCATTTTTTGGGTCATTCCTTGGTATATCGCTGATACAAATTGTCTTCGGACAAGCCAAGTATTTTATCAAACGAGGCGCACCCTCCATTGTCGCCAGCTACGTAAGAAGTATCCCGCTATTTAATTTCTAGGACCTACTGACACTTTATTCAGGGAGGTACCGCCGTCCTCGTCTATGGAGTAGTGCATTCTCCTCCAGCGCAGCCTCGTCCTGTCCTTGGAGGGCATTTCCTCAGTGCGCTGACCGGGATATGTATTACGAATCTATTTCGCCTGCTCCCGACCGAAGAACGATTCCAAAACATGCTCTGGTTAGCGGGGTCATTGGCGTGCGCCATTTCAATTGTAGTGATGCAGGCGACCGGGACCACACATCCACCGGCAGGCAAGTCACATTAAAATTCCCCATGATTCTATTCCAAGCCCAGTTTTAATCAATGGCGTTCCATAGGTGCAACAGCTTTTCTCGCTGTTGTAAACCCAGAAATCCGGGAGATGGGATGGTACTACCTCGCAGTTATCCTCCTAACATCTGCTTTGACACTCGTGATCGCCATAATTAACAATAACATCCAACGTCGATATCCAAGCTTTTGGTTTCGACCTTACCCATCCTTAGATTCGAAACCTGCCCCAATCCCCATATCATTCAGCGGTGTAGTTGGGAGATGACAAACGGCGCTCGGGCAGACTAGATCGGGGTGGTCCCATATGTAGACACGTCCGGGCTCTGATCAATTTATTCTTGCTTACTTCTTGCCTTCACTTGCTCCGCTAGACCGCAGAGCGTTCTTGAAGCATACGCCAGACTTCTCTGGTTGCAGTCTGACGACTTTGGACTGCTCCAAGTGCTCGAGTGAGAATTTTGCAGAGATGATCGCAATTACTAACATGAATGTGCTGATACGAGGATACGATAGACTTGGACCGTCAGTCAGGATACCCAACCCAGCAATGACGAATTTAAACTTAGTGGAGGGCGCCCAAGGAGGTTGCCCTTAACTTCAGATCTCGACAAGAACAAAGGTTCTGGCGCCTATGAGCGGACGAATAGCATTGGAATTTAAATTTAAATTTTGGCAGGGTTATTTGCAACTATTATTTTTCGAAAGCATTGACCTCGACAACGTGAATTTAAGAAACCAAAGTGCTCCGTTGCGTCTTTCTTTAATCTTTCCCCAGCATCACCAACTCACCTCCTTTGCTGAAGTAAACATTCCAACCTCAAAACGCTATTCCCAATCTTAGTGGATCACTCAAAACTGTCAATGCTCCATTCGCCTTTCCTTGCTCGCATGCAAACAAACGGACATCTTTCATGCTGACTGGCAACAGGGACCATTTGTTACACGACCGCCATAAAGTTTAGACGTCGACGAACAAAGACGACAACATAACAAGGTGAATAACCCAGTTTATTCAGTGGCGCGTTCACTAACCAAATCTAAGTGGTCTCTAGTCTCTAGGCGCTCCTGTCTATATAACCCACCAATCTTTCCGCCAAGGAATATTCAAATGTCCGGTGAATATCTCAGGTAACAGTTGCTCGTTATTACCAAATCGGTTTCGAGTAACGTGGGGCTACGGATAGATGATATGTATATTCATTCAAATTTCAAATTGCCCCTGGCGTGGATCTAATGGCAAGTAAGTGAATTAAATAATCGAGACCGACATAAATGCCTAGTTTACCTTTACCCTCCCACTCGGTGTTCTTCTAATTATAGCTCTGTTCTTAATATAGTCGACCAGGGGCTCGAAAGCTTGAAAGCAACGTCGGGTTAATCTTAGTGTCAAGGTCAAGTTATTGTCAACTTCGAACCCGGTAAAGGATAGACAGCGCGGTTAGCAAGTTCGAACTAGATCTCTCCTGAAGCGGTATGTCAGCCTCGTTCACAGTTAACTGTGAACGATAGGCAATTAGCGTCATTACTGGTCCATTCATGTCAGGCCTCGCTTACCTTAAAGTTAAATAGGGGTCATTTTGAATATCTCGTTCGGTGGACGTAATCTCCCTAGAAGGTGAGCCCACCGAAACGCATCAAGTCGAGCCTTCTCTTGTCTCTCTACCTGTACCCGGACTTGCTTCAGAGCTTCAAGGACCGGACTTCAAAGTGGGGTGAGCGGTTTTAAAAGTCAAAAGTCATAAAGTTAATGCGTGAGTTAGCCTCAGGTTAACTTCCCAGACGGCTAACTGGCCTCTTTGGTAGCTTAAATTTCTCGATACCTGGCGGAGAAGGGTTTAAAAGGGTTGACTGTCGGCGTATCTAAGGTTGCCCATTTTAACCCTTCGAGGGTAAGACTGTTGTTTACCAACTGATTTACATCTTCAGCCACTCTTGAACAGGAAGAGGCTTTTCAAAATGTTTTATCCTACCGCCCGACTGCTCGCTGTCATCGCTCTCGTATCTAGTACTTCTACGGCGCTTTCCCTCATTTCTGGAGCCGCGTATTGTAAGCCTTCCTCCTTCTGTTTTGTATCGCGGTTGACATCGTAACCTTACAACAAATAGTCATAACTAATGATCTATCCGGAAACGAGGTGGTATCCATGAATATCGGCCCTAATGGAAAATTGGTTCGTCTTAATATACTTGGAATAAGGAATACCATTGTTCAACCTTCTGACTATTGCTCGATGCAGGGTTCCATGAGTTCTGTCAGCGCAGGAGGACGTGGCGCTCTTGGTATCAGACTTCCCGCCCCAGATCCTCTTTTCTCGCAAGGATCAGTCCAAGTGCACACAGCGGCCAAGATACTCGTGACTGTCAATGTATGAATGTTGTCCGATGACTTTCATCGCTCTGATTCATTTTTCTAGGCTGGGTCAAACACGGTCTCCATGTTCAGCATTAACCCGACAAATCCCTCCAAACTCTCAATGATAGGAACCCCCACGTCGTCTGAGGGCGAGTTCCCAATCTCAGTTGCTATCAATTCGAAGGCGACCATGGTTTGTGTACTGAACGGTGGCGCTGTCAACGGGGTCAAGTACGCACTTCTACTTTCCATATTATCTTTCCTTACCCAAAGACACAGCTGCTACACTCCGGACTCGAAGCTTGGATTGATCGCCATCCCAAACACTCTTCGTTATCTCGGGCTTAACGTAACGACGCCACCCAGTGGTCCAGTCGCAACAGCTAGCACGATTGTCTTCAGTGAAGATGACCAAACACTCATCGTAGCGGTGAAAGGGCCTCCGGCGCCTGGTGAGAAATTATTTGAACCCAATCTCCCTACAATCTTGTTGCTCAATTTCTACTTTAACAGGCTTCCTTGCAGCGTGGAGCATCGCCGCCGATGGCTCTCTCTCCGTTGAGCCTGTTAAATCTCTTCCAGCCGCTGGAGGCGGTTTCATGTTCTCTTTAACTCCCATCCCGGGAACAAACGCATTCCTTTCCGCGGACCCAGGATCAGGATTCGACATCTTCAACTTTACAGGCCTAAGCGCGACCTCCTCAGTCGTGCCAATTAAAGGGCAGATCACTACTTGTTGGTCCAGCTACGCACCCAAGTCGGGTAACTTCTTCCTTACTGACCTCGGAAATTCTACAATCACGGAGGTTAATATTGATAGTAACCTAAAGGGTTCTATTGTCAAGGTTTGTATGTTTTCTCTTTCTTCGGGTGATCGTTCTCATATGTGCACGTTTATTTAGTCATACCCCCAAGCTATAGGCTCCGGCACAATTGATAATGCTATCGCAAGCATCGGAGGCAATGAGTAGGATTTCCTCCCATAAATGACCATTCATAGGCGCTCAACGGAATAACCTCAGTTTCTTGTATGTCTTAACACCCGGCGCAAATCTTGTAAATGTCCTGGCCGTAAACACGCCAGGTCGGGCAATTCCTCTGCAGGCATATGATTTTGCTGCAGCAGCAAAGGTAGCTGGCGTCACAATAAGTAAGTTTTCTTTCTTCAAATATTTGTTTACTAATGGCTGCATTTCACCTCAATAGCCCAAAATATTCCTCAAGGAATGGCGACTTATGTCAAACTATAAAACAGTCTGAAGGCAACGACCATGCTGAGCGACTTCTCGTGGATTCATAAATTATATATTCCAACAAGTTACGCATTACCCAGTCTCAGATTATGTGTGAATAGAGAGGACGCCCGGCATAACGCTAAAGGGTAGAAAAACTTGACCTTCGGACGGACTTCCGTGCTCTTCAACGTCCACATTGACTTCTTCGCCACCATTGATATTCAGTATTGAGTGACCGAGGAAAGTGACACCAGCAACAATTTATACAGCCTCAGCCGTGGCAGTGAAGTACGACGGTCAGCTGTAACTATAGGCTAGACCAGCAGAGCGAGACTTGGTAGGTGCGGACTAGCGCATGGCAAGTACGAATCCGAGCTACAGTAAATCAGTGGTCCAATTGATTTGCTGAAAACTATCCACGAGGAATGGATCATAACAACCCTCGCGGGGGCAAAGTCAATTGACACGGCGATGCAACACTCGAGGTTAAGCATGTTAAGGCTTATCGTCGTCGCTGTTAGCGGCGGGTGAACCCACCTAAAAAGTGGGGTGGTAATGAGGTTCATAATAATACTTCATATACACAGCTGGACGTCGACTACTTACCCTGTAAGCGGCCTGGCCGCGCTTGTCCATGTTGTTCAGTGATTTACTTCAAGTCACAGCAAATTATCAGCTCCATTTTAAAACGTATAATCAGGATATGTAAATATATTTAAAAGCAAAAATATACATCCATGCTCCAGAGCGGCTTGCGAAATCGAATTCTTCAGAATTTGTACAACCGATATTACCGAGAGCTATGTGTATGAGTATATGGCGCCTAGAATCATCTTGGCCAAGCTCGAAGACGGGCGAGTCCCTGAGCGATACGATCTGGGACCTAAGGTTGCATTACGGGTTTTCCTGTACATGTATTCCTTCCTCCCTATCTTCTTGCGGGACGGGTTTTCCGTAGTAATGAAAACCCAGATACCAGCCTGCTCCGTCGAGTTATTCTAGGTGTTGCGGTAGACACATCATTACCACGTACCCAGTTGTAACGATCGGCTGTGGACTGCAGTATGGCGTAATCGTCATCGCTCACAGCAGTGGGCAGCCTGCCAATGATGATGGCCAGGAGGGTAGGGTGCAGTATGCTTGATCCACGAACAACACCGCTGTACTTTGGTGAGCAGTTCTGGGCCCAAATCGATATCCATTGACATCAATCGAGGGCATGCGCAGCAATGCTATGTTCAAGACAAGCATGTAAATTTAGTCATATGCTTCGCTTTTCGACGTACTGGCGCTCCCATTTCCGAGGCTTTCCCTCATAAAAAGCCCCACACCTCATATCCCACTCTTTCCAGGTCCCGCCCACATCCCGAAACAATCGGGAAGGGCACGCGGCGTTCTTGGTTGGTTCTTGGGATTGAATTGACTCGAAGTGGTGCAGCTAAACGCAACGATGGCCATGAGAAATAGATATAAAACGAACAACAGAATATATTCATACCTATTTCGACACCTCACGCCCTTAAAAAACTTGATAAAGGTGCACTTCGAAGCCGATTAAAGCCGGATGACTGATTTGATCACCTAACATATGCAAACATTGCGACGAACGTTGTCCTGAACGTAGAATCATCGGCCTTCTCCTTCGATCCTAACTTTCCAGCCGACCCGCGCCTTTTCATATAGAACCATATCACACCATTTTAGACCATGGTCATGCAATGGCGCGTTAACCGCGCCCAAACAGCGCCAACCGATTGACTTACAGAGTGTGGTATGTTCAGCCAACACCGAGGACTCAGAAGCTTGTAGTCGTACAGGGCGTTTGAACGGACGCTCCACTCAGAAGTCCCGAACGCTAGAACCGTTTCATTGGAGACAGAGAAACAGGCAAAAGCAGAGACTATAATGGGTTAAGTTCTGAGTGAAGCCTACTAGTATCCACTAGTTTCAGAGTACAAGCGAGACGCTGGTGAAACCAAAGGCCAGAGGAGGAGCGTCGGTTAATTCTACTGCGGCACTGAACTGCAGCTAGATTGAATGGGAATAATAATAACAATAGATGCACTCATTTGGTCGCCGACAAACATCTCATAGACCGTGGCCAGCTGGCCTCGGGTTAAATTGACAAATGTCCGGGAACACAATTATAACACATTGATCTTAACCACGTTCTGGTTTTTCCGACTATACTTGAAACCTCTCCGCCCCATACACGTCGGTTAGCTGCCCAGGGTAGGAAAAACGGTCACGGGTTATGTGCATTTCTAGTGGTATAGCAGCTATTACTGCAAATGACTTGACTACATACTCAATCACTGTCAAAACACAACAAGATGCAGCAACCCAGAGAAATACGTTCAAAATCTCTACGGAACTTCTCTAGGGCCAAGCCAGAATTTCACGCCGGAAAGGTATTTTGTACCTAGTTTAAGATATCATTACTCTCTTGATTGCCAGGGAGAACCAAAGCTCCGGCTAATGAAGGCCTGGCTATTGGACGTATCAGGCACCTCGCCTGGAAGGTAATCCAAATATAATGTTACTCCAAACTTTGAGCATCTGAGTTAATGGGTAGTTAGACTGTAATGATGTCGGTTTGCCCGTCATTCAAGAAAAAAGAAAGGATGTAGAGTTTTCTAATATCCTGTTTCTTGGAGGAGACGTATCAACGGCGGTGACGTTAAGCAAGGATCACGCATAAGTTATGTGGTCCCCAACGCTCAGTTTGACAACTCCCCCTGAGCGCCGGGCATAGCCATCTCCATTTTTGCTGAGTGGGGTTAGCAAAACAGACCTCGGTAGTAGGTAGCAGGGTAGCGGAATGGTGGACGCGTTACGCGTACAGAAAGTACAACCGCTGCGGTAAATAGCAGGTAAGAGTCAGTCCCTCCCGACGTCCCTGGGAATATATGACCGATGTCGTCGCGCTCACTTTGCCTCGCCGACCGCATTCGCGGATGGCTTATACGTTTACAGTTGGTCGGAGTGCAAGCAAAAGGCGGGGAATGCCTTTCTGTTCACTCTAAATTTAGTTAGCGTGTAGCGTTAGGCGTGGTCTTAAGAACGCGCACCGTAGAAGTTCACAATTTTCGATAATGAGCGCTGCCGTCGGGTGCAAGGTACTTAGGAAGTGACCAGGTTAATGCTGACGTGTATGGGAGTGATGGGAGTTCTCAAGATGGACACCATCAACATTCCTAATCGATCGCGATTATGCCATCTCAACTGACGCCGATTTAGCACCTAAAAATAGCTTAGCGCCGGATGTCGACCTAACGTTTGGGTATATAAGACGCCTCAGGTTTTCTAGGACTTTGTCAGTGCGGTTCCTCCTCGACTCCGCAATCCAGAAGACTTGTACTCCTACCTAATTTCCTGCCCAGTCGGTCCGAATAAACCCTCATTTCATTTCCCAAATCCGCCTTGAACATCAGACAATCCTTCAAAATGCGTCTTTCCACTTCATACCTACTTGCTGCCATTGCTTGCGCCTCGACTGTGTCTGCTATTGACGCCTTTAGCTCCGTCTCTGGAGCTGCTTACTGTGAGCCTTCACTTTTCTTGACTATAGTTAAAATCGTTGACATTGTGCGGGAAACTGATAGTTTTAACTAATGATCCTGCCGGAAACCAGATTGTAGCGATGAACATCGCCCCGAATGGAAAACTGGTCGGTTTATCTCTGAAGTTTAGAGATTACGCTACCCTAACTCTGATCTCGTCTCTGTTAGACCTCCATGTCCCCTGTCAGTGCTGGAGGACGCGGTGCTCAGGGAATCAGGGCACCCGCACCGGATCCCTTGTTCTCGCAGGGATCAGTCCATGTAAACCAAGCCGCCAAGATACTTGTCACTGTTAATGTACGTTTTTCCCCCTTGTCCGTTGGGTTTTACAGTACTGATTTGTTCTGTAGGCCGGATCGAACACGGTTACCATGTTCAACATCAACCCCCAGAACCCCTCCAAGCTAACCATGGTGGGAACCCCAACTTCATCTGAGGGAGAGTTCCCGATTGCGGTCGCCATCAACGAGAAAGCAACGATGGTCTGCGTAATTAACGGCGGTAAGGTTAACAACATCAAGTGCGTATTTTGAACGATCGCATTTTTCCATTTCTTACCCCTTCTTCGGTAGCTGTTTCACTCCGGACTCGAAGCTTGGATTGGTTGCCATTCCCAACACCCTTCGCTCTCTCGGACTCAACGAAACGACACCCGCAACTGGCCCTGCTGGAACTGCCAGCACAATTGCTTTCAGTCCGGATGGCACGAAGGTCATCGCGGCTGTGAAGGGAACCCCTGGAAATCCTGGTCAGTTCTTCGTCGCAGCTACCCTCGTTATAACGTTGTTCACCTGGCTCCCATAGGCTTCCTTGCAGCCTGGAGCGTCGCTGCTGATGGTTCTCTTTCCGCTGACGCCGTTAAATCCCGCCCGGCTTCCGGTGGATTAATGTTCTCCTTGACCCCTATCCCGGGAACAGATGCGTTCCTCTCCGCTGATGCTGGTGCCGGGTTCGACATCTTCAACTTCAACGGCCTGAGTGCAACCTCCACCGTCATCCCCATAGCTGGCCAAGTTACCACCTGCTGGTCCAGCTATGGTCCCAAGACGGGCAACTTCTTCCTCACTGACCTTGGAAATTCAACCATCACGGAAGTCAATGTCGATAAAAACCTCAAGGGTACCATTGTCAAGGTTCGTCTTTTCCTTGCGCTACTTTGACTGCTATTTTTACTCACAGGCGTTCAGTCGTATCCCCAGGCCCCTGGCTCAGGTACACTCGACAACTCAATCGCGAGCATTGGTGGAAACGAGTGAGTTTTCCTACTAGATTTATTTCGAAACGTTTCTAACCGCTTGACGCTTTAGCTACCTCTACACCATCGCCCCAGGTGCAAACCAAGTTTTAGTAATGTCCATCAGCAGCCCAGGAAAAGCGACTACTTTGCAGAACTTGGATTTCGTAGCTGCAGGAAAGGCCGTTGGTCTCACAATCCGTACGAGATATTTCATCCCTTTCCTCTGCTGAAATACTAATGATCGGATTGTGTGTCCACAGAACAAAATTTCGCTCAAGGAATGGCCACTTACGTTAAGCAGTAAAGTGATCCGTAAGACGGTTACCATTGGTCTCGCTTGTTCCCAATACTCGGGTGGGGATATCAGACATCACAATAATTTATATTCAAGTCGAAATATTTGCTAGTTATCTAATGTTTCTCGTCCTCTGTTCGTGGAGGAGTAATTACCTGCCAGAATATACCATTGTCAAGTTTGAAATTTGTGGTACGGCGGTGTGGCCAAACGAACTGAGGTGCACTTAGTCATCAGTCCTTCTAATCCACAGAAGCGCCGATAACTTCAAAGCACTGAGGAATGGAGAAAGTCCAGGTAAGCTTGGGGAAATAGTGTCTATAAGTGCGAAGATCAATATGTCCGTCGTAATACGACGGAAATGAACACCGAATCCTTATATATTTCGACATGGCATAAAGCTCGGGCCTTATATTCTTGCCTCTGAGTCGAGAATGAACTTCGATAGCCCATTGGATATTCCCAGTAAATATGGCATGACTTACTAACCAGGACTGAGTGACGACCAAGTATGTTTCTCATGAAAATATGGCGAAAGTAAGGCCTGACACACCTTCTTTGTGGTAATAAATTGTGCCTGCTCGGGGTTACATGTCTTGGTTGAAAGGCTGCCGTCTGAGAAGCCTCACTGAGCGGTCACACAGCTTGATAGGACCACGTTGTATTGTCGAGAACGAGACAGATACGAGTACGAGCGTAACGGTAAGAATGCAGAAGAAAGAAAAGAAGGATCTCCCTATATACTGTACGATCGCGTGACGTGAATAAAAGATAAGATAAGAAACCTCGACAGCACGTGTAAGGCTTGCAGCCAGGCTTACATTGGTTCCTCCTTCCAACGTTACATTTCCTCCAGGAGTACTTACGTTGAGATCTTGCTCAAGCTTATTTCAGAGATTGAATTCCAATGATAAAGACCATCTTATATCCGTTGTAGTTCAGAGGTTCGACCTACAAGTCAAGAAAGCGAACAAAATCTGTCTTAATCTAGGTATGACTAGTGACTAGATTGCGCTGCCATGATGAAGAGATTCCAACGAGGTTGGAAAGGGAAAGGGGTGAGGGAGTGCAAAGGCGAAGCGAAGATGTAGTGACTCCGTCAACTACGCCCTAGCAATGTCCAAGTAGTTGGTAGTTACTCGGCGTGACTTGAGACGTGTTGCCAGTTGCGCTGAACGTTTACAGCCAAAAGGTCTTGAAATGGTGGGTTGCGATTAACCAGGGTAGCTACTACAGGGTTTTTATACCTAACTAGCTAGGAAATCTTCCCTGTAAAATTTAAGGTGGAACAAAAATTAGGAAAGAAAATTGCCTCGAGATCGGCATGTGAATGTAGGAATAGATGAAATTAGTGAGGGGCCGTCTCGTGGATAAAGAAATAGGAAGAGAATGAATTCGTGTGCCTGAAGGTAGTGCCGGTAGCTGTCTTGAATAGCGGCCGATTCCGTTGTTCCGCGCACAGTAGGAGCGGAAGCTCCGCAATGAGAGTATGTTCTAAGCCAAAACAACACGCTAAATGGAAATATGAAAAGCCTTTTCCTCTTACTATCCTACAACTAAGCCCAGGCGCAATGGCGAATATTTAGCGAATAGTGGTATCTAAGCTGAATCTGGAAATTTTCCATTTTTTTTCACGCGATTCCATTAAGTTCTTTTGATAAGTGCCAGTTCACAGTTTCTAGTCACGAACTTGGACTTCTTAGGCTGGGCCTTATCCTTTCTATAATTTCTGGGGGGTTAGGCACACATAGGGGCAAAGGAGCTCGGGCTGCGCTGGATTATGACAAACCGAGGACGCCTTATATAGACAGAATTTCCTTCAGGTCTTATCTAGCTATCTTTAGCGACGTTCATGATCGTCGCTAATCCCCATACATATGCCATTTACTTCTCAGTATCTGGACATGCGAATGACTTCGTATGATATTCCTTCTCATCTATACAGGTCTCGACCTCGGCCTCTTTGTCGTGTCCACCACGCCTTTTCTTACTAACGCGAACATCTTTATCGTGTGTAAGTCACCCACGATGGCCCATTTTAAAACGAAGTTAAACCAGGGCGAGCACCCCCTGCACTCCCACCCTTTTGTCCCGCCTTGTTATGCTGTTCACCTACACTAACCATCCGCATACGTTCATATAAATTGCGTTGGTTATACTAAACGGTGCGGAGTCATCTGAGAGGCAATGCTGATCGCATGCGGTATAGATTTGGCCAAAGCTTCCAGCAGAGAAGACGGAGATTTACTGGAAACGTGCAATGTAGTACAAGGTATGTAAGTGCAATAGATCTTTACAACTTATCCATCTTTTTGGGGATTCGCTGGGCGTCTAGGCGATAAGTCATTAGCTCGTCAACGACTCGTACAACCTTTCGTTTCGGAAGCTTCAAATCGAGAAGCCGTTCCCCTCCAAACTACGGCGGCTTTTGTGTTATCTCATTCGATCCGATGCGTTGAAACTGAAGGCAACGGAGAGCAATAATACGAGGTACCCAATTACAATAAACTCAGGGGGAAAGTAAATCCTTCCGATGCCGTATTCTTGTTCATGTCTTGACTAATATTTTGCACTATGTTTATGAGGTCCATAGTACGCCCCTCGCAGAAATTTGGGAAATTATAAATGACCCATTCGAGGTTTCTCAAGTAACCGCCTACCCGCCAGATAATGCTGAAGGGTAGAGATCGGTCATCTTCAAATTTTACCCTTTTCCACCCAAGTACACCAGTGGAAGTTATTGACAGTGCCTTTCTTACATCTCTACTTGCAACGCGTTCCGCCGCAGCACATTCAGCGGATCTATACGAGGTAGGAGGAGTGTTGTCAACCGCGGCCGTTGATCATCCGCTCCATTTCTAAAACTTATGAATGTTGCAATTTGAAAGCCAATCCACCGTACCCGAATAACCGTCATTACGGTACCAGTGAGTCTGTGGCATAGCCTCTTCATTACCCTCCTCTTTTTCTTAGGTATTGAGGGTCCCTGCTGTTGCCCTGCTGACCGTTCTTTGTCAAAAGTCCAAAATGCACGTGAAGGAGGTCCCGTGACATGGCTCTTTCTTAATAATCGCACGCAGCTAGCTGACTTCGCTTTACTCAGGACCATCTAAGAAAGGAAGCGTCGCTTTCCACCCACGCGGCGCACGTGTTGGCGTGGACCTCGTAGCCTATCACTACATGTTCATCATTTCTGTGTCCAGTGGGTCTGTCTCCGGTTATATGTTCCTTACGGAACCTGACAATCGGGAGACCGAAGCAAGTCTAAAGCATCTGAATATAGCACCGTCGCTGGTAATCTGAGGCCACGAAAAAGGAATTCGCCCCCCGAGCTAGTCCAATTGAGGATAAGCGCCGAAGTTTCAACCTCTACAAACCTACATCCCCACAAGCTTACCCCTCTGGATCTGACCGTTCGTCCCCGCGATCCACGATGACGTAGTAAATCCGAAATAGTGCCGAGTCGAGGGCAGATGCAACCCGCGATGCGATCGCCCCTGGATCGTCTTGTAATGACGCAAGTCGAATTGACAAATCGAATCGGTAGTTCGGTTAGTTCACTATCCTTTCTATCCGTGACCGATAGCCTCTGATAGCCTCGGTTATTCGAATTCGACGCCTAAAGCGGATGTCGGTCAATTGGCCATGGATTTTCAATGGCCCATCGAAATTACCCTATCGACTGTGCTTGAAAGACAATCGATGAAGAACGTTAAAGGTAAAATGTGTGACCAATGTTGAATCGATATTGTACAGATTCCTTTTGTCGGATGCACAAGGCCACCATACGTCGTGTCCCGAAGTATGATGAGTTACGGACGAAGTGTCCGTCCGCATTAAAGCATCTAACAGGCCATAAAATGATCGTCTTTTCCGTAATTCAGGCTGCTGATGGGTTATATTCGGGTGGATCATCGTGCTTTAGGCATGTTACTCGGCGATTACTCAAGTCAGGGAAGGAAAGCGCAGAAGATATTGACATTTCATCAGTCTCGGGATGACTAGAACTTGAAGTTATGTGAAGGCGGTCAAGAAGGACATCCCGGCCCACTAAAATAAGTCTCTAAAACGTTGATACATTCATATCCGCTATTGAAAATCTATAGAAGGAAGGCCTTGATAATCAAACGGGAACACTGGTCGTGGTAACCCCCGCGGACTTCTCGAACGAACCGTTGGATGACGAGGGGGTGACTGGAGCGGGCTTTGCGACTGGGGGCGGGTTGGGTTGGAACCAGAAAACAGGATATCGGCGTTGAATGTTATTGGTGATTAGCGCTACGACCAGTGCTAAACTGGAAGTTAAAAGCACCACTGGGAGATAGTACCACCCCAAGTCCCTGATGTCAGGGTTTACGGCGGCAAGAAGCGCTGTTGCACCTGTGGAAGTTGAAATTGGGAATAAGGTCGAATGAAAAAAGGGGAGATTGTTGCGACAAACCTGCAGGCGGGTGCGTGGTGCCAGTCACCTGCATGACTACAACTGACGTAGCGCATGACAATGAGCCCACTAGCCAGAGCAAACTTTGGAACCGCTCCTCTGTTGGGAGAAGGTGAAATAACTTTGTTATGCAGATTCCAGTCAAAGCGCCGAGGAAATGTCCCCCAAAAAGGGGGCGTGGTTGAGCCAGGGGTGCATCTACCGCACCGTAAATGAGGACCGCAGTAGCTCCCTTTTTGAACAGGTATGTCAATCGTAGAATTGAAGAAGCAATGAACGCACTCACATAGCTGGCTACGATCGAGGGTACGCCTCGTTCGATGAAGTAGTGTGCTTGGCCGAAGACTGCTTGTATCAATGATATCCCAAGAAATGATCCAACAAAAGACCAGAACCAAATGATGTAATCAGGCCTTTTCGTCAAAGGTCCTGAGCGGAAACCCAGCCAATGACTCAACCAGGGCGGAAGACGTGAGAGTCGATTTGCGGGCGACATGACGGCGGCTTTCTGAAGCGCAGAAATTAGTGCTAGAATCGATAAACCCAAGTTCACTCACCTTCAAAATCGATAACGGAGTGTCGACGTCGGACGAATGAAAGTAGAGAAGCAAAAAGCTTTTGACCCCGAGCAATAGACGAACCACGTGGATCACGTGATGCTTACTGTCTGCAACACGCCCGAGTCCGGTCATAATGTAACGCAATATTTGATGGCGCACTCAGGACCGCACCATACCCTTATGTGCGACTGCTTTGCTCCGTATGAATGTCGCGCCATAGAGTGGTTGTAACTTTGGTCTGTTGCTCAGACAAGAGTGACAGTTTCAGTAAGTCATGAATAAAGATCGATATCACTCCGTCTATACTTACGTCGACTCTCGAAATGATGACTCCCAGGAAGGAAAACTATGCAAACCAAACTCCGATCCTCGACTTTAGGGCGTTTCTGCCTTGCCTTAGTTGGCAGGTAATTACTATACGAGGACTTACCGATAGAAAATGTCGGATATTCGACCGTTTCTGTCCGCATACGCACATTCCTTTGGAAATTTGGATGGGGCAGACCCCAGTTTTTAAGTGCATTCACTACGTACTAGGTCGGACATTTTAGGCGTAGCTACATCCCTGACTCCATTTTGTCCTCCCAATCACTACAGAGGACGTGCATGTGATCTGGCGGTCCCGACCTTCTAGTTTTCCTTAGGTTTGCGATGGCTTGAACAACTAATGCTTCTAGATTCCGCGTTGACGACGAGCGGTAAACAAGTTCTTTTGGCCATTTGTGGAGTCAGTTGAAACGACGAGCTTTGGGGTTTCAACAAAATAAAAAAATTTGCGACTATATCGGCAGGAGTAGACACACTACTTTGTACACGTCAATGAAAGCAATTACTTGAACTGCATCTTCTCAACTCCGCGAACTAAAACTGGGATGCGTAAAATAGCACATGTCCAAAAATAACTGTTCACTGGATTTTTGTTCTGACTCCTGGCCCGGTTATGCGGAAAGTCATAGGGCATTCCTCTGAACCTGCACCAGTCGTATAGCTGGACCTGACTTTTTTTCTTCCGGGTGGCTTACGGAGCAGGGAACACTTCATTTCTGCATAATTCGTGTTCCTAGGTGTATGCATAGCTTACTCGGCAAGATCCTAGTCTGCCGGTAGATTTACCCCAGGTTGCGTTAAGATCCAATCGTCCACCAGCCACAGAATTCATATGGGCATAGATTTTGAACACAGGCGTCAATCCCTTGTTTGACCCATGGCGGACCCGGTAAACCTCCTTGTCTACTGCTCGAAATGTCCACGCTTGCCATATTATTGACAGAACGCGCTGATGTACCAGTAAATTACGACATCGGGACAATGATCGAACCTCATCAAGACCGCAATGGGGACTCCGGAAACTCGGAGCAACACCTGCTCTATAGCGTAGTTGGGGAGCACTCCTAAACAGTAACGGAAACAGAATTTCAATAAATAGTCGAGCTCTCGACTGCTTCAACCATAACTCTCAACCTCTTCTCGCCATGGCTAGTGTCTCCAACTCTCGTGATAGCTTCCTACCCACGTTTACTGAGGGCATTGTCCTCGCCGCTGCCTTAGTATCCGCAGCCGTTTACCTTTTTTCAAGGTCGCTATCCCAGAAGCGTCTGGTCGACAGTAAAGGGAATAAAATTCCTCATGGCCCAATTGGCCTTCCAATCCTTGGTATGTATTGTTTGAGTTTTCGTCTTATGTTTCCGACTTAAACAAATCGTTCGCAGGATCTTTTCCATTCTTGACCGACTACCCCGAACTCACCCTCGACTACTGGGCCCAAAAATTCGGCTCTTTATACTCTCTTTGGCTCGGAAACCAGCTCTTCGTCATTATTTCAGACCCCAATGTTGTGAAGGATTTGATGGTCACCAACGGTGCCATTTTCTCTTCTCGCAAGGAAATGTTCCTCAAGTCTCAAATTATCTTTGCCGGTCGAGGAATCACGGCAACGCCTTACAATGATCGCTGGTATGATTCTTTACATTCTTGTCGAATTCCTTGCTTACTCCAGGAATAGGAGGAAACATCGTCGTCTGTCCACAGTCTGGCTGAACAAGCCTGCCGTCGATAGCTACACCAATGTCCTCGACTACGAAGCCTTAGTTCTCGTGCAGGATCTTTACCGTCATAGCAAGGGTGGAAGATTACCGATTAACCCTCAGCCACACGCTGGCCGTTGTTCACTTAACAATATGTTGACGATCACATTTGGTACCCGCACGGACGACATCACCCACCCCCTTGTTGGTCAAGCCCTTCGCTTATCCCGCGAGTTCATGTAAGTATTAAAATTACGCATTCTGCCTACGGCATCTCACGGGCTACTTCAGGAATTGCACCGGACCAGTATCGAACTTAATTGACTTCGTGCCTATTCTCCAGAAATTGCCACACTACATGAAAACTCGTGGAAAGAAGCTACACGCCGGCCTCGTCGACACTTATGGCGGAATGATTCTTGACATCGACGCACGCATGAAGCGTGGAGAACAGGTTCCGGATTGTTTAGTCAAGACTCTCCTTCAGTCTCGCGAAGAAGAGCAACTCGATCACTTGGACATGTCGATCCTCTGTTCTGCCTTCATGATTGGTGGGGTAGAGACGGTAAGCCAATCACTGCCTGGCTATTATAACGCGACTTCCGCTGAACTAAATATGGTCTGACAGACCGCTTCTATTATGCAATGGTTCTCAGCACTTATCCCTGCCTATCCCGAGATCCAAGCCAAGGCTCACGAAGAGCTAGACCGGGTAGTAGGCCGAGACCGCCTGCCGACCGTCGAGGACGAGAAGAACATGCCTTATATTCATGCTATTATTAAGGTATTTCCTTCGAAAACATTTCACCTTTCGATCAACATGCTAATTGGTCTATTTTCAGGAAGTCGAGCGTTGCCACAACCCATTCTGGCTCGGAACCCCGCACGTTAACACTCAAGACTTCACTTACCGCGGAAACTTCATTCCCAAAGATACTGTCCTCGTCTTGAACACTGTAAGCCTTTATCCTCTTAGCGCCTACGTGTAATTTTTAACCTTCTGCATAGTACACCATGCACCACGACCCCCAGAGGCACCCAGACCCCCACACATTCAACGTGAGTAACTGCTCAGCCACAAAAATTAAGCGACCTTCTGATTTTGTTTTTTACTTTCAGCCGGAGCGTTACATGGAGGATTCAACACTTTCGTCTGAATCCGCAAATTTGGCGAATCCATTAGAGCGCGACCATTGGATGTTTGGTGCTGGGTAAGTTCTCCTAACACACTCAGCACCTTTCCCAGCTAACCTCGATTTCAAGCCGTCGGATTTGCCCAGGAATGTGGGTCGCCGAACGTGAAGTCTGGCTCGCCATCTCGCGCATGTTGTGGGCATTTAAGATGGAGGAAATTCCCGGAGAACCCATTGACCTCAAGGAATACGATGGTTTGTCCGGTCGATCCCCCGTTCCCTTCCGCATCTCCATGGTTCCTCGTCACGACAAGGTCGTGAAAGTACTGGGTGTTTGAACTCGTTCGCCTAATTCGCTAAAGTAAAATCTGTCACTCATTATTATTATCTCTCGTACGCGCTTACACTCTCCTTCTGTCTCCTCGTCTTATCTTTAACCTACCAATCAATTATAATGTATTTCCTATACAAATTGATGCATTGATTGCCTTTCCCTATAACGTCATTGGAGTGCTAAAGTTTGCTGCGCGCTTCAATAACGATTTCCTTCAAATTCACAGTTCCAATACTCAAACAGGCCCGAAACCACATGAAGAGCAATATCAAAGTCAGCTTAATTCTTCACTGTTATTGGGGCATTGTAGGACTAGTAATGCTTCCAACAGGCCGTGACCCATTTAGTCTACCCAACGATCGAGACCCTCTAGTTTCAACCCGAGTCCGGGCGTTGGTCACTCGATTATCACACCTAACTACTACCAACTGACCTAAGCACGTTACATTTTACTCCAAGCAGCCATTTCCTCCAACAATACGTTGTGTTAACCCCTCCATCCCGCCGCTGATCCCAGGCCAGAATATCGTCTTTCCCTCGGAGTCGTTGTGGGTTTGAACAGAGCAAGTTCGCTTATTTAATCTCAATGTGAAGCTCTCTTATTTTAGCACATTCTCCCATATGCCCGCCAAGGTCCAGCTAAGCCATCTTTCGAACTCCGGTCCCGTCGTTTCCCCAAACAGGTAACTAGAGCGGCGTTTCCAGCTGAACTTGTCAGTCTCCTGAGCCTGTTCCTCTAATGAGAGATGTCTCGTACTCTATACAGTCAGATACTAACCTCCTCCCGATGTCAATATGCGCCCACTGCGCCCATCCGCTCATCATTCCCGCATCTTTTTTGTGCAACTTGGGTAGACCGTAGTATCTCCTTTGTGGAGTCAGTCTCAAAGTGACTAATTGTGTAATCTCAATTTTGATCCTTCAAATTTTGATCTTTCACTTCTACTCTACGTAGACCCGCACTAGGGCAGAATCTAATTATACGAATCGTTTCAGGGCAGGGTCGCGTCTGTTCCTGATTCCTCGGACTTGTCGCGATGATCATAATCGGCAGACACCAGGGTCACGTGTGTGCTTCGTCAGTGTTTATTCAGCCAGAGCACGAGACTGATCCAATTTTGACGCCCATGTCAACTTTGGGTAGCGGGATGATTCTATTTCACCGCCCAGTTGTCAAGATGTCGAGAAACGCAGGCCAGTTACTGGAGGTTAGACGTTGCGTTTTACATTTTTTTAAAGAATGCAATTCCGCCTACAATCGGCAGGACAGAGGTTGGCTCATCCTTCAGTTTCATGACGACGTTGACCAGTGGTGACTTAGTAGAGGATCATAAAAGGAAGAATCGGATAATTAAGGTGTCGAGTAAATCGAGGTAAATAGAATCGTGATCATCGTTTACTATTTTTAGTCCAGCCCCACTTTCTTATCCTGACTCATTCCTTTCATCTTCTGGAGTACTATCTTGAACATGGGGCGGTTCACGTTACTTGCTTGCGAACCATTTCTAATGTTCTGGAAGGAAGACTGATACTTTCAGAGCTTCGACTGCGTAACTCTTACCCAGGTCTCGGCGTGCGCTTTCGTCGGATCCCTTTTGTCGTCTAATCGCCCTCCTTTTGTCACGTGTGGCCTGAAGTCGAAAGGTATATAACGAATCTTGCGGGCTGCAGTTATATTCACAAAACCAAGCTTCCAACTTTTCAAACAGTCTTCAGCTAAACTCACGAACAACATGTCCATCATCCTTTACGATATCCCTTCCCAAGTGGCAGTTAACGCCTGGTCTCCCAACATCTGGAAAACTAGGTGCGCAATTTTAATATCGCAACAATATTTCTATTCTTACAGTCTATTTTAGGTACGCCCTGAACCTCAAGGGTTTGTCTTACAAGACCGAGTGGGTCGAATTCAACGACATTGAAGCCCACGCCAAGAAGCACGGAATCGCTCCCACTTCCACCAACCCCGACTTCTACTCTCTCCCCGCCATCTACGATGCTCCCAACAAGACCTACGTCGCCGGTGCCATCGAGATCGCCGAATACCTTGACGCGAAATACCCCAACACCGCCCCTCTCTTCCCCCACAACACCCTCGGTCTCCAGACCGCATTCACCGACGTCTTTTTGACCAAGCTCGGAAACTTGTGGCAATTCATCGTACCCGCCGTCAACAAGAGCCTCAACCCCCCCAGCGCTGCCTACTTCCGCCGCACCAGGGAGGCCATGTTCGGCGTCACTCTCGAGGAACTCCTTCCCAAAGGCGACAAAGCTACCACGGAGTGGGCTAAGGTTAAGGCTGGTTTCGAAGAGGCTGCCGTCTTGTTCGCCAAGAACGGTGGAAAGGGACCATTCGCAATGGGCGAGACGATCTCCTACGCTGACGTCAACGCCGGCGCGTACTTGATCTGGTTGAGGACCATCTGGGGCGAGAACAGCCAGCAGTGGAAGGATATCTCCTCCTGGAGCGGAGGCAGGTGGGGTGCTCTTATCAAGGGCCTCTCCAAATACGAGACCATCGTCTAGATTTACTCCTCATGCCTGCTAGATAAAACGATTGTAACGTCCCAATGCAATAACGATTACGAGTCTCCATGCAATGATAACAAAATTTAGAACTGATTTGCATGTCTAATGTTATCGGTCAGTCGCACTCGAAGACCGTATGACCGGAGAAATTCTTAAAACAATGATGGATATTAACAAGGTCCAAGTAAAAGTAGAGGGCGATCAATTCACGGGCGACATTGCGCTTGGTTGTTGGTCACTGAGCCGATACTTGTTGTGGTGGAAACAGAATCCCCATCTCCGAGTTTTTCAACAGACAAAAGCTTTGATGACAACAAGACTTCGAAAAATTGGCCACTGAGGTCGGTAAATTCTGTATCTTTACAAAGAATGAGCGAAGTGGTACCCTTCCTCCTGATCGCGCCAAACGACGCCTTGAAGCAACCCGCAGATGAAACCATTAAATATTCCAGACTGTCCCTTTCAGAAGTTCCATTTTCCAGTGAGAGCGTAAGAGTGGAAGCTGGCGATGTTACTCAGAGCCTGCCTGCCTGCTCGAGCTCCTTCGTCTATCGTGCGTTGAAGCTTGGTGGTTGCGAAGCCTTGAAGATTAACTGTTGGCGATGAGCCAGGAGGTGAGGATAATGACGCCAAGCGAGCAACGCTGCATAAACGCGGGTCGAATTTAAGTTGCCGCCCGTCGCACCATTCCCCCAGCAGAAATCGATATCCCGGACAAGCTTGCCGTCTGTTGTGTTCTTTTGATTCCCTGCTCTTATCCCCGGCCATCAGGACCTCTTCGCATCAGGATCTGTTCTCATTATCGACGCCGATTATGGTACAGATCCATTTCACCTTTAGCTCCAAGGTTCAGCTTTTTGGTCAATACCGCCGGCACATTCTCCTTCTAGGGTAGCAGCCTCAGATCCAGATCCAGTTCGCCTATCCTCAAGCACTGTCCACCATTACCACCAGCCGTTCATCCTTTCCTCCAGCGCATGCTCCTCCTCGCCCCTCCGTCGCGGACGCTCTTTGTCTCCCATCTTTCCTCGCTTCTAACACAGATATCCAGAAAACGGTTTCGTTCTGGCCAACTGCCAAGCCAGCATCTCGTTTCATGGCAACATTATGAATTGAATCGCAGAGACGTTGACCTGGAGGAGGCATGCCCCCCACACCCCCGCCCGACGATGATAACATACCAACCTCCAGGCTCCAAGTATATACCCCGTGCATTTCGTGCGAAACGTGAAGCGACCATAGAAAGGACGACAAAACCGAGGAACCCCGGAAAATCTCAACAAGCACTGTTGTGTCGGATTAGCTGTCGGTTTTCGTTACTGAACGTGTTCGCGTTGGTCTTGGCTTTGAAGTACCGATCAAATCGAATGGAGAGCAGGATGGCATTGAGCATAGTATGACGGCGTCGCCGACGGGGCCGACATTCCAAGTATCCAAGGCGAGGTCGGGAGTAAATGCAAATGACGATAGGAAGTGTGGAGCCTGAGAGTGATAAGACAAAAGCAAGGGGGGGTGGTGCAACTTCGTATCCGGTTCCGTTTCTGAAGATGTTTGGAGGTTATCGCTTAATCCTCCCCACCGCAGGCTTAATGGCCATGATCACTCCTCGCCCTCCGTCGCGGTCCCTCCGGCCTCGCTGATGACGTACATATCCGCAAAACGTGCTGTCCAGCTGCCCAGCCAGCATCTCGTTTCATTCCATACACGCGAAACGGCCATAGAAATGACGAAAACGAGGAACCCCAGAAAATCTCAACAACCACTGTTGTGTCGCATTAGCCGTCGCTATCGGTACTGAACGTGTTCTGGTTGGTCCTGGGGTGAAAATCGGGTCGTTCCAGGTATCTAAAGCGAGGTCGGGAGCGAATACTCTACGAGCGACTATGAGAGGAGTGGAGCCTGATAATAGGAAAACAAGGTTGAAGGCGGGGGGTTGTGCCTTCGTTTCTGGTCCGTTTATGAGGGCGTTTGGAGATTGGCTTTATGCTGCAGTTTGAGCCGAAATTCGAATACAACACAGGCCGCACTGACTGTTCAATTCTGAGGCGCCGTCCGAGGGTTTCCTGCGAGATAGAAGGTGGTCGCGGAGGAGGCGATGAAGAACGCGGAATAAAAAATGGGGTAGGGTTCGTGTGGTGGTGGCGGGTTTCGCTTTCGTAAACTGTTGAGTGTCGTTTCATGACTGAGCACTGACGGGTCAAGAGGCATAACTTCAACGGCCAAGCTGTCGCGCTGGTCATGACCTGATCCCATCCTATGACGAGCAGAATCCGAAGTTCGGACACGAAAATACGTGGAGGAAAAAGAACTGGTTCAAGTTTTGACGGAGAATACGTTGAAGAAGATACAGAAGTCTAGAAAGAGGAATGAATGCTATAAGGTTAACGTCGACTTGAGAAAAGAGGAAAAGGAAGGATAACAGTGATGGGTAAAACGTACCATAAATTCTTGAATGAAAGACGGAAGCGATAAAGGCGAAGGATGTTGACGATAGGGTGTTTCTAGCTATGTTTGGGTTTTGGCCTTAGGTTTTGGTTTTGGTTTTAGTTTTGTATTTGATGCGGGTTCATCTTCGCCCTGGCGTTTTCGTTTACCTTGAGTTTTGGATCCACTCTTCGATTGACCTTGGTTCGAGTTAGGTATAGAATTTGAGCCGCCCTTGGTCGTAGTGAGGGCACCGGTCTTCTCCTTCTCCTTCAAGTTGGCCCCAACGTCGGCAGTGGCATTCGGAAGGAAAGTAGCCTCGGTGTTCGCCTCCGGGCCTGGATGCTCTTTCTTCGCCCTTTTCTTGGCGCGCTGTTTGCCTGATTTCGAGAGTTTGCGCTCAGTGGGGGGCTGATACCTGTCATTGAACATCAATGCGGAGAAGGTCAAAAAGGATGAAACGACGACGTACGTAGCACCTCTCTCGACCAAATCAGGCCGCTCGGACAGCGAGAAAGTTATGCGCATAAAAGGCGTTTGAGTTTGGCGCGGGCTAGAGAAAAAGGTCGCGAGAGAACCAGTCAGGCGACGAGGAACTCATAACAGAGAGAAACATACTGGTTACGCCCGCTCAAAGCGTGCAGTATCCCTTGCGCTCTCCGAGCTTGCTCTGCATCTTGACCTTGGTCTTGGGCTTCCGAGTTGGCAGTTACAGGCAAGCCTAGGTCCTCGAGCTTTCCAATCTCGTTATACTGATGTAACCCTTCCAAGCGCGTCGAGTGGGTGGCTTGGAGGTGCTTGGAGAACTCGCGTTTTAGGATCTCGGCGATGGAGATGAGACGCGGTATCGTCAGTGTTGGGTTTGAGTTTGGAGCTGATTTCGAGTCGGAAGTCTGTTTTCCTCCTTGGTTTTGGGGGTGTAGGGGTACGTTCGTCGACGCGACGAGTGGCAGTGTATGAAACGTGACTGATTTCGAAGGGTCGAGGTCCTAGAACGAGAAAAGAGCTCATTTTAGCCACAAAGTCGGATAAAAGGACGAGAACGTACCTCAAAAAAGGCTAGGGCGTTCGCTATCCAAGATTTCATCTTTCCGTGGTTGGTTATGCGTATGACCTTCTCTGTCTCTTTCTGCGCAGCGTCAGTGGTCGGTGCGGTGGCGAGAACAGCTCCGGTAGATGCAGAACCAGATGCTTCAGCCCTTTTGTCCCCGGTTTGCATCGTTTCAGCCATGGTAATATGGAATATCGTAGGGGTTTGAAAGAGAGTCGTTGGAGAGTCGGTCAAAATCAGAAATCAAACATGGGACGCGGTATTTGCGTTTGTTATTTTTACCGTCCGTCGCCCTCTCCATCTTTGATCCGGGGTGCCATGTCCTTGTCTCCGACCTCTTGCCGACCACTCGTATCTAATCTTACCCCAATGCTACCTCCACCCCCTCCCGCTGATAGTTTTCAGGTCGTTCGTATTTCCTCCCTCGCGGCCGCACTCGACAAACTAAACTCCAACATCCCAATCGAGGATCTTATTAAGGCAATAAACGAGGAGGACGAAGCCAGGCGTGTAAAATCTACAGCTCAAGTAACCGAGGCCCAACGCCGCGCCGCACTGTCTAAGTGTGAGTCAGTCCCAACTCCTTTCTCGTTCTCTGATTAAACCTATCCAATTCTTTCAGTCGCCCTCCAACCAGTCGAGGCTACTGCGGGTGTCGAAATCTCCACCGTCTCCAAGTTCATCCCGAATCCTCCCAAGCCCACAAATGTTGACCCGTTAGCGAAGCAACGCCATCGTCGTCTCATTGAACTCACCAAAGAGGCTTTCCCTGACGGCAAATTTCCAGATCCGTTCACATCGACACGAGTCAGTTTGTCTCAGGATGCGGGGACTGTCCAACCGTAACAAACGATATATTATAACGAATTAATTTCCATGAGCTTCGTATTTTCCTCTCAATACATTGATGCACGTACTTCTTTAGTATTCAAAGTTTAGGCTATCCCCTTATCGAAAACAGTTATAATCAGCGGCACCTTCCAGTCTCACAAGAAAGAGCGTACCAAACCAGGACGACGGCCGAACGTCAATCCCGCCGACGACCACAAATACAATACCCAGGTGATATGGTATTTCACGTCTCAAAATATTCACTAATCCGAATATCAACCTCCAACTCGTCATCATACCTATCCACCACCCCCTTGAACATTGCCCACCAATCTTTCATATATCCACGAGCAGCATACGCCCTGGTATAATCCCAATACTCCGGAAACCAACCAGTCCTCTCCCAATCGATAACGACAATCCTACCATCCTTCCAAATAATGTTATGAGGTCCGAGATCGCCATGAGAGAAGACGGTCCTGTACTGTTTCCCGCTAACCTTTGACAGTGCTTCCTGCACGCGAGGATAGGTCTCGGACTGAGCACGAAGGACATCATGGTTTAGGAACTGATGGAAGTCTGAATGATTATCGAACGGGCCCCATACCCCGCTATCCAGTCGACTGTCAATGAGCCCAGACCCATCTACGGCCTGTACATGCTCAGGGTGTGGAGGTTTCAGTGCGCGTAGTTGATCGAGACAGTCCTTCACTTGCAACATCGAGCTACGCTGCTCTTCTGTAGAAAGGCGGTGCCACACATCCTCGAGAAGGGGTCCGTCGATACGTTCTTGGATGATATGCACAGTCCCGCGAATGGAAAAAACATCTAGGACAGCAGGAACCCGGATTGTCGTGTGTCGCGCAATGAAATCCATCGACAAAGCTTCCTGGAGACGTACCCGAGGGCCGCATTTGGTAAATTTCCTGTCTTTGAAGGCAGAAAAGCACAATCCACGCGTAAACCGTCTGAAATAGCGGCTGAGCTCGTATCTGAAGAGCTTTGAACCCCTAAGCTCGGGAACTGGAGAACGCAGATGTGCTGGCGTGCTAGACGGGCTGACATCACTGGTTTGGCTGTCAGTCGGTATTTGTTCTTATGATACAAAGATGTGGCCTTACGTACGAAGTAAGTACTTCGTTGCCTTCGAACTGCGTAGGCATACAAATGTCAAACAGAGAGGACGAATAGCGGAGAAAGAGTGCTGTGAGGGTGTTGTTGTTTGTTTACCGCAGTTGTCGCGTTCAACCATTACATACATAGTCTACACGCGTCGCCATGCTGTTCTTCCTTCCTTTCTCCCACTACGTCGTAGGGAATATACGCTCTTTTTGACAAACTCCAACCAGTCACGCTAGCGAGCTTGTCAGAGAAAGCGGTTGATAATTTTACGAACAGTAACCAGACAACAGCAATAATCGCAAAGTGTGTGAAATATCCAGCGCCGAGAGTGAAGTTACTCGGTGGGCACCTCAAGCTCATCTGCTCCGATCCCCAGCCTAGTTGCGTACAGTTTTAGTAGCTTTTCCTGCCTCGCTACTCTCTCTTCCAGCCCATTCACCCGTTTGTCCGCCTCCTCCTTTTCTATTTCGGTCTTTTTCAGTTTGATACTCAATTCTAGGGCATCTGTTCGACGAGTTTGAAGTAAGTCCGTCATGAGATCCTGGAAGTCCTTAGCGATGCCATTCATCTGTTCGCCTGCGTCATGTAGAAGTCCTGGAGAAGTGTAGTGTAGAGTGGCACCAACAGCACCGCAGTGTTGTGCTCCAATGAATAACCAGCAACCAGTTGAAGCGGCTAGATCGTCGCACTGGACAGTGGAGAATATGGATTAAACTAAGGTTAAACAACGCAAAAATAAACTTACCTTCTCAATTAACCGGTTCATATTCTCCAGGAACCTTTTACTTGCGATTTTCGCTTCCTGTTTCCCCTCCGGGCGAGCATGCTTTCGAACTACATCTAAAAGAGAATAAACTCAGAGGTAAGAAACTTAAAATAAGTAACAGACCATGATGATCGGCACCCCTCATAGCCTGCACAAAACCATGCTTCGGGTTAGCCAGCGTAGCGCGAGAATAATCAGGATTGATTGCCGAAGTGAGCGACGTTGGAAGATCCTGGGACGGAATTGAAGCATTGCAATCAGTTGGTTGAGGCGGTAAGGGAATCGGAATGGGGAACTGTTGCGTTGAATCTGGATTGGAACCAATGAACTGATCTCCATCGGAACCGAGAGGACTGTCAAGCGGAAGCCCAGAGGTATCGTTGCGAACGTCTACGGCAGTCGTTTCAGTTGGTTCTGACGAACTCAGGAGCTTTTCAGCCGACTTTAGATAGGTTAGATTTTGGTTAGTAGAAAAATACAGTGGATTCGTACCTCTGCTCGGAGCTTGATCATCGCACGACCTGCTCCTGTGTGTATGCACTCAATTCGCAGTGGCCTGCCGGTGCATTTATTGCAATGCCTAGGAGCCCTGGTTTTCGTAGTTGAGGGCTGAATGTTGCCTCGACGAGCATTTGTCGCTTCCTTGGGCATTACTGAAGGAAATGGGCGGTAAGAAACGGGTGGTGGTGATGGTGGAAGAACAAGGAAGGTTGGAATGCGGACGAAATTATATAGGGAAATAATATTTCGTTCAGGCAAACCAAATTTCTCCCTTCAGTATATATGTTGTAGACTGAAACTACAAATCGGTTTGAAATCAAATCTTGTTTTCAGTGACCTTAGAACTCAATCCTGTTGACAGTTACCACATTCCCAACAAAGCTTCCGATCTTGTGGCTACATACTACAAACCAGATTCTGGCATTGAAATTAACTCGGTTGATCTACACAGCTTTAGCTCGATGGCTTAATTGGTTAGCGCCCAATCTTAGTTACATTCTAGATTTAATCGCCCAAAAAAACCGATCGATATGAAGCGTATCTCTAAAACGCCTCCATAAGACCGTCGAAGTGGACCTTGGGACTACACCATCACACTCTGAGTAGTTGATATGTAATTTATTTTGGTAACGTGAATGGAGAGAAATCGAAACTAGTGCGAAGCCATTAACATTTCAACCGATGCCAAGAGCCTTTATCCATTTCTCTCGTAATTCTAAATACAAACTTCCCAGCTGGGTAATATTGAACTACATCTAAACTGGCGTGCAAATGAACGAGCTGGACTTGTCGTTGAAATTAACCGTGCTAGACGTGCCAGGGACAGAGGCGAAATTCCAGGTGCCGCCCTGCAAAACCACCTGGCCGCCTCCTCCTTGTGCAGACAGACACCCAAAGTCACTTGGCCAAATTTTAATATCAAGTGTAACACAAAACGAGGAAAACATACGAGAAGAAGGAGCACACGAAACCAGGCGGGATCACAGCGGCGGACACTTCTTGGTCGAGGAAGCTGAGCCCGCCGGTGAAGTTGATACAGGAGTCGGAGCTGACCGGGATGGTCACGCATCCGGTGCCCACATTTCCGGTGCATACGTTCACGTTCGGAGAGATGTCCTTCAATAATGAAACGTAGTTAATTCTGATGCCATCGGTAAAAATTGCAGTAAGAATGGCATACCGCAGCTCTTTCCTCGAGGTTACTCGCGGTCGGCGCAGCACTAGCGACGCTCATCAATACGACGACTGCGAGTCCTTGGACAATGAAGGTTTTGGTGTTGGCGAACATCATTAGATCTGGTTGGTTGGCTTGTTGGTGACTTTTGTGTTGTATCTTTGAGTAAAGCTCGAGAGTGATCTGAAGAGGTGTGGACGTTCAGTTTGGTTTATATACTACAGTCCCTGTGTTACCTTCAAAGACTCGGAGCTTCCTTTCTGTATAATATCCTGTGCTTGCCATTCGAAAACGCCTGGTTTCGACAATTGAAAGAGCTTCTCGACGCATCTACCAAGAATAGATCCGGCGTATAGAAACGCCTGTGCACAGTTTCGAAAGCGCCGACTGAAGGCGACCACGGCTCTGGTTCTCCTTAGTATTCCAACTCAACCCGTGAACCCATTCACGGTAAAAATAACTATTGTTGGTACAAATTTAGACGCTCATCAAAGAACGACGGATATAGAAAGTACCGAGAGATGGGAACTTGGTGGAATCACAAACGAAGCTCAAAGTGTGAGAGTGGGTCGGAAAATCCAAGTGCCTGTTTCCTGGAATGGTATTATAAATTTGTAGACGTCTGGAATCAGGAAACATGTATAAGATGTCTTAGACTTCATCCAGACTGCTGATTTTTACCCGTCTCGTTCGTGGCCTTCCGTTTTTTTTTGACGTTATTGTACTAGAATTTGTCTGTCATTGCTTTATTTTCTACGCCATTGCAACGAAACCCCGCACTTTGGAGACTGCTGCGCCTCAGAATGTTGCGATTTTCTAGATTGCGTAAGTCTGAAATATTATGCCGAACCCGATAACCTGGACAATGATGGTGCAACCTGCAAGTCCAGCGTTGAATAGCGAAAGGCCTTCTGTTCGGACAAGTGGCTAAGCCGTTCGATTTACGAAGGACGGCTACGACAGTTCACAACTTCAACTTCTCGACCCCTCCATCAATCCCTCCAAAATCGTCCAAACACCCCAAGCACCCGGATCAGGAGGGGTATCATCCATCTTCGAACTCGTATAAGCCGCTCTTCCCAAATGCGCCTTCATCCCTTGCGTCCTCTCCGCCCCCTTCTTTGCATCCTCGACCGCCTTGTCCATACTCTCACCAGCGGTGAGGGCATCACAGAATGGAGCGAGGGCGTCGATGAACGTTCGGTCGCCGATTTCGGCGGGGGTATATTGGGAAAGTGTATCCCTTGCGTCTTGGAGGGCATTGGGCCATGAGATGTTGGGGTCTTGGTGGGTTAACGAATTAGAAAGCGCAGTGAGGAAAATAGCAAAGACTTGACTCAAATGACGTTAGCGATGGACGATGGGAGTGAGAATCATAATTCTTACAAGCGCCAATCGTACCTCCCATGTTATCCTCGAGAATATTGCCAACGTCGCCTACAGTGGAGCCGATAGCTTTTTCGTTGAACTTCAGTGAGCCGTTTTCGAGAGCAATCAAAACAGCTGTCGCAAGGGAAAAAGCGAGCGATTGTTCAGTCGAAAAGAAAATGAGGGGAAAAATAAACCGAATACCATTAGCACCTGCACCAAACGTCTCGCCACAATCTCCATCTCCGACGATCGTATCAAATTCCGTGAGCTGATCTTGGACGCGAAGTACACTTTGGCAAGATATTCGAATTGCGTTTTCTATCTTCGACACTGGGAGTTGATGTGAAACGGAGGGCCCACTTCCTTTGGAGGGGTTTATTGATGTTTCGAATAATTTTTGTATTGCTTCGTCTGAGTCGACGGGCATGGCGTTTTGCCACTGCGTTTGAGGGCCTACCCAGGCTAGTGCAGCAGTAGGAGCGTCTAGAAGTTCGTCCAAGTCCATAGTTGAAAGTTCGTGGTGTGCCTGAAGTGACTGTTTAATTCTAGCTGGGTCGAGAATGGATATTGAGAATCCAGGAGCGTTGAGGGACGTCATATAAGACGAGCAGTATATTCGCCTAGGACGTATCCCCTCTTTCGCTAAACAGAGTACTTTGAATGAGAAAGGTGGATATAACAAGCATGGAGCTTACCGAAACAACCCACGACATCATCAACTACCGCCCCCATTTCCAACTGCGATATCCCACCCAAGTTGTTAATAAAAACCACGACACCGTCTCTTCCGCTCTTTTTCAACGCCAGAGAAGTTCCTTTAACCCCGGTCTGCGCTTCTATGAGCATTTCTACCATATGCCGAACCAACTCGCCTGGCTCCCCAATCTCCCTTTTCGCAACCCCTGGCTCGTTATGCAAACCCAGCCCGACCTCGCACTCCCTCTCGCCCAACTTCGTATGCCCTTCCTTCGTCCTTCCAGGTACATGGCAATGATCTAGCCCAACGCCGAGACTAAACAAATTTTCTACCACTGCATCTCCGTACGCCTTCAGCACTTCCAGCGATGCGCCTGTCTCGGCTAACGCGCCGAGGGCCTTGCATACGAGGATATTTGCGCCGAGTCCGCGTGGGCCTACGAACTTGTTGGAGGCGTTTTGAGAGAGGAGGGAAACGTCGTCAGCGACAATCACACTGGAGATTTTGATGGAAGGAAGAGCGACTCGGGCTTTCTCGATGGCGAGTCCGAAGTTAAGGCGGTCACCGGTGTAATTGTTGATGATAACCAGAACGTCTCGGGGTGCAGAAGTGGTATCGTCAGTACCTGAGAGGGAAGCGAGCTTGATCGTAGTAAGGATCTGTTTCGCACTTGGACTTGCGAAGATATCGCCAGCCACTGCGGCTGAGAGCATACCGGTGCCAGTGTACCCAGCATGGGCGGGCTCATGGCCTGACCCGCCCCCAGAGATGACCGCTACGCGTTTTCTGGGAGAGTGGTTGCACAGGTATACTGTTTTCGAAGGAGAATGTCTGCGTTTGGCGGTGTTAGTCGCGTTTTGGGCAGTCGCTGAAATGAAGGACTCACAGGCGAAGTGACGGATTGAGCGCCACTGCTCCTCGCAAAGACTTTAGCACCAGTCCATCCGCCGAGTCGTATAAGTGCTTGGTGGCCATTGGACAAAAGCGTGAGGTGGTGGTCGTGGAATGAGAGCACCTTGGGAGGGAGAAGGTGCTGCATGAGGTCACACGACTGCCTGGACTAAAATTAGCTGGGGAAGTAGATGACGGAGTGGAACAATATATAAGTCTAAGAGCCGAAACACAGCCTTATTAAGGTTCGAAAACGGCGCACTGGCTGCGGGGGGAAAGACCAGGGAAGTCACGGAAAAGTTGAAAAACAAAGAGCGTATTCGTCAGAACTTGAAAGCCGTAACGAGTGGTCTCGTCGTTCTTGGGATAGGTTATAAAAATATAAGGAAGTATAAGCCTCTGTGTATAGTCCGTAGACGCCTATCAGAGACAAGATTCAGGAAAGAAGAGAAGAAAGCTCATGGGAACGGTCAGACATAACATCCAGCCGTGAAGGTCCTCAAACGACAACTGCCACTTCAGCATAAGTCTCCCTAGACCATGCACGCTCTGCTATTCGATCCTACTTGGTTCGATGCCATCACATGCTGTCGAAACGGAAACACATCGCCGTTGGATCGACGGGGAAGGCCAGGAAATATGTGTTAATGGATACAGTTCCAAGGCGAAATACTTGAACGTTTGAACCCCGGAATCTCAGAATGACTCAAGACAATGTTCCAACTAAAAATATGAAATTTAGGGGCCTGCACTTTAGTCAGATTGTACTCATTTAACATTATGGCATAACTTGAAAATATCACCTTCAAGTTCGTCACCCAAATCCATTTGCTTGAGCTCGAACCTCCTCTGAGTCAATACAATCCTGAAGTCGAAAAGGGATTTTTTTAATATCGCATTTGGTGGAGCAGAAGCCAAGGGAACAGTATTTCGTCAGAATTATGGACACGAACGCAGAGGACAAGATGGAGGATCATGACAATGATCGAAAATCAAATTTTCGATCCCTCAAGAGGTCACATGACCTAGCAGTCCGGTTCGAACAATTTTGAATGTCGGATATTTTCGCGTCCGTCTTTTTTCCTCACTTCAATCATGCAGCCCCAAACGACTCTTCCGTTTGATATCTTAGCATACACCATCGACATACTTGCTGCTGAAGACGAAGGAGATGGAGGTACCAAGTCTCTCCAAATGCTATCACGGACCTGCAAACTCATGGTACCACTATGTCGCCGGCATCTCTTCTCATCTCTCAATCTCCTCACCAAATTTCAGTCAAAGCGCTTCGGTTCTGTGCTTTTCAGAAATCCCAACATCGCCCGTTACGTGAGAAGCCTGAAGTATGACATCTACAACCCCATTGACGACCACGAACCGAAAATTCTCGACTTGCTAAAAGAGCGTTCCTCCTCCTTACAATCGATTGCACTCCTATCGCGACCGGGATTCGACTGGAATAAACTGCCTGAACGAATACGATCATCCTTGGTGTTCATGATTCAATTACGTTCCGTCACCCACCTGAAAATCCAGGGCTTCAAGAACTTTCCATCAACTGCGCTCGCGCTCTGCGATAATCTCATAGATCTCGTCCTTGAGACGCTTGAAGTGGCTCCTCCTGAGATTGGTCAGGTCATCTCGCGTAGTAATATACCAGCGCCAGTGACGATATTCGCCAAGACCAACACCTACAATGGTCTCGTGGTTCTCATGACATCTCCGAGTGCACAAGCAGGCCCACTCGTCGATTTTAGTCGTCTCCAAAAAGCGTCATTCGATGTGGACTCCCCAGTTGACATTGGTCATGTTGGTCAACTCCTGAAGACGACAACGCAACTCCAATCCCTCAACATAACATGTAAGTAACGAGCAACCCACTTATTTTTCACAGCCTGACGAGGAATTTATGTAGCCTATGTGCCATTAATTTTGACCGGGCTAGGCACGAGCCTTATGGTTAACGCGTACCGGACGCTCAGATCAGTGGCGCTCGGCATCGCCATCTATAGATACGATTCCGAACGGCTGCGTGGACTCAGCAGAGAGCTCAGATATCTCTCGGGGAACAACATCCTCCAAGTGTTTGAGCTGGACGTGGTGATTGTACCAAACCTAGCTGAGACGGAGGAGTGGGCCGCCATTGACCGGCTTTTGACTGAACCTGGCGCGTTTCCCATGCTGCATCGAGTTTCTATTGAGATTCGGTGGTATTCTGATGGCTGGGAAGTGGGAGCAATCGACGATATCTTGGGTAGATTGACGAAGGAACGATTCCTGCGGCTGGTGGAAAGCCCTGTGGTTGAGTTTAATTTCTCTGTAGATAATCTTCATGTCTAAAATAATGGCAACATTATCGTTAGATGGTCTATTTTTGAGCGCTTGGAGTAAAAAGGAGGGATATCTGGATGGACGTCCAGCAGAGCTGGATCCGTCGCCGACTCGCCGATTTCATCATCTGTGTTTTTTTTGACCTTGCGTTGGGCTCTTTCATCGAAATAAAAATTCTCAGTGAGACTTAATCATACAGTATTTGACCGGTCCTTTGTACGGAAAAAATGTATCGAGCTAGTTAAACAGCCAATAAGCATATTTCCAAAAATATTTTTTCATAGAATTTTAGATATACATCTTGAGCACTCGTGTACCAATTTTCGGAGGAATCAGTGCTGGTAGGATGAAGATATTCGAGGCGCGAGACGACATGTTGAAAAACCGGCAAATCGGCTCCTTTGTACACCGGACCTCATCACAAATTTGTAATCAGTCAACTCAATTGGGCCAATACTAAAATAGCCGCGATGATTACGTACTGACCTGTCATCCCCCTTTTCCTCCCTCCGACGGTAGTTTGTGATTTTCTTCACGAGTTCTCGGTGTATTTGCTTAATTTTTTAAGTGGGCAGTTCAGGTAGCTTATAGGAGTGTTCTGAATATAATTTAACGGGTGTTCAGGCTTGAATATGGCATGCAAAAATGAGAAATACATATTTGATGAAAATGACCAAATCAGGTGTTTTCGACGTCATATTTTTCACACCGTCCCTCCTCCGTAAATTTGCTGTTTCGAAGACGTGTCAAGAGTATTTCTACGAGTCAGAACATTTTTATTGCATTTATAGCTATTTCCATTGAGACAAGTTGCAGTGTACAAAGGACCCATGGTGTACAAAGGACCGGTCAAATACTGTACCTGCATCACAATAAAATAGGCACTTGCAATGAAAGCCAGAATCATGAAAATGTTGAGGTCGTATTATGCTTTGACTTGTACCCACTTTGCCCAAGTTAGCCAAGCCCCGTCGAGAGAAACAACAGTTCCAAAAGGCCTATAGATCAGAGGTGGCCAGGGACCGTTCTGAGAATACTTTCACGTCCAAGTTGATGACGGTGGGCGTTGACTGATTTCGGGAAGTCGCAGGCCTTCGGAGTAAGGAGCTTGTGAAGATCAATGGACCGGCATTGAGCCTGTGAGACGTGAGTTGTCAGGAAACGGTGCGACCTAATAGAATTTAACACTCTGAAGGATACGTGAGTTATCACACAATCTCCTTTGGTACAAATTACTGATATCAGAATCCGAAATTATCGAAGCAATCCTCTCTCAGGCTGTATTTTAGATGGAGGTCCGTATCCCACCTCCACGGACTATCCTCCCGTGCAATGATGTTGACTCCATCTATGACTGGATTGAGCGTTTGTAGTCCTTCGACCAATATCTCTTGCGACTCCCAGTGCTCCACTGTAAGCTCGACTCCCTTGATGGCGTTTCTTCCACTTCCGAGATTGAGCCAGGGGGTCGTAGAGAGTACATCGAAAAGGTGACCAACATCTTCATACTCTTTGTTATATGTGAAGTGCAGCTGAATAACGAGGTATTCCAAGTTCGGAACGTATGCAGTAAGTTCTTCGATATTTGATGACGTTCTCGGAATCAAGCCGCGGCTCTTATAGTCTGGATCGGCGGGTATACTGTATGAGAGGTGCAGTTCTTGTACTGACGGTGTTGAAGTCAGTAGCTCGTGAAGCTCCTGAACGGTTAACGCTGACGCAAGGCGAAGGCGCCTCAATTCTGGGAGGCGGAGGTTTTTGAATAATGGCTGAGGGAAATTCGATGGATCCCATTTCAAAACGAGCTGCTGCAGCCGCGGGAGCGTGCAAGTCGGTGGATCGTCCTCGGCCGGCTCGTCGTATCCTAACCCTCGAATGTGAAAAATTCCGGATTCTAAGTTTCCGCATTCCCTAATCATCGCGAACCACGCTGGTGTGGACAAACCGGAGTCGATTAAAATGATATGTGTGAGTTGGGACCAGTCTACTACATCAAGATCCTGTTTCTTGAAAAATATCGAGTCCAATAGGATTCGCCTAACAGGTTGGTCGGTGGGGAAAGGAATAAGTCTGGGATCATAAGACATATTGAAAGAAAATTTGTGTGAATTTTCCCTGAATCCCCGGCTCCCTGGGCGTAGCAAGAACGTATCGGCTTTCAATTCCGAATCGGGCAAGTTTCCTCCGAAATGGGTCCTTAACGCACAGGCGAAATCGATGTCGATGTCAAGGTGTCGAGCTGCAGATACGAGGCTTAACAGCGATCCGTCAGACTTACCCACTTTAAACTCTGGATTTCCCTTCACCCACTGTACCATCAACCGCAGCCTGGGTCGAACATGGCCTAATTGTAGTTTCCACCATCGTAAGAAGTCCAGGTCCCCTTTGTGGATGCCCTCGCTGAGAAGCATGCGATTTGGGACTTCAGCATATATGCGCAAGACGTGATATAGGTCTATCCAAAGACGCGGTATCCCGAGTGCAACTGCTCGCCAGTAGGAGCAGATGTGGCAGAGTAACATCGGCGCGATTTTAGTATCTGGTTGTCGGTGGGTCATAGCGTCCGGAGGAAGACAACCTGTAAATATTTCTTGGAGTATATCCAGAGGTAGATCTTGGATTTGTATCCGAGTATGTGTCATCGTTCTGAATTTTAGAATGCGTTAATGCCATCTTTCAAATTCAATGGGTAGGCCTACCTCGCAATCGCCTCAAGGTGCTCCTCGCAATAGGGCGGTTGTTTCGAGGGAATGGGATAGTTTTGGTTTGAGTCCCAAGGGCTTTATATACCACAGAACAACGTGAATGATTGGCTGACTGCCTAAATTTATCATGCGAGCTTAGCCTTCAAACCTTCAAACCAGAGTGTCAATTGCTATCAGGTCGCAACGTCCTCTGAGAACCCTCGGAGAAAATAGACATTGCTATGGGTTCTTTGATCTTCACAGGCTCCCTACTCCCAGGCTTCAGAGTCAGAGAAGACATCTAATCATCGCCGAGATTGCCTTCGCGATCAATGATATTCGAAAGAGAAGTGACCGTCCTCTACGAAACGACCAGGAGCGGCGACGAGGATATGTTCATGCCCAAGGTGATAACAGTGGGCGTAATGATTTGGGAGCTGGTAAATTTTAACGGAGTCAAAGCATACATATAAAACAATTATACCCATTTGCTTTTGGTCCATATTACCGATATCCGAATCCGAAATCATCAAAACAATCCTCTCTGAGGAGGTCCTTATCCCCCCTCCACGGACTATTCTCCCGTGCAACTATTTTGACGCCGTCTATGACTGGATTGAGCGTCTTGAGTTCTTCAACCAAGATCTTTCGCCAGTTCGACTCCCCATCCTCCACAGCAAGCTCGACCCACTTGATGGCGTTTCTTCCATTTCCGAGATTGAGCCAAGGGGTCGTGGAGAGTAGGTTGAGAAGGTACCTAACATTTTTGTACTCCTCGTTATAAGCGAAGTGCAGCTGAATCACAAGGTGCTCCAGCTTTGGAAGGTATGCAGTGAGTTGCTCGACATTGGATGACGCGCTGGGTATTAAGCCGCGCCTCCTATGGTTTGGTATACTGTGTGAAAGATGTAGTTCTTGTACTAACGGTGTTGAAGCCAGTACTAGGTATAGCTCCTGAACGGTTAACGCTGACCCAAGTCGAAGGCGGGTCAATCCGGGGAGATGGAGGTTTTTTAATAATGGATGAGGGAAAACCGATGGATTCCATCTTAAAACGAGCTGCTGCATGCGCGGGAGCGTGCACATGTGTGGATCATCCTGCGCCGGTTCGTTGTGCCCTGAGCCTCGAATGTGAAAATTTCCGGATTCGAGGTTTACACATTCCCTAATCAGTGCGGACCATGCTGGGGTTGATAATCCGGTGTCGAATAAGATGATATGTGTGAGTTGGGACCAGTCTACGACAGCGAGTTCCTGTTTCTTGAAAGATATCGAGTCCAATAGTAATCGCCTAACTGGTTGGTCGGTAGGGAAAGGGATATGCGTGGGGTCAAAAGGCCTATTGAAAGGGAATTTGTTTGAATTTTTCCTGAACACTAGGCTCCCTGATCGTCGAAAGAGCGTATCGGCTTTCAAATTCAAACCGGAGAAATTTCCTCCGAAATGGGTCCTTAACGCACAAGTAAAATCGATGTCAATGTCAAGGTGTCGAGCCGCAGATACGAGGCTCAACAAAGATCCGTCAGACTTGCCCACTTTGTATCCAGGACTCCCCTTCACCCACTGCACGATCAACCGCAGTCTCGGGTGAACGGGGCCTAAGTTTAATGACCACCACCGTAAGAAGTCCAAGTCATCCTTGTGGATGCCTTCTCTGAGAAGCATGGGGTTTGGGACCTCGGCGTATATGCGCAAGGCGTGATATAGGTCTGTCCAAAGACGCGGTATCCCGAACGCAACCATACGCCAGTAGGAGCAGACGTGGCAGAGTACTATCGGCGCGATCGTAGTGTCTGGTTGTGGGTGTGTCATAGCGTCCTGGGGCAGACAACGTGTAAATATCTCCTGGAGTATATCCAGAGGTAGATCTTGAGTGGGTATCCGTGTGTCTGACATCGTGCCTAGTTGGCGGAATTGTTAGAAAGTTAATGCCGTCTTTCAAGTTCAATGTGCAGGCCTACCTCGTAAGCGGCCTGAAATCCTCGTCAACTGGAGATTGTGTCGATGCAACGCACTGGCAGAGGTGGGACAATGCGCTGAGTCACAGTGTCAATCAGATCTTCACTGCAACGGTCCATGGCCTAGTCATGTGGTAGTCTTGCACAATCAAGTTCGGTCAGTTGATCAGCACCCCGTCTATGCACGAGTATAGAATAAAATTTCATGCATATGAGCATAGTCAAGTTTTAGCTTCCTGGGTGTAGAAAGAATGTATTGGCTTTCTTCTTTGGTGGCAAACTGCCTCCGAAAAAGGTCCTCAACGCAGAGGCAAAATCGACGTTGATCTCAAGGATAACATCCTCTGAGAACTCAAGGAGAAAAAAGAGATACATTGACATTGTTGCTGGTTCTTCAACTGTTCCTATATCTTTCAAGCGAAGTAGAGGAACAACACAGTCGTAGTGATTGAGCAAATACATAGTGGGGATACACGCTCGAGTATGGCCCAGAATACAGCATCTAAATAAAATAAACCCGCGTCAGTAACGATGATAGAAATACCAAAACAAAAGAACCCCAAAGCACGATAACACTCACCTTTAATACACGCACACGCATACACCCAGTTTAATCGTATCACCTTGACGATCATGATCACTCCTCTTCCTCTTCCTCCTCCCCTTCCCCCTCATCTTCACGGATCCGCGACTCGCCCTCCCTCTCCTCGGCCTCCGCCACCAGCCCTCGTCTCCCCGCCCGCGCGAGCTCCCCATCCACCTCCCGCCTCAGCCCGCCGACCACCTCAAGCGCCGCGCGGATCTTCTCGCCTGAGCCCACGCTCGCAGCTGCTCTGTCCAGTTTATCCACCGGTGTATGTCCCTGCCCTTCTCCCAACCCTTGTCCTGCACCGGAACCAGTAACAGTGCCGGTGCCAGTATCGCCTTGGCTCGAACTTGGGCTCGGGCTCGGGCTCGGGCTGTGCCCCTGGCCTTTAACGAGCAGCCGCCCCAGAGCCCAATTAACGTACCCAGTTTTACCAGTCTCCCACACTCTCTTCCCCGACCCCGTCGAGCCGGATGGGGGCGTGGGGATGGAGGACGTGGGCGGGAGGGACGAGGAGACGAGGGCATGGTACATCTCGAGCGACCTCCTCTATCGCCACCTGCTCCTCCTCAGGCGTCACGCTGAGGTCCAGCCTTTCCTGGTGCGGGAGCACGATAGACCCGTCGAGCTCGTGCGGGATCATGAAGCTGTTGCGGATACACCACGCCTCGAAGAAGTCAAAGGCGATGTCGGTGTGATGCTCGAGCAGCGTCTGGAACGCGACGAGGCCATGCTCGACTTCGTGCGTCGTCGCATCTTGGCCCTGGTCTTGGTTCGTGTCTACTGCCAGCTGAAGGATCAGACACGCGCTCATCGGCCCACTTCTGGAGGAACTCCTCCATGCCGTTAACTCCGTCCTGCACGGCGTAGTTCGCGATGTTGATGATGTCGTCTAGGTGCGGTGCGTTTTGGATCTGCGTGCTTGATTTGCTTGAGGATTGGGCTTGGGGAGGAGGCATTAGAGTTGGAATTGGAAGGAGAGCGCGATGGCGGTGATGGACGCGCAGAGAAAGACGCGGTGGTGTGATGAGATTAGAATGATCAACGGAGATGGGAGCGCGATAAGCTCCGAAATTAACAGGAACAACTGATCAGGAGTCCAGCCACCTCGCATGAACATTACCTGACGTCCCTCGCGCAGGGCCAATGACTCTATACAATTTCGGGAGGACGTAGTTGGCAGACGCATGTTTGTACGACGCCAAGAACGAGAGAAGAATCAAGATGGCGGGGGCGAGGAGAGGAGGACAGCAGATAGGGGGGCTGGCAGATATGGACACCTGTCACCCACATTGACCAAGAACGAGGGGACGACAAGCGGACGAGATTTACTTCATGGTCTTCTCATTCTTGCACGCTGCCATTGACTCTGCCCTTCTTCTGGTCTCTGTGGAAATTCTCTACACCGCCCGCATCGCCGCCTAGTCATATGTAGCCGTCCTTTCCTGTTCGGCGGTCGCCATCTCCTTTTACTGACAGACAAGTAATTATTTACATTAATTCAATTTATTTCTACCTACATGTATGGATGATGAGAAATCTGCAACTGTGAAGAATAATGGCCTTCAAACCTGTACAACAATCAAAGGTAAGTGCTGTTTGGTGGGCGGGCGTGACTGATCGAGTAGGCAAGGTCTGGCGCGGAGTGTCCGAACCATGGGTTGGAGGGTCGGAATCTCGAATACCGCAACGTCCTCGATCAAACTAAACCTTCTGAGAGGTCAGAAACCGGCGACGTGTAACCATGTCGAGTTCCAGACGTAATAATCCTACTTGAGCTATATCTTCCGGGGTCAAAATGGAAAGGTCGTAGAGTTGCCGTTTGTCGTAGTTGTGAATCTTCGGGGCGTCTAGAAGTAGCATGGCGACTTCGGAGTCGACGACAAATGGCTTGTTGCATGATTTTTGGACCAACCAGGACATAATTCCCGATATGCCTAACAAGAGGTTGAGAAGGAGCCAAAGATACACTCGCCACTGTGAAACAGAGGCTTGAAGAGTGCTCGTAAGTGCGATGTCGACGTCCGTGGATAATGATCCGACGCTCGGTTGGAAATGATTGGTGAGGGCGACCCAGGACGCTTGATAGGACCGCGAGAGCACGGCACGCACAAAGTTATCGATATCATTGATTGATGACGGAACTGAGACGTTTCCTGCAGTAGTATATGTGGTTAATTTTGGTGCCAATCCCAGTGCATGAAGAACCATCTCATCGTCTTGAAGTTGATCGGTGGTGACAGTCCGGTTTTCACTGTCTGCTACGAGGAAGGAAGAAATCCGGCATCGATCGCAAGTTACGACGCCAGCACTGTAATTCACATTCGCAAAGGCGAAGCAGTTTGTGACATTGGTTCCGTTAAGAGCGCCGGGCGAGAAACCCTGATAAAGGCCAATGTCTGGCGGTATTTCCCCGTAATACTTCGTGTTGGAACGAGTCGGGCAACCACTGGCTTCAGGAATTCCCAATATTCGATCAACCAAAGTCACCAATAACCGCGTCTCGGACACTTGAGATGGTTTTGGAAATGCAGGATTTGATACATCTGGTCCCCAGGTTTCGTCTGGACGAGGGACAATTGCGACAAAGGGATGTTCTGCATCGCGGAAAGGAGAAAAATTCCCGCTATAAAACGCAGCATTGCGTTGTTCGTCGGGAATAGAAGTGGGGTCTTCGATCCAGCGGAGGGAGTGAATAATGAAAGCCGGTAAGGTGATATTTTGTAGGGTAGAGCTAATAGGAAGGTTCTGGGCGCTAGGAAGAGCTCGCTTCATTGAATTTGGTGTGTTATCGCTTCCTAAAGCTAGGCCCCATTGAAGATCAGAGATTCCTCCAGCTTCGCGAATGATCACGTCGCCGATCTGATCAGGATACTGCGCGTAGTTTGCCCAGCTTTCCCCAGCGGCGCTAATAGAAATTCCACCAAGTTGCTTCTCTCCTGGAAACAACGAATGGGACGGCGTCCAGGAAATGGAACCTGTCAACAGCGGAGAAGAAAATTGGGAAGGAAAAGAGAACAGGACGATGAGACTGATGAGGAGAGTTATGTTGGTATTCTTGCCTTTGAACCGAGCGGGGAGACTCCAAGTCAACATCCATTGGATATCACCCAAAGTTAAGCCATCCTTCTCAAGAAGGATGAAGACGCACCGTCGAACCGTTCCGGCTGTCCATAACCCACCGAGGAATCGGATAGTTGTCAGACCAGCAGATATAGCGGTCGTTACATCCGTTTGCAACCAGGCGTAACCCAGGTGGCTAATGGAACCATCTGGCTGCGTGATCTCCAGCATGCGCGAGGTAGAATCGAAGATACCGCCGTCAACCAACTTCAACACCACGACGACCAGGAGAATAGAAAGGATGGTTTGTAATGCCAAGGGCCAAAAGGTAAGAAGAATTCGCTTCCTACGGTTTTCGATTTCATCCCGACATTTGGTATTATTGTCGTCCCAGGGCACCGCTGTCGACGAAATGAGTCCTATGCGGCGTACAGCTAGCGTTGTGAAATTGCGACCCACTTTGGTTCCATGAGTTTCCCAACAACTTCATTTCGTCGTCTGCCGTGGGGAGGAGGGACTTGGCTGACTCGGGATGAGCTAAGTATTCTTCTGCATTAAGGGAATGCAACGGCACCATAGGCAATAACTTACTGCTAGGAATCATAAAAGGGTGAAGCTCGCAAGAGGGATAATGTCGATCAAAGACTCTGAAAGAGGACATTTATAGCTGAACGTGTTTTTGCGCCGTTTCCGGGAGAGAGCACGTGGGGGTCATGGCATCAGTTTGATGGCGTTCATTGTTCAAACTTGAGATGAGTACAATGCTTCGCCGCTTAGCACTGAATCGAGATTTAAGGCGACCTCACCTTCGACTTCGCCTCCGTGGATTCAAGTTTGTTCCATGATCTCCTCCGGTGTTTAACAAGTTCCATGCCCCCCACGGCCGTAAAAAAAGCATAGGCTGAGGACCCGCTCAAGCCTAATTGGCCGCAGGTGCAGTTGGGCGGTCATATATCTGACCATCCACTTGTTGACCTAACGCCTACCTAACACCGTGCACGCAGAACTGCTCAGCTCGTTTCTACCCTGTACGTTTAATTGCCGGTTGCTGCATTATCGAGGCTGTGAATTTTGTCGCGGGTCCGATTAGAGCGACGGAACAAGTACAATCAGCCCCAGTGGACAAGGCTTAGTACGATAGTGATATCGATTTGTGTCTGTTCGCCCAAGCGGCAAGCACAGTTGAACGATAGTACAAGATTTGGTTGATGAACAAAATCAATGATCCGGGCATGATTGCGTATGATTTGTCTCTGTTATTTTCGGACCTCATCGCCCCCCCCCCCCCCATTTCCGTTGATATTATATCTTATCCGAGTCACACCACCACGTCTTCTGGATTCCCCTGCGCGTCCATCACCGCCATCGGGCTCTAGATCCAATCCAATGCCTAATCTCCTGCTATGCGGGGCCCTGGGCTTTTCGCCTCCTAGACGACATCATCAACATCGGGAACAACGCCGTGCAGGATGGGGTGAACGGCATGGAGGAGTTCCTACAAAAATAGGCTGACGAGCGCGTGGCTATCCCTGGTAGTTCCAAGCACAGAGACACAAACCAAGACCAAACCCTAGACAAAACCCAAGACCTCGACGCGACCACGCACGAAGTTGAGTAAGGCCTCGTCGCGTTCCAGACGCCGCTCGAGTACCATACCGACATTGCATTTGACTTCTTCGAGCCGTGGTGTCTCCGGAACATATTCATGATCCCATCGGAGCTCAGCAAGTCTATTGTGCTCCCGCTCCAGGAGAGACTGGACCTCAGCCTGACGCCGGAGCAAGAGCAAGCGGCGGTCGAGGAGGTCGAGAAGCTGAGACAGAGGTTGGACGGGGTTGGTTCTTTTCGATTTGTTACCTACCCCCTGGTGTTTTCTGACGCGTTGCCCCAGTAGCACCGCAAACTCAACCGCCTCCTCACCCGTGCTATCCGCACCTCAACGCGCCAACTAACGCACGCCGAATCCCGGCTTTCCTCTCTCTCCCATCTCGCCTCCCTGGCTTCTCCCAGTTCATCCCCTCCTTCCCCCACCCACCCCTCCTCATCCCGTCAAAACCCACCCCAAACACCCCTCGCCACGATCCCACCCCGCTTCCTCCAGATGTCCTCCATCCTCCCTCCCGCATCCGACTCGGCGGCGTCGGGGAAGAGGGAGTGGGAGACGGGCAAGACAGTGTATGTTAATTGAGCGCTGGGGCGTCTGCTCGTTAAAGGCCAGGAGCAGGAGCAAAGCCCGAGCCCGTGTTCGACCCAAGGCGATGCTGTTGCTGGCACTGGTGCTTGTGCAGGGGAAGGGGAAGGGCATACACCGGTGGGTAAGCTGGACAGAGCAGCTGCGAGCGTGGGCTCGGGCGAGGAGATCCGCGCTGTGCTTGAGGTGGTAGGCAGGCTGAAGCGGGAGCTCGACAAGGAGCTCGTGCGTGCTGGGCAGCGGGACAGGGACAGGGTTCGGGGGCTGGCGCTGGAGTTTGACGAGGGTGAGGACGAGTCGAGGATGCAGGAGGAGGATGAGGAGAGTCTGGACATCGAGTGATCGTCGATGTATGCGTGTATTTTAGGTGCTAGCGTGTTTTGCGTTTCTCTCTCTCTTGTTCTTGTATCGTCACTGACGTGGAATTTACTTTAGATGTCGTATAACTTGTATTCTAGGTCATACTTCAAACGTGTATACGCTATGTATACGTATATACCCAATCGTCATGATCGTGTTTTTCCCTTCCTGGCCTCATCGTCCCCGTCCCAGTCGCAGACATATACGCGAGTCGCTCCAAACACGAATCAGGATTGTAATCTACGACGGTTCGACGTAATTCAATATCTCAGGCGTCGTGTCAGTGGACGATTCAAATTCTCTGCTTCCTCGTGATGGCATCGGGCGCGAGGGCGCGTCGTTCGGGAAAATTTACGGTTAGGGCTTCTCCTCTTCCACTCACATCTTCGAGGATGGCCCGCAGCTGTGAGACATTCAGTCCTTAACAAACTGCGTACACGATATCTCTGAATTGCAGGTATGAATATCCTCATGAATCCGGATCTCACAAGTATCTTCATTGGCACTTTCACGGAAAGGAGGAGAAGGAGACTGGGGTGTAAGTTCGTTCCCTGGCTCTCCCGCTCGCTTATATCGAACAGAACTAATTAGAACTTGAAAGGTTTCTACTTCTACCCGAGCAGACGGCGGCGTAGTCTCTCCGATCGGAACTACCTAGCGAGGTCCCCCACTAACACAGAGGATCCTATTGAGCTGGCTATCACAGGTCGTTCGGAATCGCCGATTTTCCTGCGGGGCTCGCGCGTCTTGTATAGTGTGTCGAACTGTTATCGGAAAATCCTCACGTCGTTAACCTTCGAGTTGGGAATGCGAAAGCGTGACGGGCGTTGATTCAGGCGGTTGGAATATTAGTCCACAAGCGTTGACGAATCTGAAGCGATCCGAATATTGACTGGATGGTCAGTGGCTGCTTGACTTCCACGTCGCTGGAGTCGTCGCGTGCCACTGGCTTCGTGGTTATTTTGGCGGCGTCCATCGTTTGAGTCTTTGTCCCTCTGTACTTACATCCCGGCGCTTTTTGTAGTCTCCTTTGCCTTGGTCCATTCCCGACTCTATGCCTCGAACCACTCCTGGATCTTCCAGTGCCGTTAACTGCTGGGATCGGAACGTTGAACGTTGATACTTTTGGTGGTTGTATCCTCCGGCTTCTAAATTTTGTTCTTTGCGCCAAATTTTAACGTGAGCAAAGTAGAGGTTGTGGGAGCTGCGGGTGGACCATAGCCTCCGGCTTCCGAATTTTGTTCTTCAAGTCAAATTTGAACGATACCAGATGTTGGTAACAGCCAAGGAAACTAAATGCCAAGATTTAAATATAGGGAAATAAACAAGTATCACCCTATTGTAAGGCAAGGTGCAGGAGTGGCAACATCTGCCCCGAATGATTCCACGTATGATTGAAAAGACAAAACTCATACATCATCTGTGATATAATAATACAAGGTGTACCCGCTGCTGTATTTTTTCTCAATCCCAACTCGGAAACCTGGTGGTACTGAACCAGAAGATTTCTCCAAGTACTTTGCCAATATCTGGACTAATGCCTGAAAATCTTGGGGTTCAGCCTCGGATGAATCGGATCTCACAAGGCATTCCTGTCGAAAGGAGAGATCTCCAGTATTGAGCAGTTCAATGAGCGGCCGGTGATACCCAGCCAAAGGAATAAGGCCCTGAACATAATTCAAAACTTTACAATGAAGATTAACCCTAGATGGTCATTAAGCTTGTAAGGGAATCATGGTTGCTTTCGACGTCAAGGTTGTTGAGCGCATAAATGGCGTTCACCCCTAAGGGGAACAGCCTGCGTAGTGGTATACTAACTCGATCACCGAGTACGTACCTGGGTTGTTGTGAGTGTGTAGAGGCAAGCTAGTGCAACGTAGTAGCTAGAAGTAAGAACTTGTATTTCAAGTACGAAATACATCGGGTTTATATACCTACAATATGCGCACAGACCATTTGTACCTATTTGTACATAACCCGGGTCTGACACGTGATTTCCATGTCAACACTCCCCCTCAAGTAGTGCCGCGGCTAGCGCACATACTTGTAACCTGACAAAAATCTATCTACTGTACCGTGCGTAAGCCCGAATCTGGAATTTAGAAAGGAACTAGGCGATGAACGCGTTCTCAATCGCGTCAGTTCGGCTAATCGGCGTGCTCTTTGAAGTGTACTTCCCATGAGAAGGTCGATCTTCTTGATTCGCGCTCGAAGAAGTATCGATGAACGCGAAACTGTAGCGGTGAACCCGGAATTGTATATGTTCCACCAACAGGCATCGATGTAATAGTCGGAGTGCCTGTTCAACAGCGAGATACTGTCATCATGGGAATACAATGTGAGAGATCGAAGAACAGAAAAAGGTATTTGATCAATGTTCTAAAGATAGAACTCTAGGCCAAGAGCTTGTCGATGTTTGGTAAAAAGCATCGGGCCAAGGTTCTTTGTGAACATGTCTGCCGTGTTCTCCGCAGTGGGAACAACGAAGATCTTGATCGTTCCTAATTCGATCTGTTCTCGAATGTAATGATAGCGGATCTCTATATGCTTTATCCCCTTTTGAGTAATGGGGTTCTGAGCATTGAAGACCGCACCATGACTATCTCCGTAGAGCGGTACGTAAGGAATAGGTTGACCTAATTCCTCGAATAGAATTTTGTACCATGCACAATCACGTGCACAGTCAGAGAGTGCCATGTATTCGGCCATCGTGGATGATGTCGATACTAGGGTCTGAGTTTTGGAATGCCACTTGATGCTAGCACCAGCTAGGGAAAAATAGTATCCCTGCGTAGAGCGGCGTTTCCTGTCTAGATCCGATCGATCATCTCCGTACGAGGCATCACAGTAGGCATATAGGCCTTGATCACGTTGACCATCGAACACAAGCGCATATTTGCGAGTACCGACTAGGTAGCGCATAATGTAAAGGGCTTTGTTCAAATGATCTGGTGATGGGTTTGCTGCAAACTTAGCCATCTGAGTTACGGCAAAAGCCAGATTGGGACGTGTTCCGAGCATCAAATAGAGCAAGGATCCGATCACTGATTGGTATTGCGAACGGAGTTGGGGCGTAGTAGTCCCATCAAATGGTTTGGTTTTGTAACCCGTGGGAAGCGGAGTTGTGGCAATCTTGGCATCGGCCATACCAAAACGGTTGAGAATTTTTTCAAGGTAGGGAACTTGGTCAATGTAAGTTTTCCCATCCTTGTACTCTATTCTCATGCGCAAGAACTCCTTGCATACTCCCAAGTCGCGACATTCCCATTTCTCCATGAAGAGTTTCTTCTTGGATGCGACAAGGGAGGCACTTGGACCAGTGACAATAATGTCGTCGACGTAAGCCAACATGATCACTAATGTGCCATCGCTATGCTTAGCGACGAATATGCCAGCATCGGCATATAGACGTGTGAACCCGAGTTCTTTGAGAGAACGATCAAGTTCTGTCCACCATGCACGAGCGGCTTGTTTCAGGCCATAGATGGCTCTGAGAAGTCGAAGGACTTTGCGTGGCTGACCGGGGACGGTAAAACCTTCCGGTTGCTCCATATAGAGCTCTTCATCAAGCTTTCCGTAAAGGAATGCTGTGACCACGTCAAGTGATTCAACTTTCCAATTCTCAAGCGCTGCTAACGCGAGAATGGTTCGGACCGACTCAAACCGGACAACCGGTGAGAAGATCTCATCAAAGTCTAGGCCTTCTATCTGAGAGAAGCCTTTAGCGACTAAGCGGGCCTTTTTACGTCCATCGGACTTAATATCGAATACCCAGCGATTTTTGATGGCCTTGCGGCCTGGAGGTAGGTCAGCTAGCTCGTAGACTTTTCGTCTCTTCAGGGCCTCTAGTTCCTGTTGTTGAGCTTCACGCCATGCCTTTTGATCCTCGGCAGGTAATTTGCCGATGTCCCTTGAAGTCCAGTCTCGGACATTCATAGGATCCGGGAAATCGTTATGTGGTATTGCCTTTGAAAGCAAATAATTGTACCACGATACTCCCCCTTCCGCTGCTAATTTAGCAAGATCCAGGTCACAATCAGAATGAGTATCAAGCTCGTTCGTAGTCCGTCCTGAATTAGGAGCGGAAATAGTTGTGCCCGTTGCTGGCAATCTACGACGGCGATCTGTATCTGTTCTCGTGCCGGGTGGGTATACGTTCCCATCCCTTTTGGTATCAGTCCTCGGTCTACCGGACCGTCTAGGTCCTCCCCCTGGTGGGCTACCAGGTGGACTCTGAGGAGGGCTTTGAGGGCCTTCACCGTCGTGTGGCTCCTCATTGCCTCTTGGCGGAATGAATGGTATCTGAGGGGGATTGTAAGGATCATCCTCTTCGGGATCACTTCCAATCTCGATTTTGATCTCAGGTTCCTCCGGTATAGGCTTCTGTATTTTAGTGACAGGTGGCACTTTATCTTTCGCACACTTGGGAAAGAGTTTTTCGTCAAACAGGGCAGTTGCCGATGTAAATATGACGTTTCTGGGAGAGCGCATGAATATCATATTTGAATGATGTCCGCGATATCCGAGGAAAATCATCATCTCGGATTTCGGTGCGAGTTTATTCGCTCGGACGTCTTTGTGAATGAAGACATATGCGGCGCTTCCCAACACCCTTAGGTGTGAGATATCAGGCTTTTCCTTAGTAAGGAATTCCTTCGGAGATTTCCATTCAAGCCGACGCATGGGAGTGCGGTTGTAAACGTAATTGGCGTGTAACACGCAAAACTCCCACCAACTGTCAGGAAGACAGGCTTGGAAGCGCATCGACTCAGCTTTTCCATCAATCGTTCGATTGAAGCGTTCAACCCTGCCATTCATTTGTGGCTGGCTGGGAACGCTACGTTGGATCGCAATCCCATTGTCCTTCAGGAGTTTCTCATATTCCTTATCGACATATTCTCCGCCATTGTCGGTCATCCATTCTTCAACTGTTTGGTGATATTGAGTTTTCACCATTGACAGGAATTGGGACGTTGCGACTTTGGCATCAGACTTCTTCTTGAGAAGCGTGATCCAGCTTTGGGAAGAATTATCATCAAGAAATGATATGAAATATTTGAAGCGGTGATAGGAGATCACCGCATACTCCTTTAGGTCAGAGTGAATCCGTTGGAATGGTCTGGAGGCGCGTTTGACATTATGTGGGAAGGGTCGAGATGACATCTTTCCTCTAGCACAGCCATCACAGATTGACGGTTCTCTGGGAATTTTGATCGGTGGAAAATTCTCGGTATTAGCCTTGAATTTCTCAAGCACCTGATCAGAAGGGTGCCCAAGTCGTCAGTGCCAGAGATCATAATCGTCTGTATGCATCGATTTGTGCGAGATCAAGTCACTACCAGTGACGATCTTGGAATCGACCCAATAGATGGTCTCATTCCGGAACAACTTCGGTTTCGCGACTAGCGCTACTTCGTTCGTTGTGTTGTTTATGATTCGAAGGGACTTGGTGTCACCTTCTATGCGCATATTCTGCTGCAAGAATTGTCCCATAGAGAGCAATCGTGAATTCATGGCAGGCATGAGAAAAACTGGATGAAGTCGTGTGACTTCCATCACTTGTTTTCCGTTCCGAGGTACAAATGTCTCAATGAAGACAGTACCGTGACCAGTGATTTTAGCCATACCGTTTGCGGTGGAGGCGTTAGGTTGGTCTTTCTCGGTAAACATGGTTAAGTCCGAGAAATCGGATGGATTGCCTGTGAAGTGAATCGATGCTCCTGAGTCCAATATCCATTCTTCGAAATCTAAGATTTTGACGTCTTTACCCTTTCCCTTACAGTTCGAACAATAGGCGAAATGATCAACGTAAATTTGGTAGATACTGTACAAATGTGTATGTGTATCTACCGATCTACTACTACTGATGGGCGAGCAAAGCTCAGAAGCCCGATCTGTAGAGTGATCAGTTTGTGATCGATCGCTATGTGAACATGAAGGTACTTGCCAGAACCATTGCGTATTCCACGCAACTTCGTCCTCGTAATCATGGTACTGTCTAAAGACAGGGTCCATGGCGTCTTCGTCGAGGTAATCTAACCTCCTCTCCCTTGAAGGTCCTGCGGTCGCATTAGAGGTTCGGGGGAATTTCGCTGGTCTTGGACCGCGATGATCCCCATACTTCAACTTCCGTTCCGACGGAAGCATGCAATTAATTACTTGGTCCGGCGTGTTCGGACGACCGTAGAAAGCATGTGAGAGCTCTACGAGCTCGAGAGGGGCAGGCTGGAAGCCCGTTCCGGCAGGGAACAAGTCCGGTGAGGGACTGCGCCCCATGGTGGGAGTGATAGATTGCCCTTCGACGGTGGGCGGCGGAGTTGAGAGACGATGTGTCCCTAAAATATCCGATTCGCTCACACCGAGCGACACTGTGTCATCCTCGTCTGGTACTCGTTCAGGGGTGTTAGCCCTGGAGGCGGGAGGTCGGATCGAAGATCCTTCTGCTATGCGAGCAGAGAAGGTTCCGCCTGGAACCATGGTGGAACGATTTTCAATTGGACCGAATAGGTCCGAATTGTCATCGTCCTCGTTCTCCGGATCGCTAACCGGTTCGGGTTCGTACAAGGAGAAGGTGGGTGCGTGGGTCGCATAATCATCACCTGTATCCATGTTGAAGTCCTCTCTACCGGTTTCCCGGTATTCCCTACTCTGTGTCTGTCCGGCAATGTCCTCAAAGTGTTTCGAGGTTTCGATAGTGGGAGTAAGCCCGAGACGTGCCATGAGATCGCGTGAGCGATGGACGTGAGGGTAGGGATGAGTTCCTGGCGCTTGCCACGCCTGTCCACTTGATTGACGACGGGAAGTGGAGCCCGTGCGTCCAATGTGGGCAATGGTGTGCGCGGTAGGAGCTGGGAGCGATGGTTCATCTGCGTACTTGACGGACGAATTGGCGAGGATGAAGTCGGAGGTGGCAACAGCCTCGTGGCTGTGCGCCTTCGACTTCTTGGCACCTCGACGATGCGGCTTCTTGGAGGAGCCCGAACTACCGGGCTTGCCGGTGTTCTGTTGCTCCTTGTGAGAAGGGTCGGGACCTTTCCCCTTGATAGCGGTATTCCGCTGCGTCTCCACTTTGGGTTTGGCGTCAGCCCTGCCCTTGCCTTTGTCCTGTCGTTTGAATGACTGACCAGGCTTGGGCTGCTGCCCAGCCTGTAAAGCTCCGTATTGTGAAGCCCATACGTCACGAATTGACTCATAGAGTTGGTCGAGATCTAGGCCGCCAAGGGAATTATCCTTGTATGCGGACGCAATGACGGGCTGATAGACGGAGTGTTGACTGGAGTCAACAGGAAGTGGGAGTGCGGCAAGTAGAAGGAGACAAATCATTGTTTCAGAGATGATTTTGACGGCGGGGGTTGCTGGTTCCTGTGGGATACGATCGACAATTTTGCCAAATTCGGCAAGTTGGTCGGCGGGATTGGATAAATCTAAACGAAAGGTGGAGAGGGCTTTGAAGTCCTGGAGAATTTGCACAAATTGTTGTTTGGCATATTTCTCCGCAAGCCAGTCCCAAGCCTCTTTGGCAGTTTTCGTAGAGATCTGTGTCCAGATCGCCTGTGTGACTGCGGAGGAAATTAATCCTCGAGCCATGTCATTGGCATCGTTGAACTCGGCCTTCTTCTTGCGCCAGTTTGCATTGTTATTGTTAATAACGCTAACTTGGGCATTAAAAGCGGCCCAGAGTGCTGTATTAAGAGCGGAGGCATCCGCGTTGGCGTTGGGAGCAACTGTAGGAGGCAGAGCAGGGTAGCCTCCCTCGGAGCCAGTTGGCGCAACGAGTGTACCGGAGACAACTCCCCAGCACTTGGCAACAAGAAGGGCCTTGGTCATCTTCTCGGACCAGGTACGATAACCGGAGCCGTTGAAGATGGGAAGGGAACCGAGGTTGATGTTGGAGCGGGTGGAAGACATTTCGACAGTAAATGGATATAGATGTTAATCTGTTAGATAAACTGGGTTGTGTCAGCAACAGTGTAAAAATAGAGCGTGCAGAAACAATAGAAGCGCACAGCTTCTTAAACACGTGCATGACATAAACCCGACTCCTTGGGAGTCAGCATTCAGACAGCGGCAGCGTCTGATGGAGTTCTAAACCGAATTAACGGTAGAACATCCTTGGCAGCGTACAGCATTGATGTCCAGGGTAAACCCAGATCATCATAGCGTACAGCCATGGTTTGACGTGCATTCATAGGGGCAACCAGTGAAAGCACAGTCATCCCAGGTATAATCGGTCGAGACCGATGTCAGTAGCGTGCAGCCCTAAGGCGCACAGCGACGACAATCGGGGCCCATAACCTGTTGAGCGCATAAATGGCGTTCACCCCTAAGGGGAACAGCCTGCGTAGTGGTATACTAACTCGATCACCGAGTACGTACCTGGGTTGTTGTGAGTGTGTAGAGGCAAGCTAGTGCAACGTAGTAGCTAGAAGTAAGAACTTGTATTTCAAGTACGAAATACATCGGGTTTATATACCTACAATATGCGCACAGACCATTTGTACCTATTTGTACATAACCCGGGTCTGACACGTGATTTCCATGTCAACAAAGGTTGAGGGCACTTACCTTGGTGTTTTATTGCGCTCAGGCTGCTGGATTAAAAAATCCAGTAATACTTTAGCCAAAGTGGCAAATTTTGCACCATCAAGAGTGTATCTATCAGCTCGAAGGGGATTTGCGAGGAACTCCAGTAGAAAATCTCGGTAGCCTTTAACCATCCCCGGTCCAATATAGTGGTTCAAAGTCTTCATCCACCACTGAGCAGCCGGTTGTTCCATTGGCATCAATAATTGGAGTTCGAGGATTTCAAAAAAAGTGCTTGGGAGCAAATTCCCGAGATAAGCCGAAGCAACAGTTGCGGCCATTGCGGTGTCTGACTCAATATTGGCCAGTCTTTCGCACAAGATTATGTCCCATGAACGGCGATGATGCAGATAGACTTCCTCTGCATTTGAAAACCCCTGAAAATGGGAGGTTAGAATAATTACTCTAAGAATTCTCATGACGTAGGCATACAGATGTCTTGAGCCATGAGAGAAGCCTTGCAACAATTGTGTCACAGTATTTACTGGCAGACACTAAAGTCTGTCTGGAATAAATAAACTCCATAAAAGGTGTTTCAAGGACCATTTCCCGGAGTTCATCCGAAGGGTTTGTGCGGAATAATAGATCCTGACCATCATGAAACCACCAGAAAATAAATGATTGACTGGCCGGTTCTGATGAAAATGTAGAGTAAGGATGAATGTTTCACCTTGCTGTAAAGCAAGGTCCCACCACCATCTAAAATCCCTTTTAAAGAAATGCTTTTGTTGCGATCACCTTCTATTTGTTTGCTCAAGGCCCACGTCTTGTTGTTGCATGTTATATTTTTTTGACTATCCGTTCCACCTCCAATTCTCATTGATCGCATCATTGCTTTGTTGTCGCATGTTATATTTTTTTGACTAACCGTTCACCTCCAATTCTCAATGATCGCATCATTCGCTATGTGGCAAATAACTTGAAATAAATAGTTCTTATTTCTATGTGTTTAAATTTTATTTGTATGTTCCATCCGTGATCCAACGTACTATCATGTGCAAGGAGATTCAAAAATTTTTGTATTTGAAGCGGTTTGCCATGAGTTCATGCTCTTTGGCCTTAAAATTTGGTATATACATAGACAAACATATTTTATACTGATATCTCTAAAAAATTTCAGAAAAGGATGAACAGAAAGAGCATCGGGACAGTTCCGCGTTTGAAGGTGCCAAAATCCAGGAGATGCAAATCGAAAGTAACGCAAAGTCACGGAGATTCCCACCAAACCGAAAGCGGAGAATATTCGATTTGTCACGATTTTGTCACGCCTTTCTACCTTTCCATCCACATCTCTGGCAGAACTTACTCATATATCCTGATTTTTGGTATGCACATTCTTAATTGCAATTAGAAAGTATTCACGAAATTTTGTGTTAAAAATCAAAGTTGTTGAAGTTTGAGAAACATTTTAGTCAGAAATTTTGTAAGCTCTCACCAAAGCGCAGTGTCCACAACGATTCCATTTCAGTTTTTCCCCAATATTTTTACATATTCGTGGAGCTGAGATGCAAGGCATTCAGAATGTGCAAAAAGATTGGCAAAATTGTGTGTTGTGGAAGCCACAGAGTCGATTTTGAATCTCCCGGTCACTTTGAATCCCGTTGCACATGATAGTAGCCGTTCGTTGTAATGGCTATTCTACTTCGTAAAATTTTTATTATTCAAAGGCCTACTAAAATAATACAATTGAGATCTGGTGTTATACTCCTACCAATTTTCAACAATACATTACTTGTACTTTTGGTGGGGTATCGAGGAAGCGAGGGCAGCGGGACCACCTTGACGATGGCAATTGAAGGCGTGGATAGACAGTGCCAGCCCTCTTGATGGTAATTGAGCAAATAAAGGTGGTGGAGATGTTAGATTTAGGTCACGTGATCCTGGTGCTCACGTGTTTTGTTGTACGAATACGGTAGTTACGGTTCAAATATACCTTGCCGTCGTACCTCGTACTTCTGTTGTGGCCATTAGGTGTCTGTGTTCGCGTTTTCCTCCCTTTAGGTGTCTTTCTTCATTCCCACCCCCTTCACCACTTCTAACAGGAGACGCGCTGGCCGCAGCTGAGAAGGCTGCACAGGAGGTGTACGGGCCGCAAGAGGGGCCGGAGGTGGATGGGGTAGCTTTCGAACGAATTGAATTTTTATGATGCTGAAAGGAAAAAAGGACTTACGATGTTTGGGGTGACACGCTGCGGCAGCTTTCTGCGACCTATCAACGCTTGCTTTCTGCGATGCTGAGTGAACGGTGTTGACCGGCATTGTTTGAGGGTGTAAGTACTCATCTGCTTGCTACGGTTTTCTGACCACCAAGTTACTTTCAACCTCTTGCCTACTTCCTAGTTTTCGGTCCTCATTGTCTGTGTTATCTGTGCATGCTGGGCTTCTGCGAAGACGGCGGCAACAAAGGCGTTGAGATGGCGATGGGTTGAGCTGGGGATAGCCTCAGCAACCATGTCGCGGGTCGCAATGGCTCACAACAGCGCGGTAGGTCTACGGTTGGTTTCAACGCCGACGTGGGGCGCCCTTTCATAGCTTCGCAGTGTGCCAGTACCCGTTCCGCGCTGATGCCGGGATATTTAACGCGAGTCACCGCTTGGCACACCTTGCAGATGGTAGGTGATATCCTTGGTGTGGCTTGGCGCCAAACACGGGAGCCATCGGTGGCGACGTGCTGAGCGAGGCTGGGATGTGGTGCGAGTTAGTGGCAAAAATGGGGTTGTTTTCGCGATGAACCTGGAATCCCCCACCCGAAATCCATCAATTTCCGGCCCACATCCCTCATTGGAGGGGAGGGGCACTCGGAACAGCGTTGGACGTGGTTTAGCCCACGTTAGATGAGGCTGGCCGTATGGCGGATGCACGGTGGACGCAGCTGGAGGGAGGAGAGGTTGAAAGAGCGCCGAGGAGGATGGGCGGAAATAGAACATGTCTAAAGTTAGTAGTCACGTTTTGGTAATTTTAGTAAAATAAAAATCCTATTTGTAATTTGTTTGTACTTAGTCTGATAACTATTAACTATTTCGCCAGAGCAAACAGCAAGGTGTCCAGGCGGCGCCAAGCCGACCCCTAGTCAGCAATCTGATGCCAGAAATACATACCAGAAAGGTACCAAGCAATGTGACGCAAACCAATAATGACAAGCTCTGTGTACATCGACATAGGGTTGATGTAGTATTCTTTCGACCTTTCTGGATCGAAAAGGAAATCCTCGAAAGAAGCATGCAAAACCTTTATTTGCCTTTGACCAATTTTAATAATGGAAGAAAGGTCGACCAGAAGGCGCTCTGCATCGCCATCATCAAGTAACATAAACTTCTCAAAATCTTTAGTGTCTTTGTAGTGGTATTGTGAGAGAAGAAATGTTCCCCCTAACAGACTTTGAGTTGCCGTTATATCTGTGACGCGGGAGAGGATATCTCGGTAGAGAGCATCGAGCTCGGCAAATGGCGTATCGTTTCTGGTGGGACGCAGACCTAGGATAATCTCCAAGCTATCAGTCGGCTTATATCGACTAGACGAGATATATCGGATGACAGTGGCAGCGTAGATGAACTGCCCCGAGGATTTTTTGACGAGGAAGGCTAGATCTTTGTCGGCCGGCCAAGGCAATGGAATGGACGCTTTCTGGAGGTGTGTTTCCTTGATTTCAGAGAAGGAGCCGTCGAAATATCGCCTGATATCGTCTTCAGGTCGATATGTATTGCCCAGTGCAATTCGTGAGGTAAACCATTCGAAAGCTGGAGTGGCGAAAGCGTTGGTAATATCACGCTCTGGTCGGCTGCAAAACATGAACATTAAGGGAACGCAGGGTTGAGATCGCGAAAGAGCGTCGGAGATGGTATCGAGGATATGACGTTGAGTGTTCACGTTGTTGCATTCGTCTAGGCCGTCAATGATTACCAGGCACGGGACTCGACTACGGAGGAATATCCGAGTTTTAGAAAGCTCTATTAGAGGCTCCATGATTAGGGTGTTGAATTGGGCCCGAAATGAGCGTTGAAATATAGCGGGATCGTTGTCAACTACGCTTTCTATGGTACTCCGTATTTGAGGCAGCTTAACCGCAATCTGATATGCCAGGCTCGCCGCCAAGGGTTTCACGTTGTTTCGTCTCGAATCCGACCTTGAAAAAAAGAAGCTCGCGAGTAGGGTGTTGTTTGACTGGCACATTTCTGCAATCGTTTGCGCGATCGCCGATTTTCCTGCCCCTGCTGGTCCGTATAACCACATGAAGTACCCCTCCCATCCGACCTTTCCTATGATCCAGTCCATTAGCTTGGCGAGGACGGCAAGTCGAGTGTTTGGGTAGCACTTCGGAGGATCGAAGCGCTCGCTGGAGTTGTGGAAAGCGCTTGGCGAAGCCGCGTCAAGAAGAAGGTCCATTCCTACCAATATGTATAGTATCAGCTGAGATCATGATGCTTTGACAGATAATACGCACCACATCGTTTGGGATTGGAGAGGTGGTAATTGGCAAATGTTGAGCCATTAATTCGAACGTTCTTGCTGTGTTGGAACATTAGACGTCACCAGGAGAGTGGGAAGTCCTTGAGTGGGGCGTTTATTGTGCCGGGGTCTACGAAGAACGAAGAAAAACTGACTCTGTCAGTCAGAAACGCGCGTTATCCATGCGGATTCAAGCTACCTCCGCCCGGAATCTTACCTTAAGTGTAAGCAACACCGGCTTGTTCCGGCCGATTTCTCGTTCACCATCTAAATTGACTCTTGAGGTCGCCTCCACCAGTTTTTCGGACAATTCAGCACATGTGTCATTGAAGTTCGTGTCATGTTTGCGACTAAATACCTACTTGAATTCGAACGCGACACTTTGTTTTCCATCATTTAAAATGCCTTGGTTTACCAACCGTCTTTCAAACCCCAACGCAAACTTGTCGACACGCCCGGAAGTGTTGGATAGATGTTGTCGGAGTTGCCCAGACAAACCGCCACGAGAGCACGGCGGGCAAGTATTGACAATGCCGCCGTGCGAAGGACTATTCCCTGACGGATCTAGAGCTGCCGTTGAACGAGCCTCGATGGATATGGATGCTTTATGAAAATCTGAATACCAGAGCTCGCGTTCCCATAAGCTAGGCGGGGTTGTGGAACTGAGCAAAGTGTTTTTCGATTGTGGGGATACGTGAAGTTTCTTTGCTTCCAATGTCGACTGGCATCTCTGGACGAGATTAACGCAGTGGCACATGTGCGGGGCGTTTGTGGAAAGGAACACGCCGTTCACTTTTGTGTTGACTGGGTAGACTTATGGGAACCGTTCCTTGTTCATCTTTTCGTAGATGAACCGGAAGATGCACCTGCCCCGACTGAGGAATTCAAGACGCAGGATTTTGCTGATGTCAGACGACGAGGACCGGGAAGAACGTAAGTCGGTGCTTCGGTAGGTATGAGTTGTTCGCCTAATATATCATAAACCTTCCACGATACCATCCCTCAAAGCTAGAAACACGATTTGAGAGCCACTATACGGCCCAATCGAACGCATATACTTAGTACCTGATATAGAAAATGTAGTAAAAAGACAAAGTCGATGGTGAAGATTTAGAAAGACGTACGACGAGGCGGTATGGATCTCCCAGGAGCCTGAAGCGAAAAAAAAGCATCAATGATGTATGCTTTCTGCTTTAAGAATAACTCAGCTGCAATTACAGGTGACTGAACGTAAGCTAAGAACGGGGAATCGTGGGTGGGTCAAGCATCCGACTTGATCCACCAACGATATTCAAGACGAATTGGTGGACCAAAACAGTCCAAAAACCCAACGAAGATGGCCTAACAGGCGATACAGAATTACCCAGCAAGGGATCATGCTATAAAAAAACAGCTTCGACCTCCGGGAAAATGGAAAGCACGAGCGACTCGAAAGCGTTGAACTCACCATTTTGCCTGGTTATGCGACTTCTACTGCTTCTCGTACGCGGTTGAGCTTGCCTTCTGTAAGTTTGAGCGGTTTAACAATGCCGCCGTCATAGCTCAGCCGCAGTAGGGCAGGCGAGCTTGGACCAGAGTTGGTAACTTGATCATCAAGCCGAGCACGACCGATCTGAAGATCCGACGAACAACGAAGACTATGGCGTATAGAGTGAACTGTAGAATAAAAATTGGAAAGATAATGAGTCTTCGATTCTTACATCCAATCCAAAGCTAAATGGCCAGCAGAAGATGTTACTCACGTTCGACTTCGCCCTTCCTTGCCCATCATCGGTTGATGACGTTCATCTCTCTGCCGTCGCATCCATCAGAGTCGGTTTCCCAGGTGCGGTCGTCCATTGAACGTCCATCGTTCATCGTCTTCAGCTTGCACAAGCCATAGTCAAGGTGGCGGTGACTCGGAGTGGGGAAGCAGCTCCATTGCTTTAGCAGTTGTAACGTAAAAAGTGCTAAGATGGTGGTCGAGCGGGTTTCTGCGAACGGCCCTGGGCAATGCTTTTGATTTTCTAGTCGGGTGTTAGATCGAGCATAATTATGATCCAAATCCAAATTGGAAACTCGTGGTACTCGAGTAGAGAGAACTCTGGGAAGCAGGCTGAAAAGCTGAAACAAACATGAGTATTTCACTTCCTACATCCAATACAATGCTAAAGACCAGCAGAAAATCTTACCAACTGTTCGAGTGACTTCGACTTCGTCCCTCCTTGCCCGTCATCAATGATGATTGATAAGGGTTCACCTCTCTGCCGTCGCTCCATCGCAGTTCGGTTTTTCAGGTTGTGTGGTTCGTCATCGCCAGCGTGCACAAGCTAAAACCAGGGGGACAGTCGAAGTTGGTGGCCAGTTTACGTTGCCATTTTATCTATACCAGTGGGTCTGTCAGAAGTAGGAAATAGAGGAGGTCGTCGAGAATGAAGAGCGTTTCTGCAAATGGTTCTGCTGTGCCTTTGGGACCCGCTTATTACATAATTAATTGCCGAAAACTGTAAACAACGTTCCTTCCTTCCCTTTCCCCTCCGCCGCCTTCTTCAGCAAGCTGAGCCTGAGGACTGAGGCTTAGATCTCTGCTGAAACCGCAACGAATTTGTTTCTGGTCGTGATCTGACTGGGATCGCAACAGTGCCCCGACTTCGAGTTGAATCTGATGCTCTGGCGTCCCCCCATCAATCGTCGGAGATCACTTCTATCGAAGTTTTCAATTTCTTTTTCGCCTTTCTTGAAGTTTCTTCTGCTCGATCTTTATCTGAACCTGCGCAGCTTCATCTTACGCTTGACTTGGAACAAATTGGCTTGCCTCCCGTCTAGAGTCCTGACGCGGCATCTTACTGCCTACAAGAAAGATCTGGGAAGACCTGCATGTATTTATTTCGTCGAGGATCGATCATCACTTCAGTACAGGTGTATTGAAACTTCGCTGGTCTCTTGATGGTGGTTACCATCGAATTCGATATGCTGTTTCTCAAGGTAGACGTCGCGGCGCATTTCATCTCGCTTTCTTTCTGTTCAACTAGTAAAATCATCTAAAACTGTATGAGGCCCTGTCTCGGTTCCTCACGAATTGGCTCATCGATTGGCACTTTCTGAGTCCAAACACGCCTTTATCTTCGTCGCATTCTTTTTTGACCCTTCAAATTTCTCTGCAGTCCACTGCGGATCAATTTGATCTTGGCCGTTTATAATAAATCTTCTCGTCTTTCTTGCCCGCTCTCTCCCTCCTATGCATTGCTGATCCATTGTTGGTTGACACCCTCGACTTTGGTGATGTGCCGAAATTCGGGTTCATAGAAAGTTGCTTCCTGTATTCATTTTCTTGACGCCTTATTAAGTGGCCAATGTTGCTATTGAAAGAAAAGCTTCCACTGATGTAGTTCTTCCCGTTTACGCGCCTCACACTCGGGATCATGTTCCTTCATCAGGTCGTTTCTATCTGTTTATCTCCGTTTGCCCTCATTCGGTACCTTTCTCTAGAGCCGGAACTTATTGTGCTTTCGGATTACAACGGTACTGGGTTTGTCTATTTATGCTTTCTAATAGCTAGGTTTGCTCTGCTGAACGAATTCGGGAACAGAAATCCCGGCCAAACAGGTCGGGCTTTAGATTGCAGAGATATTCTGGGGCGAGGCCAGTAACAGCGTCAGATTCTTGATACGCAGCGCTGTGTTTTCCAGGGAATCGAGGTGATTTTGCTCATTACCATCGCCTGTCGCACTGACGTTGTCTTGTCTCAGTCACTGACGAAACGACAACCTGGGGAGCCTTGGTGTTTCAATGGTGTTATGGATCAAGGCCTCAGTTCAAGGAGGCACTCAGAATTAGTACCGGCGTAACATCTAGTTATACTTCAATGGTTACCTGTGATAGTAGGTCTCTGCTTGGATATAATATATTTCATTTTGTATACATCATTGCTCACATCTTCCCGCTTTCCGACTACGCTCTGACGAGCAATTGCTATTGCTGGGCAATTACTTCAGAGTGGATTTCTTCACCTTTCCTCTTCCGGTTGCTATATTGCTAATCTGTTTTTGGTTGATCCATTGGCCGGTACGCTTTCCGGAAGACAATTCAAGAGATGCCAGAGTCCACAAGATTTGTTATAGTGGATAATACCGATCCTAACATCAAGTACGCTGGACAATGGTTCAAAGATCTTGGACCTGGCTCTTTGGAAAACGATGGCAACAATGGTCCGGCCTGGAACAGCACCACGCAAGGAGTCAACAACAACGCCACTCTCACTTACAACTTTACGGGTGGGTAAATGTTTCGGTGCGGTGTCCCTGCGTATTTGGCTTACTTTTGCGGCGACACATAGGCACAGCAGTAGAAGCGTACGGCACGTTCGCCCGTCGGTCTACTCGTGCAAATGGAGACGTTGATCCTAGCTGGGACTGCCTTGTTGACGGTATCGCCATCCGTGGGACCACCGTCCCCGCCATCCCCCCAATTGGTGACAATGAAGTGCATAACAAGCTATTATGTGGAGTTGACTCTTTATCTGACGGCTTGCACACTTTTGTGTTACAAGTCACAGTTACCACGTCCTCGAACTCATTTTGGTTTGATGATTTTCATTACTTGCCATCAAGCAGCGTCCCACTTGATAACGCTTCAATTATCTTGGACAATACGGACCCAGAAATCCAATTAGAAGACGGATGGGAGCCTTCCATCAGTGGTGGGGTGCAAACGGTAAAGTCCGATACTGGACTGAATCTCAGCTTTGTTGGTGCGTCTTAAAGTATGGGCTATATATTGTAAAATAATTACCATCTCCCCCACACACCATTTTTCTTCGCGATTGTGCACCTTTAAGCGGGAATGGAGATTTTGCATAAGTTGCAAAATTTTATGTATGTTTGGACTTGCAGAAATACACAAGTGAAATCTGCATAATAATTCATGTATGTCGGGTCTTAAACAAAACACGTAACTTCCAGGTCAAATTTTACGCAGGTTGACGCGCACCACTCCAGTCGCCATGTATGTAATGGCGCGGCGAGTTTCTTGGCGCCTGCCCGAACCCGTACCCGCAAGGATCATCCCCGAGAGCCATGCGGGTTTACCAGATCCCAAAATTTTCAATATAAGCGCTCGTGGTCGTGATACATGTCAGCACTACACACCTTTAATGCAAGATGATGTGCCTACAGGGCCATAGAACGTGGTTCTGTGGATTCAAAAAAAAATCTAACGATGGCGTGAAGGCCGAGGTACAAAGTAGGGAGCTAGAATGAAGCTGTAAAAACAAAGGAGCAGTCAATAGAACAGGTTCGAAAGACCAGGCTTCATGATACGCCTTGCCTGCTCTGCATGCTTGTGCTCGCCTGAGCCATAGAATTCATTTTAACCCGATTTACCCTCAGGGATAACCAATTGTGCTAGAGCTTACGTTACGGTCCAGGTACTGTTAACTCCCCTACTTCTAAAACGAGGAATTCCACTTTGCGACTACCGGAGCATGCCCAGATAATTCAGTCCCCCAATATTGTGTCCATGCACTCTTTTAAGTTTTAGAGGGAGAACCGAGAGACTGGAGTCTGGCAGTGCTTAATTTAAAATTGGCTGCATCTAGTGATACACCAGAGGGATTCTTTGGGGATGTGGAATTGGGTATGAGCGCTTGCGGACAAGAGGAGGGAGTTTGGCAGGCAAGAATACTGAAGGGGGCTTATGACAAACATTTGTGGCAATTAACCTGAACCACGACTTTAGTCCAATACAGAACTTGCGCGATTTTATTCAAAAAAAGGTGCGCATTACTTTCCACAGAAAAACGTGCGTGGATTAAAGCTATTAAACTTACGGACTTATCTGTAAACGAGGGAACATGCGTGATTTCCATTTCCATTTTTCATGCAAGGTGCGCAAAAAAAAAATTAAACCTACCAACCTGTGTAGAAATTTGTTGAAAGCATTGAAGATGTGTGGAATTTGTGCTAACATGTGTGGTTTTCTATGCTTTGAATTATTTTACAATATATGTGCCATATTAAAGCCCACAATTAATTACAACATCTCATGCTGTCTTGTTCCCTTCTTTATGCCTTTTGTAGGAGTCCAACTCACCTGGTTCGGTATGGCACTGGCCAATTCGTCTATCCCACTTTCTACTGGGGCCAGCTACTCGATTGATGGAGGTTCTCCAGTCAACTTCCTCTTGCCGGGTGCTGTGGGCCCTGTTACGCAGCTTAACCAAATCATCTTTCAAACGGGAAAATTATCTCCTGGACCGCATCGTCTCCAAGTTACGAATTCCCAAGCTACACCCCTTACCTTACAGTACCTGGTAATACAAAATGCAACCATTCCTAGCCCATCGCCTACCAGCAGCTCTGGTGCAGGGACATTCGGACATTCGACTCCGAGTCCTAGCCTGCAATCAAATCCCAGTCTGCATAATATGTCGGAAATATGGAAAACGCCTAATCTGGCCGATCAGGCCCGCCAGGCTCCGATCGCCTGATCTGGCCTGATCAGAGGAGAAGATACCTGCCTGATTAGGCTGGCGTGACTGCACCCAAGAGAGTGACAGAGTCTGGAAACGGTCTGATCAGGCTGGTCGGGTCACGACGGCCAAAATATTAATCACCTCAGATCCTACCTAATTAGACTTTATTGACTGCTTCTACCAGGAGTCGAACCAACGCCCTTACCAGAGGGTCTTACGTGATTTGACAGCTAGCAGACGCATTACCAATAGACCAAATGACTGATACAGGAAAACGTAAACAAGGTTAATATAAAGGGTATTTGACCGATTTGGGTAACTTCGGTATTTCTCTAAGTCCGGTGCACGTTCGCGCGGCCGCGAGTGAATCCACGATTAAACAACATCAAGTGGACAGTTTGCTTAGTTTAAGGACGCGTTAGATAGGTATTTTTGATAGCTTTTTTATGCGTCTATTTGTGTGAAGATATTTTACTATTCTATTACAAAATTCTGTCCGCACTAAACTTTAGTAGCTTCAAGTAAACATTGCGACGCGCTCGCCCTTTGTCACGCCAAACACAGCGGAATATTTTGCATTGTGTTTAGATGTGCAATAAATTTCTGTAGAACAAAATTCGAAAACAATACATGAAATATTCATTGCGAAATCTCTAAATCCTAGTAGGTCCTACCCAAAATACAATCACTTCTGAGCCACACGTTACTCTGATTCAGAATTACTTATAAGTAGACCTGTATTTTGTGTCAATTACAATACAAATTATAGTATTTTTGCTTTCATTAACTATTCCTGGCCAAAAATCAATCTAGAATGTTGCGCCCTATACCAGAATGGTTGGAATACGCTTAGTTCCGACGGATTTCACAAAATCGGTTATACCTCCACCAATTCTCGACCGGAAAACAGATTTTTGGGCTCTTTTTAAAGCCAACGTGTGTGAGAGTGTATATTAATACTCGTATGTGTAAATAAGAGCACCCGCAGCGTGTATCGGTTGCAAATTCGGTGGTTTCCTAATTGCTGACCGATGTGACGGCCCGTGACGCAGCCTGATCTTATCTCAGTCGACCTGATCAGGAAATCGAGGTTGATCAGGTAAAAATAGCCCCATGATTAGGCGAAAATCGTGCCTTATCAGCGTGGGACCTGATTAGGCACTTTTGATATTTCCGACATAATACAACCCCAAAGTCGAAGTTCCCAATAGCAGCTGTCGCCGGAGGGGTTGTCAGCGGTATTATAGTCCTAACAGCCCTCTGTATTACGGTCATTATTCTCCAACGACGTGCGAGGAAGAGGCAGGTGGTAGATCCATTTAACATGGTGGATTTCGCGATTCCTCCGTCTACTATGGCTGAATATTCCAGCACCTCTTACCCATTTTCTATAGTGCCCAGAACGCTCCCACCCATTAGAAGGTTTCCATTCGCGTCTTTCCCTATTCAAACAACAGGGAAGGTTTTTAGGGAAGACCGGAACCCCGAAGTGGACCCTCCGCCATTCTATACCCCCGGCTAAACTTGATAAATCAACGTCGCCTTGATTTTCAGCTGCATCCTTCTTCCGAAGAAGATGGCTCGGGATTCCTTATACGTGCATTACTCGCAAGAGAGCTAAGTTTGTTTCAATGCCCCAACCACACGTTATATAACGGCTCGTCTCGACGTTCATTTTTGTAGTCTCCGAGTAGACGGCCGGTTTTTCTCTAGACCTTTGTATCAAAAATCTTAGTTTAATATATCTACCGAGGATGTAAGCACTTGGTTGTTAATGACAAATTTTGCGGGACATACATACCGCAAACTCAATATGAATATAATGAATGAAAGAAGGAGTGACTTTCAAAGCTTCCAAAGCTGAGAAAACCAGGACAACGCACTTGTCCGAAGAATTCCCCCGAGCTTGATATCAATTTTGTCGCATTCCTTACCATGGCCTGTCTCACCAGTCTAAAAATTGTATACTTACCAGCGTTGGTGCCGCGGTACCACAACGCCTCTCGAGCTCGGATCCGGGCCCAATTAGGTTGAGAGTTTCGCCCTAAGTATTCGAATTCGCGAATTCGTGTACATGGCCTTGACTCCAATCCAACCGGATCTGCCATTGAACCTTGATGGATGCTTCTAACTTTGCTGGGTGATACTAGTCATTTCCCCTTGAAAGCCAAAGCGAACTCGGCAATGCTTGAGTATCCACTCTGAATGTTGGGAGTTGAGAACCTGTGAAGGTCAATCTAATGAACCGTCGAGGAACCGTAACAATGTCTATTTTCTCCTAGAGTTCTCAGAGAATGTTGCGACCGTGACTTGAATCATGTTAATTTTAGTCAATCACCCAATCATTCACCTTTGCATTCGGTATATAAAGCCCTTCGGCCTCAAGTGAAAAGGCAAACTTAACCCCTCCCCTCCCCCGGTAATTGCGTCGAGACATACGCCTAATTGCGAGGGCCCTTCAAGGTGATCGCGATGTTGGCCTACGCATTTGAATTTGAAAACGACATTGACAGTCTAATAATTAGCCAACTACGAGTGATGAAACAAACACGGATACCCATTCAAAACCTACCTCTAGATATACTCCAAGAAATATTCGGACATTGTCCTCCTCCAGACCCAATGACCCACCGACAACCAGATGCTAAAGTCGCGCCTATATTACTCTGCCACATTTGCTCCTACTGGCGTGCAGTTGCGCTCAGGATACCGCGTCTTTGGGCAGACTTATTTCATGTCTTGCGCATATACGCTGAGGTCCCAAATTACATGCTTCTCAGCGAGGGAATTCACAAAAAGGACCTGGACTTCTTACGCTGGTGGAAACTAAACATAGGCGCCGTACGCCCAAGGCTCCGGTTGATTGTGCAGTGGATGAAGGAAAACCCAGAGTCTAAAGTTGGTACGTCTGACGAATCGTTGTTGAGCCTAGTATCTGCAGCTCGACACCTTGACATCGACATCGATTTTTCCTGTGCGTTAAGGACCCATTTCGGAGGAAATTTGCCGAATTCGACTCTGAGAGCCGATACGTTCCTGTTACACCCAGGCAGCCGAGGATTCAGGGGCAATTCAAACAAATTTCCTTTCAATATGTCTTCGGATCCCAGGCTAATCCCTTTCCCTATCAACCAACCTGTTCGGCGAATGCTATTGGACTCGATATTTTTCAAGACACGGGCTCTCGGCGTAGTAGACTGGTCCCAACTCACACACATCATCTTAATCGACACCGGTTTTTCAACACCAGCATGGTTCGCACTGATTAGGGAATGTGTAAACTTGGAATCCGGAATTTTTCACATTCAGCGTTTAGGGCACGACGAGCCGGTGGAAGGCGATCCACCGACGTGCACGCTTTCGCGCCTGCAGCAACTCGTTTTAAAATGGGATCCATCGAATTTCTCTCAGCCATTACTCAATAACCTCTACCTCCCTGGATTGACGCGCCTTCGGCTAGGGTCAGCGTTAACCGTTCAGGAGCTGCACGAATTACCAGTACTTTTCATTCCCCCACTGATTCCCTAGGAATGGTGGGAATCCCTCTATTCCTGTAGGATTCCCAGTGGAATGGAGGGAATTCCCTCTATTCCTTGGGGAATTCCTTCTGTTCCCTCTATTCCTGTGGATTCCCTGGATTCCCTTAGGATTCCCCAAGGAATAGAGGGAATAGTACTAATAGTAGTGTAATAGAGGCCATCTGACTGATGTTTGTCTTACTACTTGCTAACTTCACTGTCAAATCTCAATGTAGTTCATTTATAGTCTATTATTTATATTAAACATCATACATTATATTACTGTTAGTTGTAGTAACCTATTCTAATTACTACTTTAATTATATCTACAATAAACAGGGGGGGGGGGGGCGTACAGCAGCGCAGCCGCGGGAGTTCGGCGGCCGTTCGCAAAACGAGTCGGCGCGGGGAGTTGGAGGGCGGGCGTGAGTGTGGCAGCAGCCGCGGGTGGGTTAAACGAGAGGTCGTGAGTTCAAATGGATATGAATGGGGTGGGGAGCTTACCAGGCGCCTGTGGGCCTATCACCCACTCCCTAAACCCCGCGGTTCGTTGAGCTGTGGAGTCGCGGTGGGCGTTCGTTCGACGTGGCGATGGTAACGTGGTGGTGGTGGTACGGGCTGGGGGCGCGGAGCGGCAACGACGGCATTGGGCCCGAGGCGGCGACGTGTGTGCTGGCTCAAAATGGCGGCGGCTGTGGCTAACGCGTCAACTGGGGGCTTAGGATGGTGGAAGGGGTGCTTACCTGGCTCTCGAGCTCCGCGACGTGGTATTCCCGCCACGTCAGCGAGCTGTGGGGTCGTGGAGGCGGGGCCGGTGTTTGTTCGACGTGGCGCGGGCGACGCAGTAGCGGTAGACGTTGACGTGGCGGTGGTAGGTGGCGCCTGGGGGTGCTAATGGTGGGGTTGGGCTCGAAAAAGCGGCAGCGGGGTCGGGCACCAGGTCGCGTTCGCAAAATAGATGCGAACGGATGGGTGGTGGGTGGTGGTGGTCGGAAATGGGCGCCGCGGGAGTCCCAGCACGCGGGCGATGTAACGAGGTGGCGGTGGGCTCGAAATGAGTCCGGGGGGCGAGGGCGATGCGATGTCGAACCGGCGGTAGTGGGGGTCGACGTGGCCGTCGTTGGTCCGAAATGACGAGGGAGGGGTTGAGCTGGGGTCGACGTGGCAGTTCTCGTGCCTGCCGTTGGTTCGAAACGGCAGTGGACGGGTCTGAGGTGGATGTTGGGGCATTAACGAGGGTGGAGGATGGATGGATGGGATTGGGGGTGCTTACCGGTACCTCTGGTCCCTTTCCCCCCACTCCGTATGGCGCTGCGACGTGGCCAACGCGCTGTTCGGCCTCTGAGGCCCGTGACGTGGCGGTCGCGACGGGGTAGCGAGGTTCAGAGTCGTGGTGGCGGGGTCGGCAACGTTCGACGTGGCGGGTAAGGCGATGTGGCGGGGTCGACGTGGCGCCAGCGAGTCGTGAGCGCGCGGATCGACGTGGCGGCGAAAGGTCGCAGCCGCCGGGACTGGACGATAGGGAGGGAGGGAGAAGAGGGGTGGTGGTGGTGGTGGCAGGCAAGAGACTGGCACGACGTGACAGAATCAACAAACCACGGGCGGTGGGAACGTTACGTAATCGCTGATGTAACTCGCATACTCGAGTATTCCGCCGCGGAATCCCACCTAATTCCCCATTCCGGACGTTCCGCGCCGTATTCCGCCGGAATACAACCCACGGAATTGGGCCTTTTGGCTGGTCCCTCTGCCATTCCGATTCCTCCAGGAATCCGCGGAATTTTGATATTCCGGCCGGATTCCTGCAGGAATCAGTGGGGCATCACTAAGACCTCCGAATTACTGGCTTCAACACCATCAGTACAGGAATTACACCTTTCGTACAGCATCCCCGCCGATCCAGACCGTAAGACGCGCGGCTTGATACCCAGCACGTCATCAAATGTCGAGCAGCTCACTGCATGCGTTCCAAATCTGGAGCACCTTATCATTCAGCTGCACTTCATCTATAACAAAGAGTACAAAGACGTTAGTTACCTTCTCGACGTACTCTCTGCGACCCCTTGGCTCGATCTGGGAAGCGGGAGAAACGCCGTCAAGCGAGTCGAGCTTACTGTGGAGCATTGGGAGTCGCAAAAATTATTGGCTGGAGGACTACGAACGCTTAATCCAGTTATAGACGGAGTCAGCGTAATTGCACGGGATGATAGTCCATGGAGGAGGGATGCGGACCTCCATCTAACATACAGAGAGGATTGCTTCGATGATTTTAGATTCGGATCTCGGGGGCTAACAGGTTAATGAAATTGGCCTTTGTATTTGTCAATTAATCTAGCCTTGAGGTTAAACGGCAAACAACATTATAAATTTATAATACTCGAGTACATGCCTCGACTCCTTAAATTTGTTCATAACAACCCCAATTAACCACCACAACAGGCCCGGCCTGCTGTGATTGATTGAATGAACAATGAAATACGATGACTGAAATAACACATATCCCAATATCGGAAGAATCTTGCGGGGATGGCGCGTACCAATTTCAAATGCCTGCGAGCAAGGCTATAAAGTGGATGCTAGGGCGAAATAATCACCTCGACTACGATTCCGGTTTTCAGCGGAAAAGTAGTGTCAGGGCGACAGTCAAAATGAAAATTAATAGAGAAAGAAGTTTCGACGTATCTTCCATATCAATCCCACCAGGACAAACTGGCGATTTTGACCTGCTTGGTTCATAATGCGCTCGTCTTCACAGTTGTGCATGGTTCTAAGACATGGTCCTTCTGCAAGGAGTGTTCAACGGCTTAACGTTTCAATGAACGTTTCACGTCAATGAGTCATGATGCTGCAATACTCGACTATATAAGAGTCATAATTTTTCAGCATAGAAAAGGATGCGTGATGCGCGTGTAGGGAGGTGGTCGAGTTTGCGGCGCTATCGGGAAAGACGTGTAAACATCAAACACGAGAGCAAAGGAAAGAAAAGGAAAATACACCCCGTCCAGCCTCTGCCGCAGCTCCTCGACCTCCTCCACCGCTGCCTGCTCTTCCACAGTAGTCACGCTAAGGTCCAGCACCTCCAGGTGCGGGAGCACGATGAACCTGCCGAGTTCATGCGGGATCATGAATATGTTCCGGAGATACCACGCTTCGAAAAAGTCAAACGCAATGTCGGTGTGATACTCTAGCAGCGTCGACGAGGCCCTGCTCGACTTCGTGCGTCGTCGCTTCGAGGTCCTGGTCTTGGTCTTGGTCTTGGTCTTTGTGCTTGGAGCCACCAGAGGGGTTAGCCACGCGCTCGTCCCGCCCATTTTTGAAGGAACTCCTCCATGCCGTTTACCCGGTCCTGCACGGCGTTATTCGCAATGTTGATGATGTCGTCTAAGAGGAGCTGCGGTGAGAATCCTAGGGCTTGGCATTGTAGGAGGTGGGGTGTGTTTTGAATCTGGGTGGTTGATTCGCCTGAGGATTGCGCTTGGGGAGGAGGCATTGGAGTTGGGATTGGAAGGAAAGCGCGATTGCACTGATGGGCTCGCAGAGGAAGACGGCGTGGTGTGACACTGGAACGAATGAGGTAAAATGTCCGATTTCGCCAAGTCACGTGTTCCCACCATCGGCCACGGCAAAATCCTAACAACCTACTACCTCGGGTTTTGCACCCCCCCTCAGAATAATCCGGTCGCCTCATTGGAGGGCAAGATTTATCGCAAAATCAGCTGACTTCGGGATTTTCTGAAACGGGTGGTCAGAGTTCTTTTACGATTCTGCACCGTTTCTATCCCAGAATTGTTTTTTCAAAATCGACTCTGAATCGTGCCGAGAATCGTTCCAGAAACGGCCAGAATCGCTCACTCTGACCTCCCCGTGCGAGCATGCGCAATGCGGCGATGGACGCCCGGTTTTTATCAGGTGATTATTTTGTAGTCTACTTTTGTTTCTAACCCTCATCTGTTTGCCCTCTTGCTGTAGCCTGTCAGAGGTCAACCGGAAATCTTATCTCCCCTTGCTGATCTTGAGATGATCACAAGTTTGCAGATTTGATTTCAACACTTTGCCAATCGTTCTCACTACCCGCTTTAAGGGTAACAATTGTCCCTCTCAAACCAACAAAGAAAGGATGGCTGCGGTAATCGACCCCGCGGTCCGCGGCCTGTTTCGTATATGTCTGTCCTTCACCTAAGAATGTCCAAGGTTTATGCTGATGCCCCGCCCTTGTCTCGGTCGCAACCCTCTGGTGATGGCCAATCGTACGCAAACATCCCCATGCCTACCCATAGGCTGCCTGCTGCAGTTTCCGATCAAACGGGACGAAGTGTGGCTGGGCTAACTGGTGACGATCTGGAGAGCTTGATATCTCTTCATATAGGTAATGAATGCCATCTCTTGCTACTGGACATCGACTACACATGTATTTCATGGAATGGAGGAGGTTTATGACTTCGGAATACGGATATTGGCTGGTCTTAAATCGGGAAAACGAACTTAAGCCTCGAGTTGACATCAAGGCACCTCAAGCTGATTGGCCGAGATCTCAAGCCGAGTTCAATTTACATAGCCAAAGTGTGTGACTGATGGATTGAGGAGTCCAACCGATGTTCGGGTAACTTATATGCAGTATTATAAACTATTATCCGACAAAGTTAGAAGCTTCCATCAAGATTCAATGGCAGATCATCCGTCTTGGATCCATGAAGTCTTATCGTGACGGAGGGGGACGCTGGAAACGAACCGCTGGTCTCATAGACCTTAAGATAGCCAGAGAACCGGACATGATGCATGGAAGCGGAATAACCGGATAGCGGCTAACAGGCGACAACACCGCGAGGTGGGAGTAACAGGCTGCTTGTCCCGTCAGACTTCTCTCATCCCGCTTCAATCATGAAACCCAGAACAACTCTTGGGCTCGATATCTTAGCATACATTGTCGACATCCTGGCCGCTGGAGACGATAAAGAAACCGAGTCTCTCCAAATGGTATCACGTACCTGCAAAGACATGGTACCACTATGTCGCCGCCACCTCTTCTCGTCTGTCAACCTCCTAAGAAAATCGGAGTCACGGCGCTTCAGCACTGTGCTTATCAGGAATCCCAGAATCGCCCGCTATGTGACCAGCCTGACGTATTCAGTCTACAACCCCATTTACGATCACGAACCGAAAATTCTCGACTTGCTCAAGGAGTTTTCCTCCTATTTGAAATCAATTGAACTCTTATCGCACCCAGAATTCGACTGGAATGAATTGCCAGGATCCATACGATTGTCCTTGATATTCCTGATCCAATTACGCTCAGTCACCCACCTCAGAATCCAGGCCTTCAGTAATTTTCCATCAACTGCGTTCGCGCTTTGTAGTAACCTCGTAGATCTCAAACTCGAGAAGCTTGAGGTAGCCCCTCCAGAGATTAATCAGGTCATCTCACGTAGCGATATCCCCGCTCCAGCCATGTTACACTCCAAGATAGAAACCTACAATAGCCTCGCGGTTCTTATGACATCTCCGAGTGCACTGGCAGGTAGCCCACTTGTCGATTTTAGTAGCCTCCAAACGGCGACCTTCGATGTGGACTCCCCAAGTGACGTTGGCCATATTGGGCAACTCATAAAGACGACAAAGCAACTCAATACTCTCAATATATCGTGTAAGTAACGAGCAGTGCCACTTATTTTTAAAAGTCTGACGAAGAATGTAGTGCATTGGCCAGTGGAATTAGCCGGCCTAGGCGCGAGCCTTGTAGTCAACGCGTACCGGACGCTTAGAACAGTGGTACTCAACATTACCGTCGTAGGGGATGACTACGACCCCCTCTGTGGACTCGGCGATGAGCTCAAGTTTCTGTCGGAGAACAATATCCTCCAAGAGTTTGACCTGGACGTAGTGGTCCGGCCAGACGAACTCTGTCGAACTGAAACGGAAGAGTGGTCCGTCCTCGACTCACTGTTGACTGAACCTGGCGCATTTCCCATGCTGCGTCGCGTTTCTATCGAAATTCGGTGGTATTCAATTAGCAGGGATGAAAGTTCTGTGGATGATATTTTGGATAGTTTGACGGAGGAACGATTTCCGCATCTCGTGAAAAGCTCAGTAGTGGCGTTCAAATTTTCTGCAACGAATGATTATATCTAAATTACTTTCCTGCTAGTAATTGATCTCTTAATTTGGCTTTCCTATAATTTTCAGCGCCTGGGGGTCTATTGGTGATACTGTTCTACGCAGCAAAAATTAAACGGACCACACTGTGACCTAATATTAATAACCGGAAAACTGGTGAGCTGCCTCGTATATAGCATTCTCGAAGGCACTGCTTAGAACCCCCGTTTTCTTATCAATGAGGGTGATACCAGGTGGTGGGATGCGATTATGTACCTAATTTTATACAGCTATCGCGGTAATGTCGTACAACATCATGACCAAGATCCAGCTTTTTGATTCGTATCACCCAACTTACCAGTGTTCGAACCAGACAGCTGTCAACCCCTGAGATCCTTTACACACACGTACCCCTTCCAAGCGTCCGAACACTTGTCCGAGCCCACAAAGCCAAAATACATCTCCACCCCATTTCACCGCCAGGTGGACGAATTGGTCAAATGTCAGATCCGCTGTCAGATGGAAACAAGTTGGCACTTCAAGCTCGACCGGTGACCTGAGCGCTCTGTTCCCAACGAGGTTGAAGTCCGTGATATGAATGGACCGCGCTATCGCATTATATTCTATTCTCGAGCTACTGGGATATAAAGTGGGATATACGGATTCCGTACTGCAGCGCGGGCCCCCATCATCCCCTTTTTTTTTGACCTTGAACTGGTTTTTTTCCTTGAAATTAAACGTCACATTTCCCCTGCTCAAATACTTCATCTTAAAGCGCTTCGTTGTAATCTTCAGCCCTTTAGGAGTCCTGACAATGCCCCGGGCGGAGAAGGCTAAAGCGGGACCGAGCAATGTAGGCAGGACTCCATCAGGCAGCGCTAACCCTCCGCGTGCGAGTGGTTCGTCTCTACCAAAGAAGCCGTCGCCGCCCAAGGTCCAAGTAGAAAAAGTATATGGAGCGGCGAGTAAAGACTTTAGGGGGGGTTCCCCCGATTACCAGAAACATTATCCGGACGCCGTGTTCGATGCCATGAGCAAAAAGGAGCGAGAGAGATTATCGAAATCCCACCCTCTTCTGATTACACGCCTAGCCGGCAAATTTGCCGAGGGAAACTTAGTGACGCATCATCCACCACCTCCTGAACACAAGAATCTTCCCAAGAATTATCTACCCGCCGCACCTTATGGCGCTTTCCCGGCCAGTAAAGAGATGAATAAGCAGGGCGAGATGGTTGTCTATCCCTCCCAGATTCTCATGGACCGGCGCATCGTCGCTATCGCTGACTTACAACGCCGTCCTATCGATGCGCCCGCGAACCTTCACCACCCTGGAAAGTGGGATGATGTTCGGGACCTCAATTTGTACGTGGAGCCGTTCTGGATTGCCGTGTGCTCATCGTCTGACTTGTTGGTCAGCTATCAGCAAGGGGGTCCGGGATATAAATAGCGGACCGGTGTGGCAAATACGTGACCTTGTAAAGTTTCTTATCTCCTTATTATCTTATCTTTCGTACCTTGTACTTATAGCAGTCATTCTCGAACCCCTTCGCTTCCGTTCTCGAAGTCCTATTGACTTGTACTATGTAGCTTTGACTCCTTTTCCTCTATACCGAGTGACTCATCTCTATGACTCATTAGTTCTAGCTAGTATAAATACGTAGCCCCTTGTAGCGTTGGCGGGAACTCTACGGTAGCATTTTGACTTCTGCTTTTTTGACCTCGGATGAACAACGGATGAATTCATTTCTGTGGGTTGCGGAACGTGCTGGTCCGCCTACTGTTTGCCCATCGTCTTTGCGGTTTGCTCCTCCTCCATTGCGAATTAGTCTCTCCTAGCCAGACTGCGATATATTGATGTACGTACAGAGGTTCCCAAGCCGGCAGAGTTCCTTGTCATGATCAGTAACTAGTTGCCCATCTTTGCAGCTCTCCAACATGCTGCCAGTGTTGTTGTTTACAAATGTTGGTCTAATAAATTATAAATACGAGCTACACAGAAGGCGGCCATCGCAATCTTTTTCACTTCGCCTCTGATTTTACCTACATAGGATTCGTCATTCAAGGGTACCCACAACGACAAATTAATAAACGCTCCGAGTCGCCTATTAACTCGTTCCCATTCATCACTCATCAAAGGCTTGGTTTGGACACTGGAAAGTTGCTGCCGAAGACGATACAATACACCAACCAGAGTGTCGCGCACCAGAACTAGACTAGTCGAACCTCTGTATGGCGGGGTAAGCGGGGAAGTATTATTCCCGAGACTTTATGTATAACCCGTAAAACAGCACGCAGGCATGGCAAACGGAGGAGGCAGAGGGAAAGGAATTGGAGGGTGCGAGCGTATGCTAAACTTAGCTGGCGGGACTCCGAAAATATGGGGTGGGTGCCGTACATCCCACCTCGCAGCTTTGTCAAATGACGACAAGGGGCGGGAATGCAGCCGTCGCCGACTTTGCAGCCTCGTCGAAGGACAGGAAGAAGTAGCGGGGCTGTGCGCTACCCCATCAAATGACGAGGTAGGGCCAGCAACATGCTGCCAGCACACTCGCTGCCTGTCAAATGCCGCCGCGAGCCTCGTTACGCATCGAGTGACAACAAGAGCAGCGGTGTGCACCCCTTGCTCGCTGCCCTGCCCATCGAACAATGAAAAGGGGTGGTGGCTTCCAGCCGCTCGCATCGCCGCCTTTCGCTCCCTCATCCTTTCTGGTCTGCGAGTGGTGTCTTGGCTGATGAGTGTCAAAGCCCGGCCCAGATCTCTCGGAGGAGGGGCGCACCGGACGAGGCGGGGTTAATATAAGGCGAGTCCCAGACTGCGGACGTGGGGTACAGAGAGTGGGACGTTGGGGGTTCGGTTCGATGCCGTACGTGGAATGGCACGACGGTAGGTCCCAAAACGCGTGGGGTGGGTGCCGTGTGTGAGGCTGGTAATCGTGGGGAGCAGGTGCTAGGCGCCGTTTGCGAATGGGACGTCGCAGGAGTCCCGGTGAATGCCATTGGTAGCGGAGGCTGAATGCGGGCGTCGACCGGTTACAATCCCCTGCTGGCGGTCAGAACCACACACCTGATGGTTCGACATGGCACAGACCACATTTGAGCCTATGCCAAGTGCTAGCGGCGGCAGGCGCGTTCAGTGGTGGTGGTTGGAAAGGAAGCCTGGAGCCTGGCACGACTGGCGAAGACCCGCAAGGGCAAGTCATGTGATTTGTATGGCGGATTGAAATTAAAATCGAAAAATGTCATGATGCTTTGCACCTTGTCCTCTGCGCTCGCGACTGTAATTCTGTTCTTCTGGTTTCAGCTCCACCGGAAGCGACCTGAAAAAGATCCCCTTTTGACTTCAACACATTTGCTGAGTTCAGCTGAGGAAGATGATATCTTGTGCAATTGCGTCTACGATTTGACAAAGCAAAGGCTACATATTAAATTTCATATTTTTTATTGGAATGAGGTCGTGCGAGATTCTGGCATCCTGGGGCTTATGTATATTTCGGAGCTCTATCCATTGACACAGTATTTCTAGGCCTTCACAGCGGCGAAGTGACTCCCTCTGGATAGCATGCTGAGGGGCAACAGGAGACGTACATAAGTTACGGAGGCTTATTCCCATGGACTATTCCCGTTAGCTTTCTTCTGTTCTTTCCTGAACCTCGCTTGTGATACGCGGCTACGGATTATACATGTAGGTTTATACTTTGTCAATCGACCCACACAAACGGTGTCTCTGGCTTCGCGACATGGAGAATTTGAGAAGAAGGAGTACGAGGTGAAGCTGGGGCAGCTTAACGAGCCAGGGATGGCGAAAAGGGTGATTAGGGACCCAGGCGAGTCGGTTCGGCAAACTGTAGCGACGCTTATTGAACCGCAGACTGAGGATAAAGAAGCTTTGCTGGCCTTAAAAAGAGCGGTTGGGACGGTGTGGTGGTTTTTATTAGCAACTTGAGTGATTCGCAGTTGGAGATGGGCGCGGACAGTGACGATATCATGGATTGCTTTGGTGAGCTTAATACTTATTACCTTCGTTTTTCTCATCAAAGATAGACTGTTTAGCGACAGAGGGGATTCGTCCTCGGCAAATATAGTATGTACTTCATATCATGCTTTTCTTATACGATTTATATATGACGTCCCCGAAGGCTCAGTTTCCTGGATTCTTAATATCCCAACGCCGTTTTCACAACATCAACTTCCAGCGTCGAAGATAGGATGCAATTCGAAATTCTGGCCATACTTGACGCCCAAGATCAGCTCACGGAATTTGTTGGAAAAGGAGGTTGCGGCAAGAATGTTGGTGAAGCCTAAAATACTGATGGTATTCGTTATTTATTTCGTTCATCCTCGTTTCGGCCGAGCACTGGCTTATAGTCTCCCTTTGCGACAGCTGTTTCTCTTGCTTCCAACAAGGGTTCAATGTAGTCCACTGAGTCTTGATGGATGCTTCTGACTTTGTTAGACGGCTCTCTCTCGAATATCATTTGATCGCGAAAGCAAACTCGGCGATGATTGGACGTTCATTGGATGTCCACCCTGACTCTGAAACCTGGGAGTAGGGACCCTGTGAAGATCAAAGAAATAAGAATGTCTATTTTCTCCGAGAGTTCTCAGAGGACGTTGCGACCTGATAGCAATTGACACTCTGACTTGAAGCTTTGAAGGCAAAGCTCGCATGTTAAATTTAGGCAATCATTCACGTTTGTTTTTGGTATATAAAGTCCCTCGGCCTCAAGCCAAATTTATCCCATCGCCTGGCCAATTGCATCAAGACAATCGCCCGCTTACGAGGAGCACCTTGAGGAGATTGCGAGGTAGGCTTACCCATTGAAATTGAAAGATGGCATTAACGCATTCTAAAATCAGGAACTATGACACATACACGGATACCCATCCAAGATCTACCTCTGGATATACTCCAAGAAATATTTACACGTTGTCTTCCTCCGGACGCTATGACCCACCGACAACCAGATACTAAAGTTGCGCCGATGTTACTCTGCCACATCTGCTCCTACTGGCGAGCAGTTGCGCTCGGGATACCGCGTCTATGGACAGATCTATTTCACGTCTTGCGCATCTATGCCGTGGTCCCAAACCGAATGCTTCTCAGCGAGGGTATTCACAATGGGGACTTGGAGTTCTTACGGTGGTGGAAATTACAATTAGGCCGCGTCCACCCGAGACTGCGTTTGATCGTGCAGTGGATGAAGGGGAATCCAGGGTTTAAAGTGGGCAAGTCTGACGGATCGTTATTGAGCCTTGTATCCGTGGCTCGCCACCTGGACATCGACATCGATTTCGCCTGTGCGTTAAGAACCGATTTCGGGAGGAATTTGCCCGATTCGATAGTGAAAGCCAATACTTTTTTTCTTCGTCAAGGGAGCCGAGGATTCAGGGAAACATCATACAAATTTTCTTTCAATATGTCTTATGATCCCCGACTTATTCCTTTCCCTACAGAACCACATCTTAGGCGAATACTATTGGACTCGATATTTTTCAAGAAACAGGATCTCGGTGTAGTAGATTGGTCCCAACTCACACATATCATCTTAATCGACGTGGGTTTATCAACACCAGCGTGGTCCGCGATGATTAGGGAATGTGTTAACCTCGAATCCGGAATTTTTCACGTTCGAGGTTTAGGGTACAACGAGCCGGCGCAGGATGATCCACCGACGTGCACGCTCCCGCGCCTGCAGCAGCTCGTCATAAAATGGGATCCATCAAACTTTCCTCATCCATTATTCAAAAACCTCCATCTCCCCGAATTGACGTGCCTTCGCCTTGCGTCAGCGATAACCGTTCAGGAGCTTCACGAATTACTGGCTTCAACACCGTCAGTACAAGAATTGCACCTTTCATACAGTATACCCGCCGATCCCGACTCTAAGAGCCAAGGCTTGATACCTGGGACGTCATCAAATATCGAGGAACTCACTGCATACGTTCCAAACCTGGAGCATCTCGTCATTCAGCTAGATTTCACCTATAACAGAGAGTACAAAGACGTTAATTACCTTATCGACGTGCTCTCTTCGACCCCTTGGCTCAATCTTGGAAGCGGGAAAAACGCCATCAAAAGAGTCGAGCTTACTGTTGAGCATTGGGAGTCGCAAGAGATGTTGGTTGAAGGACTACAAACGCTCGCTCCAGTTATAGACGGAGTCAGCGTAATTGCACGGGATGATAGTCCATGGAGGAGGGATGCGGACCTCCATCTAACATACAGAGAGGATTGCTTCGATGATTTTAGATTCGGATATCGGTAACCTATTCAGAGATTGACCTTTGGTTTCATCAAATAGACCAGCTTGCACCAACATTACACGTACCTCGGCTCCAATGAATTTGATCGTAACTCGATGTTTAAGATAACGCACCTTAATAAAACCATTAAAAATATAAACAGGGGAATACACGATGGAAGCCTTTCGGCGCGCAACAATTCGAATGCATGGGTGTAAGACTACTAAGGGGATGCAAGGGCGGAATGCGACCGGCTTTCAGAGTAAAGGGGCTTTGAGAAACAGTCATAATGGAAGCGACTAGATGCCTGGTGGATAACGCACTTGTTGCCAAGATTGTATGTGGTATTTTGATACGATCGTTCTGCAAGGAGTGTTTGACGTTGGTTCAATATTTAATGAACGTGCCGCGTCAATGAGGCTGCAATGTGGTGTTAAGAGTTGTAATTTTGTGGAACCGAATGGCATAAAGGAAGTACGAACCAGATATTAGATTTCGCAACAACAACTTATCCGTAAGTGAGAAGCTGAGCATCCCTGGCACACAAGGCCGAAAAACCGTCGCTCTCGTGCCTCGGTTCGAGGCCCAAAGTTCATGGTTCCGATCAACAAGAGGGCCTGGGGTTGGCCTGGGGTGGGAATCCGACGCGGGTTCAGTCTTTGTTCCCTGAAGAATTCAAACTCTTTACAAGGTCTTATTGAAGAAATAGCTGTTTCAACCTAGATATCGTATAGACCTGATTTCAGTTCATCCAGGCGTTTCCACCTGGAGACGTGTTTATCGGGTAAAAGAGGTAGAATGACATCCAGGATGCGTATACGTACTGGATGATTCTTTGGATTTGAAGCTTGAAGACGTGTATGTTAACGAAAGAAAATGGGTTCCCGACAAATTCACGAGACACGCCATAGTGCAAGTAAACTCTATTTGGTCTCAAGAGTGGCACGGTCTCTTGATTTTATGAGCGTGTGCTCGAGCATAGGTATATATGACAGTGGAGGCGGTAGTTGGACGACCTAAGTCTGATGAGCCGCAAACAACTCATTTTGAAAACCACGTGATACCAAACCTTCAACAATATGCCATCAACTAGCATCAACATTAGGGTTGCGTATCTAATTGGGGGTTTATATACCAAGTGTAATTTACATAGGTAATTTACAGTAAATTACTAGTTACATACATGTGCCCAGGATCACCAAGTATATAATGTATATAATTCTCGGGGGCTATTCAGCGCTCGGGTGAAGTTGGGCGGTGAAGTCTAGGCTGGCAGAGCTTGAGAGAGGAGTGGCGGGGCGGCGGGTGCCGCCCGCCTGCCGATAATTATAAGATCATCTTGATGAGATCCTTCTTCAAGTTGGCTTCCACCGTCAGCTATAACATACTGTACTAGGTTCACAAATCTGCGCGCCATCTTCACTTGTAACCACCCGGAGAATGATGGTCATTGGTGAGGAGGAGGAGAACGTTGTGGGCCTTCAACGGACATCAAACGCACCCTTCCGCCAAATTCCAATGAACTACGAAGACAACCTCAACACACCCAACTACGACAAATCTAACGAGGAGGAGGATGCTGACTCGAAGAAAATCAGAGATGACGAATTACCCTCCCAGTCCATACCTGCACCCGTTCCACAGAGCAGTTCCGGTGATATCTCGCCCGTTCGAGCATTTGCCAGGCTTGTAGTCGAAAGGCGGTGAAAGGCGCTATTTTATCAGAGCCGGCTACCGCTTCGTACAAGGGGGAAGAAGGTGGTACCTTCAAAGAGACGTGGGCATACGATGACCCCACCCCGTCGCTGGCACCAGTTTTCTCTCCCGACTCGGGGCAGCCCCGCCGCGGGGCGAAAAAAGTCACGTGCATAATTAAATACTTATGTAATTTACAGTACAGATTTTGTAATTTACATCCGCCCAAAATCGGAAATGTAATTTACATAGTTACATGCACCCCCCCGAATTATATACGCAACCCTAATCAACATCGTGCGGACACTCCTTCCTCGAATCTTCCAAGAACGTTTGTCAAAGCCAATATCGCAAGTGAGGGCAAGCATCAACGACACTTTCATGATGCCCTTCACCAGGAAATCTTCTCCTTACAACATGTATCAGGCATGCAGCCTGCCGTCTGTCACCGCCTTCACCTGCATTTTGCAACATGCGGCTACTGTGCAGCTGCCTCGAGCAAACCTTCAGGGTTCTTCATAATCTCGAGCGATTTTAAGTGAGCGCTATTCTTCCCTCTTTATTCGCCATTGATTCCATAGTATTCTTTCCTCGATGGCAGACTCAGATGATCCTAACCTCTTTGTCAAAGACCAGAGTGGTAAATGTCTTCTGTACGATTCGTTGGACTATTGACATTGATTCAATAAATTAATTCAGCGACGGGGGACGGTATCACCAACGGTTGCTCACTTCCTTCCGAAGCACAGCGTAGCAAATGCTGTCATAAGCCTGGCGGTAGGAACCTTATCCTCTGTATAGATGGTACTGCAAATCAGTTCGGAGAAATGGTATGCGTTTTCGAGGCTTTCAGCTTGAGTCGACTTGCTGACGTCCTTGAAAAGAATACAAATGTCATCGAATTGTATAATCTCATCTTGAAAGAGGTCAGCGACAACCAGCGAACCTGGTACAACAGTGGCATCGGGACGTATGCTCGACCCTCTTGGAAGTCACTTTCATTCTATAAACAAGTCGTTTATCACAAAATCGATTTGGCAATCGCATGGTGCGTTGAAGAACGTTTTTAGTCTTTCTTTCCTTCCTCCATATCGCTTTTATTCAGGAATTTTGAACAAACTGTTTTGGCTGCATATCGCTGGCTATCAGACAATTACGAGCCTGGTGATTGTATATTTCTGTTCGGTGAGTTGGAACCAATATGCTCTCGATTCTCGATCAATGCTGAGGGATATCTAGGTTTTTCTCGTGGGGCATTTCAGGTTCGAGTGCTCTCAGCGATGATCGACAAAGTAAGATACATCCTGCGTCCTATAGCGCCTATAATAATATCTCTTAATTTTTACAGGTCGGCCTTATTCTTAAGGGAAACGAAATGCAAATCCCATTGTGCGCCTGGACTTCATATTGCATTTCCTGGAAGCTAATAACTACTCCAGTGCATTCCAGCTATACGCTGACCCAAAAAGCGATGACCTTACCGCAAGTCGAGTCGGGTCCGCTGACACGCAGCGAAAGCTGTCAAGCGCTGACCGTTTCAAGCAGACATTTTCATACAAGGATGTGAAAGTGCACCTTGTTGGAGCCTGGTACGTGTCGTCTGTTTTAGACTTTTAAATTGCTAAATCGGGACTCCTAGGGATACCGTTTCGTCCATTGGAATAGTACGCGGAAGCCACATGTTCCCTCGGACGATCGACGGTATGAAGCATGTTTGCTACTTCCGCCATGCGCTGGCACTCGACGAACGACGGGTAAAGTTCTTGCCCGAATACGCCAATGGAGGGTCGGGGCCGCCACCACCCGCAAAATCTGAAGAAATGGGATCTTCCCCTATCGACCAAGGCGCTATGGAAGAAACCAATCATTCACCCACCTCCAATAAGGAAGTCCCATCTTCCGAAGATACTGCCACTGGTAATGCGACCCCTGCGCGAGATTTTGATGCGGCCGGCGGTTCGCAGATCGAGGAGAAGTCGATGGAAGCACCCCCACAAACATTGGAAGTCTGGTTCGCGGGAACGCACTCGGATATGTGAGTCTAATCCTTTTATCATCTTGAGAAGCACTGTAGTTGATGTCTGGAATTTAGTGGAGGAGGAAATGCCGAAAATGCAGCGATGGATCGTAGTCGACCTCCTCTGAGGTGGATGGTCTTTGAAGCTGGGGCACTAGGACTTCGCACGGCACTATTTGAGCGTGTGCTCCCTCCTGATGAGCAGATCGAAATCATCGAATCATTGACGCCGGGCTGGTGGCCGCTTGAACTCGTCGCCTTCAAGAGGTTGACGTATACGAGGCGGGAACATGGGAAGAAGTCAACGCATAAGTAAATCCACTCAATTTCTGAGTAATTCCCCTCGACTAACCTGCTCACTAGGCCACATCTTGGGGCAGGCCGTAAAATCCACCCCGGTCAGAAGATTCACGGATCTCTTACATTGAGCGGTAAATTAGGAAAGCAGTACACTCCGAAAGCTCGACCTTTGAACGATGACTCTGCGTTTTGGAAGAGAGCCCAAGAGGAGGGGCTTGGCGAGTGGCAGGCTATCGACTTGTACATGTACACCGAAACCCTCGTGAAGAGATTCGCCGAGCAAAACGATACTACTGTCTGGCAGACCTTGCGTCAAACTGCGAAATCAGGTAAGCCTCCTCGATCGCCTATAACCTTTCCATCACTTACACATGGTCGCGTAGGGGACGGACGTCAAGCCGTCTACGAAGGAGTAATCAAGGCGCTGAAAGGTTCCAAGTCAGGGCCTGAGATCAAATATCAGCTTATAGCCAAAATCGGGGACATTTTAAAGAACAGTCTGGGGCTGGACTCGTCCTTGAAACTAAGCCGTTCAGCCGACATCCGAGCGTCAGTGCAAGACCTCTTGAAAAGTGATAGAGACTACTACAAGGAAATCGCGGTAAAGTTTGTTGAGGAGTTCACAGATCGTAAGTGAAAAATTATCAGTCGTCTCTTAGCTACTAAACCACTTATAGACTGCATGCTTGTTTTGGACGGGCATACGGACCTCGTCACATCAGTAGCATTTTCGCCTGACGGCAGCCAGGTGGTCTCGGGTTCTGGTGACCGTACTGTTCGAATTTGGGATACGGAGACGGGGAGGCCAGTGGCAAAGCCATTCGTCGGGCATGCAGGTTGGGTCATGTCTGTTGGATTCACGCCTGAGAGCGGGCGAGTCTCCAGCTCAGATGACGAGTCAATTCGGACCTGGGATTTGCAGACGGGACGGCAAACGGGTAATTCATCTCAAGGATACACAGGTAATTTCACGGCCACAGCGTTCTCGCTTAAGGCGAAGCAAGTAGTCTCTGGCTCGCGGAATCGCACAGTCCGCGTATGGAACATGGAAACAGGGAGGCCGATAACAGAGCCACTTCGAGGCCACACGGGCCTGATTTTATCAGTCGCCTTTTCGCCTGATGGCAAGCGCGTTGTCTCGGGTTCTGGTGACCACACCATTCGGATATGGGATGTAGAGTCGGGGCAGCCAGTGGGCGAGCCGCTTCGTGGGCATACGGGTTGGATACGGTCTGTCGCATTCTCGCTCGACGGCAAGCGCATCGTCTCGGGTTCAAGTGACAAGACGATTCGGCTCTGGGATCTGGAAACGAGGGAGCAAGTCGGAGAGCCGTTTTGCGGGCATGCAGACCTGGTTTTGACTGTTGCTTTTTCGCCCGATGGCAGGCGCATTGTCTCAGGTTCAGGCGACAATACAGTTCGGATCTGGGATGTAGAGACGGGGAAGCCAAGCAGAGCGCCGTTCAGAAGTCATACGGGGTGGGTCAGGTCGGTTGTATTTTCACCTGACGGCAAGCGCGTTGTCTCTGGCTCAGGCGACAAGACAATTAGAATTTGGGACACAGATTGGTAGAAAGGCTACAGTAAATGGGTTCGCATGGCGCAGTTATCTAGGCTATCACGTCTGTACATATTCTCTTCTCGTCTTCGAGGACTCTTTTATTACTCTAGTGGACATTACTTCCCTATGTCTAGTTTTCTGGACGGCTTTACGCTGAAGTAACATTAATATAGTGGTGGTAATCTACGCATGCGTTATTCTTTTAGCAGGTTGAGGAGAGCCGAGTAATTAGGGATCGGAGCTTAACGACTGGGACGAAAAACCAGGCCCGCAGTTCGCGAATCCAACAAATCCACCGACAGATTCTAAGCGACCACACTCAACCCAGTCATCTGACAGATACTAGTGACAACTCTGTGAGGAAAATTAAAGGCACGTGGGCGGTGCGGAATTCAGTACTTATGATAGATTTTACTACTAGTCTGTTTTTATCATTGGCGTCGGGGTTCAATAGTACAGAAGGTCTGTTCTATTAGGAGACATCTTCAGGCGTCAAACGGGAGCAATAGTGACTGTCTCTGCAGATTTTTCCCTGGAGTGACTAGGTGATTCCGTGGAAATTAGAGCTGGTTTTGGAGCTGGAGGTGGGGTGGGATGAAGCCAGAAGACAGGGTACCGGCGTTGAATGTTGTTGGTAATTAGAGCGACAACGAGTGCCAGGGCGGAGGTTAAGAGGACAACCGGAAGGTAATACCACCCCATTTGCCTGATTTCTGGGTTTACCGCGGCCAGAAGCGCAGTTGCACCTGGGGTAAAAAAATAAACAAAGTGGAACCAGAGTCAATGGATAATCTCATATGACTTGCCTGCCGGCGGATGCGTGGTGCCGGTCACTTGCATTACGACGACTGAGGTAGCGCACGACAAGGAGCCCGCTAGCCAGAGAAGGTTTTGAAATCGTTCCTCCGTTGGCAGGAGGTGAAATAACTTTGTGATGCATATCCCAGTCAAAGCGCCGAGGAAATGGCCTCCAAAAAGCGGGCGAGGTTGCGCCAGAGGAGCTTCTACTGCACCATATATGAGGACCGCAGTAGCACCCTAACGTGCATGTGTATTAGTATTGGAATTGGAAGTACACTGGACGCACTCACATAGCTTGCTACGATCGAGGGTACGCCTCGTTCGATGAAGTAGTGCGCTTGGCCAAAGACTGCTTGTATTAATGAAATCCCAAGGAACGACCCAATAAAAGACCAAAACCAAATGGCATAGTCGGACCTCTTGGTCAAAGGTTCTGAACGATAACCTAGCCAATGGCTCAGCCATGGTGGAAGGCGTGAAAGGCGATTGGCAGTCGACATTGGGACGGTTTGTTGGAGTTGAGTAACGAAAATTAAGGTTGAAATCGACGAAAAAATCCGCTCAACTAACGAGGTTAAGAGAAAGACAGGGTGTGTCGATGTTGCCCAAAGGTGCAAGTCAAGAAAGAAAGCAAAAATTGAACCTCCCGATGTGTCAGGCGACTCGGAGTAGTCATGGAGTCGGCGGAGTCGGCACGGGCACGGGCTAAAAATAAAGCGGACGTCGCCTGGATAACCTTGATCAAGAACCACAAATTTCTCCGTCTGTGTCGGTAAGAAACATTTAGTTCATTGTAAGGCGAATAAAGGTCGGCGGGGGTGTCCTTCCTTTCTCATACAAGGCTTGAAAACAGTAGATACGTCTGAAAGTTACCCTGCACCTAAAATTCCTCCTAGGCTGAGGCTATTAGGCCTCTCTTTATTCCCAATGACTCGGAAACCACCTCTTCGTCATTATGTATCTCCGGCCCACATATTGTTAATTAAAGATCTCGTGGACACCAATGACACTATTTTCTCTTCAAGGACAGAGAAGTTTTTGAAGTACTCTCAGATAATAATAATCCTAATATTTTGGCCAGTCGCGGAATCATGGAACACCATACCCGAGTATAATAACTGCTGGTATGCTTCTTGCCTCTATGTTGCATTCATTACTCGTTTAAGGACCGGGAGTAAACGTAAGTAGTCGTTCCGCCGTCTGGCTGAATAACTGGCGCGGGGTACGGTTCTTTAAAGATGTATGAACTCTTTTAAATGACGCTTGCTTGAAGTCACTTTGGATGGCTTATGTACCACTTCGCGCATGTTGTGCCCATCTAGAGTGAAAAAAATTTCTGGAGAACTTCGACCTAAGGAATGCGACGGTCTGTTCTAAGTCGAGTCTTCAATTCGCTTCCACGTCAAGAATCAAGATGGCCACTCGACACGGCAAGCCAAGAAAGTACTCGAAAATCGACCTCGTTTAACGAGGTAGAAAAGGTCTTTTCCTTTATCTATTAAGTATGTCGGGCATCAGTGAGATCTTTCTGAATTCCTCTCGAGCTCTATGTCACTGTAATATCTAATGTGTAGTAAGCCTTGAAGTACATCGGAGGGCTATGCTGAACTCATTTACCTAATCAACGACAGTAAGCGTTGTGTCATAACAAGTGGCTGTTACTTATCCTACCAATATCCTACAATGCCCTCATATTGAAATGCGGTGTGTGGCCGTATCGACCTTGACCGCGATCAGGCACCTTGAAGATGTCCCTCGTAATGACCAGGAAAGAGAGCACCGTGGGATCGTGCCTGACCTGGAGCACAGCATGGACCCTATTGTGCGAATTTTTGGAAAGAGGCGACACAGCATCAAACAGCCGCATCCAGGTGCCCTTGTTTTTCTTTCCTTACACGAACAGTATTTATACAGATGGATCCTTTAGGCAGACCTCACCAAAGCCCCGTGCGCTCTAATGACCATGGCCTTCGAATCTGCGCCCTCTTCCCTAAGCGGCCTCTCCTCTCTGCGGCCTGACAGATCACCAGTGGTAGACGACACTAACGTGGTCGCCGAGCAGTTAAAATCTCTATGTCCGTCTCTTTTTCCTCTTGCAAATTGAGTCGGCTGACGTCGGTACATAGTCAATGATGTGGACGCGGACGTGACATTCTGCTCCGCTGACGGCGACCTGTTTCACCTGCAGAGAAAGTATCTTGAAGCGAACACAGGGGCCTTTCCAGGATCAGAATTTGACACTCGCGGAGAAGTTACACATCTTACGGAGACGTCTGTCGTCCTCAATCTCCTTTTTCAATTCGTCTACCCAAGGCGAGAACCGGAAATCGAGAACCTGGGGTTTGATACTCTGGCCGCATTGGCAGAGGCGGCTGAGAAGTACGAGGTGTTCCACGCCATGAACGTTTGTAAATTACAGATGAGGTGTGTGACAATTGGGTTTTCAGCTTCCCCCCGCTTATCCAAAAACTATGGGCGACAGGTCATTCATTTCTAAATACCCTCTCAAGGTGCTCGAACATTCGGCGAGGCACGATTACCCCACTCTCATTCAAGACGCCGTCCCCAACCTTGTACGCTTGCCAATGGCAGATGTCGCGGAACACCTGCCGAGTCGCTACATCATTCCTTGGGTATGAGCTGGCTTGCTGTTGAAAGAATTGTCAACTAACATTGTTATCTTAGATTCGATATCGAGGACTTTGGGATTCGTTTTTTGACGATGCCGTTAAGAGCGCCATGGAGCTTAGAATTTATTCCCCGACCTACAGCGCAAAGAATCCCTATTTCACTGGATCTCTCCAACCACAAATTTGCCACTTCTGTTTGGTTTCCGTTCTCAAAACCTTTCAGGAACTCCGGCAGCTAGATTCGCTGGCAGAATTGAAGGAGGCCCTTTCGAAACCACGACCACGGGTGATGGGCTGCACGTCGTCCGCCTGTCAGTATCATAATGTGATAACGACAGCCTGCTCGGACATAAAGACAAGAATGGAAAATGTTCCTCCATTTCGAACTTTTATGACTGCACCGAAGGGTAAGACGCCGGCTCTTTAACGCGTTTCTCTCCGGACTATTTTGGATTCTCATGTTACTGGATTTGGACTATTGGGTCCCCCAGCTGCTGTATTTCTAGATAAATCTGTATCAATAGCCACGATGAAAGCTCGATTTTTGAACCACTTTCGAAATTCGACGACCAAGAGCTCGAAACCGGAAAGTGATCTGGACGTCGACCCAATCCTCAACCCCCTTCTCGCGCCAACGGACTTCTTGAAGTCATAGCCGAAGATGACATCCATGAGAGCGTTCATCAGCGAATGGATGAGGCCATAACCGAGGCCATCGTGAATCACCTTGCAAAAGGTCGCCAATACACAACATCGACGGTCCTTAACAAAGTCGCTCAAACTTCCGATGGAATTTTGGATCCAAAGCTCTGAACGAGCTCTCCAACTCACCGGTCGTCTTTTTCATGTACTTTGACGCGGCTCATGTTCTCCTGGAAGTCTCGATCGACGATGTTTTGTTTAACACCCAACCAGATTTTCTATACTCGGCGTATCCTATCAGCCATGCACTTACGACGATTTTTCTCTCTCTCTGCTTGTCATCTATCCCTCGAGCTAGCTCTTTCTTACGTCTTCCTGGCCGAGCCGCACAGAAGGAGGCAGTGCACGATCATGCTAGAGGTTATTTATTTTTATGTCTGCCGCGGACATCAAGAATTGAAAATGCTAGAGCCACGCTAATGGGAAAGGGCACATAAATCAGCGTGGGTGTGGGCAGCAATTCGACTTGACGTGTTATGATGGGCGGTGATGAACTGACTGTCACTGGCAGTGTCAGCACCGTTGGCAGTCCCTGATCTGAGTGAAGTGAGAATGGTTGATAGGCCATGTATTGGCCTTCTCTCATGAACCGTCATGAACGGTGTATTCAACCAACTTGCCCAGGAAACTCTCGATGAAATCGTTGACTATGTTCATACACTTGGCTTTCACGAGCTCGCGACCTGTGCCTTGATCCACCCCTCCTTCGTTCCCCGGTCACAACTCCATCTCTTCTCCACCATTCACATTGGTGGTGTAAGAGCGACCAAGAGGCGTGAAAGGATTAAGGAATTTCGCAGAATTCTGAAGCGCAAGCCTTACCTTGTTCAATTCGTCAATGAACTGAGGCTATCAGTGGCCGGCACAAGTACGGTTTGGTTGACATACGACAAGGACTTTATCCCGCTCTTGAATCTGCTTTTGGACCTGGGATGTGCTCCACATAAACTCGCCATTGTGAAGGCTAATACAAAATGGGCGCCAGGAATTTACGATCCAAATGTTTTTGCGAAACAAATGGCGCGACTTACCCCTTCAATCCAATAGGGTTATTCAGAGTAAGCCATTTGCTCGTCATTTGGACCTCATTTGGCTTTCGTTGGGAAGTGATTTAGAACGCGGGAAAACAACAGTCACCTTGTGACCTATGGTTAGGTTGATTCGCAGTTTGAATAAATCGCGGGTGCCGAGATGACGGATCATTAGAAAATGCCGAATTTCGGCAGAAAAGCTCATTTGAAAAAGTGTGCGGGCAAATGAACCAAATGAACGTACGATCAGAGTTGAACTTTCTTTTTGGACTCCGCCTTACTTCTGTGCTGTCACGACCCTTGTCACCCGCATCCAAATCAACAACTCAAATGAACGCCAAATGAACGTCAGATGTGGGTCAAATGGCCTACTCTGAATAACCCTAATCGCTCGAGCTCGGAGAGATAGAGGGCATACCAACAAGCTTCATCGCTTCATGTCTCAACCTGGACATTCTTGTCCTGCGAGGGAGCAGCTTCGTCCGCTCTGAATTTACTGAGGATCTTCCAGCAAAATCTTTCCTGCCGAGGCCGTCAATTCGACAACTCATAATCTCAGGCGTTGACAAAACATTCCCAGACTTATTTTTCCCCGACGGCGACAGTCAAAGTTCATCGATTCTGGACCTCAGCAAACTCCACACCTTCAAATTTTCAATAGGATATAACCAGAAAATCGTGGAAATGGCATCCAGAGTGATGGGCCTTGCCAAAAGAGATCTGGTGTCATTATTTATTTCCTTCAATTGGAATCAGTTTGCGAATTTTCTCGGCAAGTCTTACAGTCATCCACCGGCTAATGTTACGCCACCACTGAGTGTTACACCTTCATAACTCAGCCAAAAACTGGTATTTTCTGATGAAATAAAATTTTCCTGTGAGCTGTATACGTTCTTTATTACCTTGTAAAATTTCAGAGGGAACAGATAAAAATTGACTGAGGAATGGCGAACCCAAAGTCCCTCAAATTGGCTCACTACTCAGTGTTACAACAGTGTTTTGGGAATAACTTTGCGAAAAGTGAATAAAATCACCTGAAAATTTGACAGAAGGAACTAACAGAATTATAAAGAATTATCATATAGTTTTTATTGGGAAAAAGGGCGATGAAATTTTTTCATTTTGGTTTTTAACTTTCAGTGTAACATTAGCCGGTGGATGACTGTATTATACAATCAAAACTGTTTGCACTAGTTTCCAATATTGATGCTCCTACTTGTAGAGGACATTAATCTACGCGACTTCAGGTCATTGCGGAACTTCGAAGTTGAGGTCTTAACTCCCGTTCGTTACGTTATGGCGGGGTAAGTGGGGAAGTATTATTTGCGAGATATCTTTCTGTTCCCGAAATTTTTTATCATTTCTCGGATATTTACATACCATTCCCAATACTACATCTTTAAGCCTCATACAATGAAAATAGCCTTCTCAAAAGCACTTAGCATTCCCAAGAACATATTTGGCCATTCCCAAAAAGATTTTGGCTTTCCCCAACTTTTTTTTAACCTTTCCCAACACTATTTCGCGTTACCAAATCCATTTTTCGTCATTCTCGAGTGATTTTACCCCGAAATTTAGAACCCAAAAACATCTCCATTCCCGTAAACACAGTTTCGTGTACCTGCCAAGGACACGGCTAATCTCGGCTTGTCAGTCTGGCCTTAAAATCGTGCCTGCTTAAAAAGGAAACGGCTTATGGTAGGGGGTGTAGCGCCCATCCGTAATTCCTGCATTTTGTGCTCTGTGCCTATCTAGTTCTTATGACTGCTGGAGAGGCAGTGTTAGTCGAGTATATTTTTCGTAACTACCTGGCGTGGTATTCATGTACAAGCTTACTGTTTAAGGCGGGCTTGGCTAAACACTCAGCAACTAGCCAATTGGTCAGATGAATACCCACCATATGCATCTGTACCACGTCATCTAGATGTATAAAATGCGTTGTTACGTCCGGGCCGGTCGAAAGCCTGTACTGTTTCTCTCATCGCAGGAACCGTACACGCTTTCGACCGGCCCGGAAGGCGTCGCTGATTCTGCCGTCAATTTTGGTAAATTTGAATCTATTAAAGCAGGACATCATATAGTGGATAAATTTGTATACGTACCAATGCCAGTATCAAATACTCTAAGTCGTTAAACTTGGCAAATTGGCCATTTTTTAGAGCCCAAAGGCTAAAACTCAATAAAATCCTGTATAGTTCTTCGTCCAAGCTGCGTTGCTTGTATTGGTACCTTTGAAAATTGAGGCAGGTAGGTACAGAGAATCCCAGGAATTTACTAGACTGACACCGCCTCTCTACCAGTCATCAGAACTAGGTAGGCACAGAGCACAAAATGTAGGAATTGCGGACGGGCGCTACACCCCCTACCATAAGCCGTTTCCTTTTTAAGCAGGCACGATTTTAAGGCCCGACTGACAAGCCGAGATTAGCCGTGTCCTTGGCAGGTACACGAAACTGTGTTTACGGGAATGGAGATGTTTTTGGGTTCTAAATTTCGGGGTAAAATCACTCGAGAATGACGAAAAATGGATTTGGTAACGCGAAATAGTGTCGGGAAAGGTATAAAAAAAATTCGGGATGGCCAAAGTCTTTTTGGGAATGGTCAAATATGTTTTTGGGAATGCTAAGAGCTTTTGGGAAGGCCATTTTTATTGCACGAGGCTTAAGATATAGTATTAGGGAACAGTATGGAAATATTTGAGAAACGACAAAAATTTACGGAAACAGCAAGATTTCTCGCAAATAATACTTCCCCACTTACCCCGCCATATTACGTCGTGGACGAATTAGCCGCAGCTATAGAAACGATCCCACGAGGTTGCCCTATAGAGACTGTCAAATTCAACTTTGGACCCCACTATCCTTCCAGATGGACTGGCTTGCTCATGCAGGAAGCCAATTGGAAAAGGTTGGATGAAGCCGTAGCCGGCATATTAACAGGTAGTGGGGTGTATTTCGGCTTCTTGCTCAGTTGTGACAAACGGCTGAAGACACCAGCCAGGGAAGAGAAAATTAATCTTGAGGAAGTGGCCGAAGAATGGGAGAAGGATGCACTGGAAAGGATGCCCAGGACGACTTCTCTCGCTGGGATTGAGGTCTCTTTTAAAATGGTCGAAGTGGATTGACTGGTCCTTAGTTCCTAATTTAAATATTGATCGTATTGACTGTAACTAATGGTCATTTTATGAGTTCCGAGGACTGCGGTGGTTGCTTTTGGCTTAGGACCATTAGAGAGGTCTAAAGTTGGTCAAGTTCGGCGATATTTTGAAAGTAAGCATTCGAACTAATTTTATCGCTGCTACATACATGGATACTCGAGTCTGTGGGTCGGTCTATTGCTGAGCGCTGAACACCGGTGCGCGGGATTAACCCCGTGTTGCGGCTGACACCATCGTCTCGGGAGAGGAGCTTGCACGAGTCTTAATACTCTCGGAAACCACTCTCGGAAACCCAGTGTTCAGTCATTGGACAATGCCGGTGAATTTACTACTACTACTACTACTACTACAGCCAACGCTAACATACCCGGCGTCAATAAGCAAAAAGACGACGCCAACGTCTGCCGATTCAATATTGGCTGAACTTGGTTAGAAAGTGTGTAATCGCCAAGACTCGCACAGTGAGAGTAATATAGTCTGAATTGACCTATAGGCTGTGTTAAGCCACGGAATGCAATCGGAAATGCGCTGAATTGGAAGGGTCGTCGCAGCTACGACAAAGAGGCGATGAACAACATAGTAGAATTGCTTCTAGTACGTACATTTGAGGCTATCCTAGGCATATTTGGAAACATCGGCGTGAAATCGCGAGAGTCAACGGTATTTGGGAGTACGCATTCATAAAACGCTGTGCAGTCCATTACAACGTGTCTTTCATTTAGTACGCTCCGGGATTCATCGGCTGTGATACGAGCTTTTAAAAACTTAGAAAAGGACGGAGAGTACGAATCACTCACAGCATAAGATCGCCTGCCCATCATGCCTCGTCCAATGCGGAGAAATCCTCTATATCAGGGGAGGTCACGGTGGATAGACCACTGGTATACATATGCTGTAATTTTAATTTTAGGTTTACTATAAGGTGAATAAGTAATTCAGTTTAGCACCCCCACATTTGCTTCCATCAATAATTAAAACTGTGTTCTATCTTTCCGTCCCCATCCAATCGAATCTCGATGTCCAATCCATATACCTCGGCTCTCTTGACGCCATCTCAGCTCGAGTGCTGGGACTGGGCATGGCCCAATGCCATGATCGACAATAGCCTGGGAGATGCAGTGGGCTTTGTGGACAGCATACAAGGTAACGCTTTGAAGCACGGTTAGAACTAACACTGACCTAAATTCAGTACCCAAGCAACCCTCCAGTTTATGGCATACAAAGTACATACCGTTACTCCCAGAATCAATGTCGGAATGGGTCAACAATCCACCCTTTTCTGAGCCCTTTTCGTTTGCACCGACGCCGATTCCCGACTTGGATTCGGAGGTTATAATTCAAGCTTATAATACCTCCCGTGGGCATGTGGATCCAGTTGCATCGTCGAAATGCTCGCCAGCGTCGGCATGGCATACAGAGTACATCCCGTCACTCCCCGAATCAACGTCGGCATGGGTCAACAGTCCACCTTTCTCCGAGTCCATTCTGTTTGCACAGACACCAATTCTCGACTCGCAAGCGTTCATAAATCAGGCTTACGACACCTTTCATGGGCATGCGGATCCAGTTACATTGTCGAAGTGGTCGCCAGCGTCGGCATGCATACACGCCACTGATACTGCAATCGATGCCTGGACCCACCCCCCGCCTAAATACATCGACCTTCTTCCACCGAGCCTTGCGACCATACCCGCATGCAGGTTCGATCCGCCACCACCAATTTTACCTCCACCTTGGATAACACCGAGCCAAGCTCGACAGAATTGTGATTCTGTCCTCCATAGCGGAGAGACAAGACACAGAAAGCGCGATGGATTCAATCACTGACCCGAAACGGGTTATAACACCTGCTCCGAGTACCAGCTCGTCGAGCAGGACCTTGAACCCACCCTGAGAAATGATCGAAGGTAAGCGTTCTTGTGTCTGTCTCTCGAAATGAAGACTGAAGACAAATTATCCGATTATCGCAGCCAATTGGTCGTGAAATATTCCAACGACAAGGTCGAAAGTCCCGGCAGAGAACATCTCGGGGAAACACTCATTGGCCAACAAACGGGGCATGCTGAGCCATCGCAAAGGGAGTGGCAATTTGTAAGATGTACGGGCACAATGAAAACTCACCAGCCCACTGCCGATGCCGGTACATTTGTCGCCCATTTGCCACACCTACCTACACCCTTGTCCTCCAACGTGCCACATAAACAGCAGATGCGTTTTGAATCGGCAACATCTAGTGTACCATCGATCGAATGCAAGTTCAGTCAGAAGAGAAAGCGCACCTGCAAACATCCTAAGGAATCTGGGGAGCAGGATTTAGTACGGCGGCCAGAGAAGCGCAAGAAAGCATCCCCACATACGCGCGCTGAGAAAACAAATCGCACCCAAGGAATCTTTGTTTTGGAAGACCCTTCGTGAGTCGTTTGAAGTTCCGTGTAGAATCTGATTTCACACTAACGCAATAACAAGTGGATCTGGATATCGAAATAGGTGTTGAACGTTGAGTCTGTAGTTGAAAACCCAGAAGCGATGTAAGATGTAAGATGAAAGATAAAAACATGCTTTTGTTTATTTCATTCATATTCGTGGGAATGTTGGCTAATAGGTGGCTGTAGGGTCTGTACAGTTTATGATTAAGGCTGTCTGTTGTGCGTACTTGAAAAAATGCAATCGAATCCCAACATGCTGTATTCTGTGACTGACGTAGACCGGTGACCGGTCCCTCCCAAAGAAGAAACAAGAACTCTCTCTGCTCAGAGGGTTTCCTCGCCATAGAGGGCCAGTAAAACTGAGTTTGAATTGGCCCTTATGATCGAAATCAAGGCCGGCGATCAGGCGGCATCGTTTGTCGTCTCCCAATAGAGGCAACGACATTCATCTGGCCTATTTGTCTCGTCTCGCACACATTTCTCGTAGCACTTACGAGCTTTAGAATATATTTAAGTCCTCGAACTGAACCGTACAGGCCCGTACAGTATATGACATGAAGAAATTCATCCCTTGTTCTTCCTACTGTAATCTCTGTTACCCCGAGAAAGATCTGTCCAACCTCGTCCAGTCGATCTTATTTACCAAAACCAAAAGCCGACCGACCAAACTAGAACGCTGGTGTTCATTGACGTTCGTCGCAAGTTCGTTGTGTATCGCGTTCTAGAGTCCACATTCTTACAAGCCCAACAACAATTCCACTTTTATTTAAAATTTCATGTGACTACATAAATTTGACATAAATTCAATCAATTCAAACTTCGTTTCACCAGGCCCTCTATCGAGGATATCCTCCGGTTTCTTCTTTACGCTTTTAGATGGGTCGGTCACGAGGCTATGACCGACGCGCGAAATCGTGCATCCTTCTTGGCAAAAATTCCCAGTTGCAAAAGTGCGATCCAGAGCAGTTGTAAAGACGACCATTCATTCTTTTGTATTAGAGGTTTGTCATTGCGGATCGCACAAAAGATGAAAGAGCTTCTCCTTACTAGTAATTATGCAAATCTAAATTACCCAAGTCAGGCTGGTCGGAGCCTTCGTTTCTGCTAGCATGATTATTATGAATGGCCGATTGACTGGAAGAACGACGATTTGTCTTTCTGAGCGCGCCCCAGTTGAGAGGCATCTTCCTCGCGCAAAGTCTCCTCGGCAACATTAGGAATGGCGGTGCTCGTCAAGGCCCGCTGTGGTGTTACGACGCCTACGAAGTGATTTTTGATCGATTGAGTCGGCAATCTCTTGAAAGATCATATCAACTGGAGTAATTAAATAGGTCAGTTCTCGGCGGGTTTACATTGTCGTTCAGTTGCGGTTGAGCTAAAACCTGCTCCAGGCTGGTGGGTACACCGTACAGAAATGGTTGGGCAACTGAAATCCCGGGATTCTTCTCAGACACGTATGGTATGGCTGCGACGATATTTAGATATGACAACATGACTGCATGAGAATGAACAAAGGTGAGCAGGATGGTACTGTAGAACGAAGTCTACGCCATTTCTCGAGCACATAACGTCATAAGTTACAATCATTTCTGATCTACATATACCCCGTGGAAGAACTGGCATGCAGTGCACTTATTGGTTTATATTAGATCATGGTTTGCGGTCCCCATCAAAGTATATCAGAAATGGTTTGGCAGCGGGTTCTTAGTAGGTGCTTCAGAGACGTTAATGACACATTACTCTGGGTGGCTACATTTCTGTTAGGGCGCTTAATTTTTTTCCTTTTTTTCGCTGCCCTGAAACTGGGTACCAGGTGTTTAAGGCAGGAGTAGATTTAATAGCATCAGTAATAATGACAAGATTTAGAGTTTGTGAGCATGGGCATGTACCATTTTTTGAAGCCTCTCACGTTGTCAGAGGACAGTGATAGACCGCAATGTCCAAGTCATGTCAGCGGGGATCAGCTTTCATTAATTTTAGTCGCTATCAAGCTCCGCGGCCAAAAACGTTTCACTGCCATGGAAATGGAGGGGTTATGTAAATTTATGGCGCCAACCCGGTTTAGTTTTTGGGGCCGGAGAGATGATAGACTGCGGCCTCATACAGCATGGTGCCATAAGCGAACTCTTGCGGTTCGGATCGCTGGAGGAATCCAGCATTGACATTAGCGGCTAAGTTGGGCTGCAATGGGAAGTTTGGGATGCGGCCTCAGCTCACGAAGCTCGCAGACAGAGAGCTTTCTGGTTCTGATATGGCGACATTTCGTAACACCTGATCATATGTGCGAGCACCAGCGACTTTCTCTCGTGGTGGCATGAAATATTTAGCCCTCATGGGTAGCATAGACGGGACTCAAGTTCAAGTATAGATGTATGTGACAAAAACGTAATGATATTTAACAGGTGAAGCATCGTCTGCGTGCTATTTAAGGCTTTCTGACGGAAAGCACATCACCTTCGGAATTGTCCGATGACTCCGGGCTTCGGCGACTGCAGTCTTCTATCTTCTTAGGAGAATATCAGGGTTCTTCAGATTTCAATCACGAACTATATAGTATGCACCCACATCCCGACTAACATTGCCGACTCTTTCATCATTCGTGCACGGGAGCCGATCCTAGCATTAACGTTTACTGAACAATCCAAGGTAGACTCAAATGGAGAATTCGCAAGGCATAAACCTCTCGCAAACTCTTGCACCTCTTTACTGGGGTAAGTCAGTTGTTGTCATTTCGGTATCGCTTCGTGCTGAACTGCGAACTAGGCTTTGTCGTCTCGTTACTGTGAGGTTTCTGATCAGCTCCCATCACAATTAGGCGCCCATTCTGATCCTCGTGATAACGCTTTGTAGTCTAGGAGGAATCACCATCGTCCAGGCGTATATCTACTTCCCAGCTCCACAGGATAGGTTTTTGGCTCGATTCACGGTATGTATGAAGTTCCAAACCATAATCCTCGCCTGAGTCCCAAAATTTCCCCAAATTTAGGCGGGTGTCATGCTGCAAGTAACGTTCCTGACACTGCTTCAAAAACGGGCACTTACAGAAATTGTCCAGCATTCTCGACCTTCTGTCTTCAGTTTTGATAGCCCAATCGGTTTACTACTACCTAGTGAGTCCTTTCTTCTTTCGAGAGACCATAATAGACTTGCGTCGCTTTCAGATACCACATTTTGGATCGCTTCAACCCCTGAGCTCTGTAACACCGTGCGCGATTAACCTTCGATGATGATTTTTCTCGAAATAATTTTTGACATAGTGAACTGTCGGCTGAATGTCTTGTTTCAACGATGATAACCTTCATGTGCGGCTCCATTGAGTTATTTTCGCTCAAGGCGTAATTCCAGTTAATTTCCTAGCTCTCAGGCATTCTTCGTGTATCAGTTATATAACGGTAAGTTGACCATCTTTATATTCTTAATGATTTGGCATGAATACCAAATTGTGCAGTGAAAAGGTTGGATCGAAACCGGTGGCTCGTTCTTGGATCCATCGTGAGTCGAATGAGTATCGTGGAAGGATGGATCGTATTCAAACTTTCATTCCGTTTAGGCAGGTTGTGCAATCATGGCCTTCGGTAAGCTCTATCTTACGGAACGGAAACTCGTGTCACTCAAACTCTACAACTGGTACCTAGCCGGTGGAATTGGTACGTTTTGATGGGTGATCCCATGGATTTACTTGACCATTATTCCGCAGCATGCGTAGCGACTATGTATATATTCCGTCATGGCGTGCTTTCCAACAGGAATGGGACGTTTTCTGTAAGCCAAGCTCTGTCAATGTTATTCTTTCGGAATTCGACTGAACAAGACAAATGTAGATTTTCTTCGGCATAGCCAAAGGGTTCGGAGCCGCTACCGACATAATAGCAACCATCGCAATGTCAATGTACCTCACTTCTTCGAAGACCGGCATCGAAAAGTTTGTGGAGTCTACTTTCTCCATTTCAGCTCCACCTTACCACCACTATTCCAGGACAACCACCCTTCTTAACAAGCTTCTGCAATATGTAATTCGCCGGGGAGCTCTAGTAACGCTAATTCAAACCCTCCTTCTGGTGACGTTCTATGCTGCGCCTGGTCATATTTATTGGTGAGTAGCTCCACGCTTGTTTGACGCTTCCAACAAGAATTCGGAAGACATATTCATCGTTGATCACCTAACAGGATCGCATTTTATATCAATGTTACAAAGCTCTATGCCAACACCTTTTGTAAGTGGTTCTCCCCTTTCCACGCAGTTCATATCTGACTGGAACCCTGTCGGACGTTCGTCACATCCGATTTCCCAGTCGCGATGTAAGCAAAAATAAATCGACCAACAGACCAGCTTTGAAGCTAATAAGTCACTCACAAAAGGCTCAATGGAAGAAAAAGCCTCCAAGATATACAACTCACTGTAACACCACAAAAAGTTACCTTCCAAAACGAGGAATACGGCTTGCGTGAAATTGAGGTGGGTGAAGTTCATTCTAAGAGTTTTTTTCCGAGTCGCAGTAGAAGATGTTCCTCATGTGTTATGCCTATGCCCAGGAGAACGACGGGTCGGTGAACATGCCGACAGTCACGAAGACAGTTGAAATTGTGGATTTGTGAGCTGTGGTTGTTGATATTTCTTCGCTACCTTGTACTGCATGTCCTTCTCCGCCCCTTTGCGGGCTCATTAGCTACGCTTGCTTAGCACGCCTTTCTTTTCCGTCATGTACCATTAATGTCAATGTAATGTTCGGCTATACTCTCGAGGGCCTCAAAAGGAACCGTGTATTGGATGCCAATTCGACGAGGGTCTTAACGTGACTACATGGACACCGCTCAAGAGATTCCCAACGTCGAAGCTACTGAGGTGTTTTAAAAACTCATAGTTACCGAGGCTGCACAGCGCTTACACTGTAAAACCCATTTCTTACCTCTAAAGCCTATTGACGCTCTTTTTCAATTAAACTTACTTAATAATAAAAGCCCGGTTTTACAACTCCAATCACACATATCCACGCGTAGTCACCCACACCCACGCTCACGTCGATCTCTGATTTTTCACAGTACGAGTAGAGCACACGGGCCAATATCATGAGCAAGCCCTTTACTGAGTATTTAAACCGCTTGAAGCGGCCACTCATTGCGTAGGACTAGGATCGCCGAAGCCCATCAACTCAACTGACTATAGCTACTGGTAAACCAACATGCACGTCCCGTCTCACCTCTTCCTCGGCATATGCATCATGCCCTGGCTAGCATGCGCAGCCGCCCAAACACTCTGCCAGCAGGCCTGCAACAACCAGCTGAACGGGTGCATCCAAGCGACGCACGACAGTCCCGTCTGGTAAGTGATTATCGTGATTATGATGCTACTCTACTTTATGATTTACAGCAAGCTGACCAATTTTCAAAAAAAATTATTAATAGCGCGACGAACTTTAGAGCGTGCATGAATGCGTGTGCTTCGGGTAGCTCGGGCTCGGAAGCCTCGGATGATGGTGTTTGATTTATAGTGGGAAGGAACGTCGGTGGCAGCTTGCAGTCTAGGCGGCTATGAGTGGTGGTATTAGTATGAGCGGTATGGTATGTTAAGAAGAATTCTAATGAAGTCATGTTAGGTGTACGGGGTGTGGACGTGGTCAATGAGCGATGATGAAATGAGAGGAGCGGTGGTGATGGTAGGTACAAAAGACGCGCATGATAAAGTCGAGGATGCGAATAATAAATCCGTGTGGGTGAAAGCAAGAGCAGAAATGTGAAAACAGAAAACAGAAAAACAGTCCTCGCTCCTCTCGACAAGCCTACCCGAAAAGCCCCTTCACCCGCCCATACACAACCACCCCGTCCAGCGACACCACCTCCATTTCCGTTTTCGGCTTCTCCGTTTTCGGCTTCTCTTCCCTGTCGGGCTTCCCCATTTTCGTTGCTAGCTCTCCGAGGAGCCTCTACCATCGCCCTGGCCTCAGGCTCAACATCCGCCGCCGTCGTCGACGGGAAGACGAAAGGCAAAAGTTGAAACGGGCGGGTTCGAGTTTGGGTGCACGTGCGTCTAGTGTGCAGAAGGGAGGAGAAGACGAGGATCCGAGTGCACGAGACCGAACCAGGTAGGGTGATGTAGGATTTGAGAGTGTGGCTGATATTGATAACGTTGATGTCGTAATTGAATTGGTGGATGTAGCACTAACAGTGGACGACGACGACGAAGACACAGAGGACGAAGATGAGGATGGCGGGCGGCGCGCACGGGGAAAGACCTAGATAGACAGAAAAAAGTAAAAAATTAAGACTCAAACAAACATGGATCTCCATCAGAAGAACCAGGATTTTCTGTCTAACAAAACACGTTGATAAAATCTAAGCGGAGTAACTTGCGTTTTTGACCAGTGGTACAATTGGCTCACACTGCGGCGGCCCGACTATTTTGATGGGGGTGCAAAATCCGAAAGCAGGTTGTTTGAATTTTGCCTACCCCGATTTTGCCAATCCGATGGGTGGGGACACGTGACTTGGCAAAATCCAAACTACCTGCCTCGTATTTTGCATCCCCCGCAAAATAGTCCGGCCGCAGCAGTGTCAGTGGCTGTGCAGTCCACCACAGCCTGGTGTCAGCCGCAGCATCGGGTTAATCTCGGACACCGGTGTTCAGCGCTCAGCAATGGACCATACCGGTTAAAACTCACCTCACTGCCCCCCGCCTGTGCTACTCATTTCTTCGTGTTATGTCGGTTGCGCCCGGATAACGTGTGAGGTGCAGGCAAAGGTTGGCGGTACCCAGCAGTACCCTGGGTTGCACATTGCCTGCGCGTTACAATTGACACCCATCATTCCGATATTGGGACCTCGCCTGTTACTCCTCTTCCTACGAGTCTATCCTCCGATTATGCTCTCTAACGACAGTGAAAGACTTCCTCCCATCCTCGCTGTTGTTATCGGGATCAATAGATATAGTCACCCTGAAGTAGAAAACCTCTGTGGGGCCGTCGAGGACGCCAATGCATTCAAAGTATTTTTGAAGGGTCGCTTGGAGGTCCCTGAGGCCAATATTTTCAGTCTGCAAGACGAGGCAGCATCCCGAGACGCCATTCTCTCTTCCTTTTCATGGCTCCGAGACAACGTCGAATATAAGAAGAACGAGGCCGCGATGATCTTCTACTTTGCTGGCCAGGGCGAACAATCCGTTCAAGGTGTGGAATGGACCGGGGGGTTAACGGTCGCTGAAAGTTCGGAGAACATCTGGCCCAGTGATATAAGCCCTACCAGGTACAACGAGGACGATGACGATACTACGGTTCCGGGCATTTCATATGGCACGATATCTGCCCTGCTTCATTTGGTTTCAGATTCCAAAGGGAACAACATTGTAATTGACTTCCATTTCTCAGCCCTATGCTATGTATTCATTGATAATTTTTCATTCCAATTTCCAGACTGTCATCCTAGATTGCTGCCGCCACTTTCCCCCCGACTTTTCAATTGAAGACGATTGGCGGTTACACAAGCCTGCCGGGATTAATGGCAGACGGGTAATCCAGTGTCTCTACTCAGCTGAATGGTTTTTTCCTGGTGTTTTAATCACAGCGTGTGGGAAGAATAAAGGCGCTCTCGAATACCGACCTACAAAACAAGGTCTTTTTACACGAAGTCTTTTAAAAGCTCTGGACAGTGATGACTTCCACACGCTCAGCTATATCTCTGTGATGCACAAACTTCGGATTTCTGAGCTGTAAGGTCCACTCATACGTTGGTTAGCCTCAGCTTACAACAGCCATGATAGGCAGACACCACATTGCGAAGGCGAAGGAATATATTGGCGCCTATTCAATAACCAAGCTTCTGGCGCTAACCCGTCCTTTATCTTGACAAAACGTGTACGAGATGGCCCTATAACCCTCGAAGCCGGCTCTGCACAGGGAATTGTTGTAGGGTCCCGGTTTGCCATCTACCGCACCAACTTAACGGACACCGCAATGCTACACAATCCCTGCCTTGGACACCTTGTTGTAACAAAGGTCGACATTTTTTCTTCCACACTTGATTTCATTCGCGATGCCGGCAGAATTCGATTACCATGGCAATTTTACTGCAAACTCGTTCAACACGGCAGTATCACGGGGATATCTCTTTATAGTGCAAATCGAGCATGGCTGGAATCAATATTTCCTCCAAACTCGCCGACTCTAAAGGGGTCAGTTACCATTGTCGACAACGTTCAAAGCTGCGATCTCGTAATTAACGCCATGGATGGTAAAGTTTACTTCGATCAGCACAGGCACATGATAACACCGACCATCGGCTCCCGGTTACGCCATACAGTAGACGTCGAAGATGTTGATGCCATTCGTGAAGTGGTAAATGGTTCACTCCAATTCTACCACCACCTCACTCGCACTGCACCATATATACTCAAGGCGATTTCGGTGGAGCTTAAAGAACTCAAGGCAGAAGTGGACAAAGACTGTGTTAAGTTACTCCACCCGATCGGTAAAAATCTGTTCGCAAAAGAGCCAGCAAGGGTCGTGGTTGACCCAAATACCCAGTGCATCAGAGAAAAGGTGCGCGGCTTACATGGCGGTATAGGAGCTGTAAAAATTACTTATAATGTCCGCAAGTCGTTAAAATGTTAGCAAGTCTCACAAGCGCATTGTAATCTCCCATATTAGAGACACTATTATTAAAAACTCTGTAAGGTTTCTGATCATTATAAGGGTTTCCATGGTCACAATCCATTATAAGCGGTGCAGGCGCGCCAAATTTGCGAATAGACAAAAGGTTTATTATCCTCCAACGGCAGTCGTAGCATTTTAATTTTTACCTTTACCGAGAGTCGAACACGGAAGCCCGACAAGACAAATTTGGAGCTCTTAACCGTTATACCACAGCGGCTTGATAACAGGAAGTAAACTTACTCAATAAGTAAGCCGATTTCCCTTTTTGGTTACAGGCGCCCAACACAAGGCATTACAATGCGTAAAAAGCCTTTTTACCGTATTATTAGGTGTATTGCGATGGGCTCAGAAGTATTTCATGCACATAGGAGGCAAGTAAATTATTCCGAACACTTACGAGGTGGCTAAAAATATTCTATCCTAACTCAAGACGCGTGTAATCAACATGGAATTATTCTCGTGCCGTGTGAACATGGCAAGGCGATCTAAGCGACACGCCTTTTTGCTGATGTGGGTATACATAATGTCCATCTGCAACGACGGCGACCTACCACTTTACCCTTACCTTTTCTACTTTAACCCCGCCAACTTAACAATCAGTAGGTTTTCCGGTCAACCAACATTGAAAGTATGGAATCTGACTGCGAAACAGTTGACTGTTACAAGCCGCCCGTCGGCGGCGGCCAGGCTCGTCTTACAAGTGGTGTGGGAGCCCCTCTGCTACCAAAGTCACAGATACGCATACGATTTGACAGCAGTGAAAATAGCCCATGGCGGTTCCAGATCCCCACAGAAGAGACAAGAGGTCTTGGTTTTTTTCGGCTCTTTTTATCCACGCGACCCGCCTATTTTGACAACATCCTGCAGGAGGTGACGCCATTTGTCAGTGGTTTCGTACACAACGGAAAACCAACTGCGACAGAATTTCCCAAGGTAGAAACATTTGCGCCTATAGGTGGCAGAAAAGGAGTCGCTAAGGCAGAAAGGTGGGCAGTCCAATCATTCCCTGTGATAATGGACTCCGTGATGCCAGCTTCGAAGGGACAGTACCTGCAGGATTATGGTCGTGCTTTCGCAGAAGCCTTTGTTTCTTTAATATGTAGATAAGGGTTGAAGATGCATGGAGAAGTAGAGTGACTTTATTTTAGGAGGAAGACCAAATATTCCCTTCATCATATGCCAGTAATACAAGCAGTGTTCGACCGCCTCTGGAGTGAGAGGAGCGCAAGAGGAGCGACATTACATAGCCCCCACCGATGTAGTAGTCAAGGGGGCACCGAGACTCGAAAAACAACACGGGGTCGATTTTTTTCTTTAAGGTCTGGCCAACACCCCCCCTCCCGTACGACAGAGGGGGAGGAAGAGGAAGAAAGTAGCACGCAGGCAGGACATAGACGGATAGAAAAAAGGAAAAGCAAAGGTAAGACTGAAACAAACATGGGATCACGACTACGATGAGACGAGAACGTACCTTCAACAGAAGAACCACGACTCGTCTTCCCAATGGGCGGCTTCCTTCGCCCTGCCCCGTAACGCCAAGCTCAGCATGAACTGGTTCATCGTCATCATCGCCTGTGATACTCAGGCTGTTGTGTGCCCTACGGCAGACGCGCACGCACAGACGTCCCTCCTGCCCGCGTATGGGTGAGATGGAGTAAGCGGAGGAGAAGGCAAGGCACGCGATCTTCGATCACGATGGAGGACAGGTTACGGAAGGGAGGGGAGAGGGGGTACGCCTGTGTTTGTGCGTTATAGATAAGCTTGGACCTGGACCTGGAGCGGCGGCGCTGACTGCTGGCTATTCAGGAAGTCGAAGACGAAGACGGCGGGGGCAGGTATGTATGTACGCGTTCTTCTTTCTGCGCTGCGGACGTACTTACTCGGAAGATACGTGGGCGGGGCGGGGAGGGGCGGGGCCCTCAGTTTCACCTTCACTTTTGACTTCCTGTGGCATGGAAGACGATGATGAGGAAGGGCTGAAAGAGGGGCAAGTGAAAGCGGCAGATCAAAAAAAAACATTTTACGTAAGTTTGATCCGCTTTCATCATCTCGTCATCTCTACTGCGAGATGTCTGAACATCGCCCTCTCACTCTCACTCTTCCTTAAATCACAATGCCCTCCCAGTCAATCGAACCAGACTACCCCTCCGGCTCATTCCCACTCACCCCCATCCCGCCCGCCGAACTCGCCGCTTTAACCACAGCATACGACGGTAAACGATGCATCTTAACCCAAAGACAAGACGGGGTTGACTGGGCGCAGCTCATTCCTCTCGATATCGATGAACCGTGGCAGGCGAGAAGGGTACGATTCTTATATTTTTATATTATGACGCTCTATTATGATTTATATCATACTTGATCACATTCGCTCGCTGGCAACTTCGAATTCCCAGATCTCGACCGCCAATTCGCTCAACCTCGTCTCCTCCGAGTTCGATGCAGTGTGTAGAGGGAATATCATACCTCGTGAGTAAGATTCCTTTAACCGCATCGGCTAAGAGTCAGAACTGATCTCTATCTCTCCAGTCAACCAAGCGGACCACGCATCCTTCTCCGCTCACACATGGACAATCTATCCCACCCTCCCCACTCTTCTACGTCTCATCGAACACGAAGAATCCCAGCTCCTCCACCACCACCTCCTCATCGCAGCTAACACGCCCGACCCCGGTAGACCATCTTACGAAGAGTTTTACGGGACGCTCGATTCAGAGTCGGGCCTGGGCCTACCCTACGACGTCCATTTCGGGGCGGATTTTACTGATAACGTCGTCGCCAGGAATCGGGATCGCAGATTCTATAGAGTGAGGAGCGAGGATGGAACTCCGACGGATCCATTCCCCACTCTCTCGCTGGTCTGCAATGTGAATGTGGTAGTCATGATGCGCACTTCCGCGTTGGCAGGGCCGATGCTGACCCCGTCTTCGGTTAGCATCAAGTCAAACTCTGTTCGTCTCCGCTTGTACTGACAACTGAACGGTGGTATATATATTATAATCACCTAGCAAGCGCTCGTGCTAGGCGCCTACCTCATCACGCTCTGGTCCGCAGACCCGCGTCAAATCTCTCTTCATCTCCGTCTCCGTCCAGTCTTTCTGCCCCCTTTTAATTTCCCAACCACCGACTCGCGGAATCCTGTCCTGAACCCCTCGACTTCCGACTCGCACTCGTTTCTCGACTCTCTTTGAACAATTTGAACTTGACTGACCGTTACAGTCTCCTCCTTGCCGGTGCGTACCACTTCCCACCAAAACGGCGGTCGGACGGCTGTCTGTATACTACTTACCGACTCAGAGATCGACCGAGGATTCATCATCATGCTCCTTCATGCTGGTTCCTGAGATGGACCAACCAAGAGGGTAATGATACTTGGTCGATGTTCATGACAACTTTGATTTGTCCCAAGGACCCTCAGTACACTGTAGACCTCTACATTTCGGTCGACGCCTTCATCTAAGTAATTTTGCTTACCTCGACGCCGCGTGCTTTGTCCAGATAGCCGCTCGTCGTCATCTCCACTCTCGAGTCTCGAAAGGTTCATTCTCATTCACTCTTCTCCTCTCCCACTTTTTCTCCTTCTCCCTCCCCCCTCCCTCTTCCAAGCAAAATTGGAATGGAGTCCTCACCCGTCTCCCATACCATCAGGTTCGCTCAACTTGAAGCTCATCCTACCCAGTAACCCAGGACGATCAATCCTACGATATGAGGTTCGTGGAATGTCACCAGTAATCAAAATTAACGCTCCTATGTAAATACATATCCCTAATTATCGAGCTGCAGGATTCCTGAGGTAATCCAGCTCAGCTTGCGACACCTAGTCCACGATATCTAAATTGCGAAACTAGACATTCAGGTATCATCTGGGTTATAACACTTTCCTGTCGCCTAACTGAAATGGGAAAGGAATGGGATTCGGTCACTAGAACTGGTATCTTGTCAATGGCCGAGGTGCCCGTAGATTAGATAAACTGGATCCTATCAGTGGCTGTGACTGTGCCGTTTTACGTTTTGGGATGGGAAATCCATTCTCGTCCGCAACGCCAACCTGCTCACCTACTCGATGCATCACCGAGACCCAGCTTCCTCAGGCTATAGCAGAGACTGACTGACGACTTCAACTGTTAATGTGATAACGAGAACTCTCAGGGGGAACCGCAGTATGAAGGCGGTGCTTGCCTGTTCCGGCGCGGCTGTGGCTAGATATTCATTAGGCACAGCTGTTCAACGTTCAACGTTCAACCGTCGAACTTCATTGACATCCCTCTCTCCTCCTCCAACCACGCGCTCTCTATACCTGAGACCATTCAACAGTCTTCTCAGGTTCTTTTGAGCGGTTTCTCCCAATGGCCACTCCCTACCCCAGAGCCACGAGACGATCCTCCGCCGGACTATCGGTGAGTTCTAGATCTGCATCTTGTTTGAACTTCTTATTCGTACATCGTCGGCTAATTTTACAACTACCAAGGCAGCAGCACCAACTACTCCGGAAAGTGACCCTTACCATGACCAGGAAGCCATTGCGAAACTAACCGCTCGCTTCATCACGCATCTATTCGCCTGCCCCGATTACCCGCCAGCTTCGAGCCTGAGTTATTCTCAAGCAAAGCTACCATACTTCGTAGCGTATGCCCGGCATATAGCAAATCCCACCTATCGACCGTCCTTTGTATCCAAGCAGACTAGGTCAGACGAGAAGTCTGTCGAGAAGGAAAACAAGTCAGATCTGAATGGCGGCAACAACTCCGGGCAAGGCTCGCCTCACGAAGATACAGACGAGAAGCTCGGATTTCCTTGGGATGATGATCACTCGGGTGGCAGCAGTCACGACGAAGGCTCCGATGAACTAAACTCAGATGACAATCCAGCCAGCCCTTTTTTGCCCAAAAGCCTGGATGTAAGTAAGCCTTCCGCCGACTGCAGATCCTGCAAAGCCGGAGACAAGCAGCCACTGATCGCCTGCCCCACGCAGGTACGCATGTTCGCCAACGCTCGAAATTTCTCGATACGCGACCCCGCGATCAACAACGCTGGTCGTGATATAACGATACACCACCACCACAGCCATTTCTACCAAGAGCCGCAGGTACTGTACATCTTTTTAAGCCACGTTTGACTCTGTGGACGGGTCTTCTTACGGGAGATTGCTTAGGGGGTTTTGGATTATCAACCTCACTGGTACAGTCTGCTTTCAGTGAGTAAACTTTACTAGCCCCAGAAAGTCACTGTAGCGATTTAACTCTGCCTAGTGGCGGAACCGGGGATCTACTATGGTAAGTCGAACGATGTTTTACACGCGCTGTAGAATTTGAGCGTTCCTCATAGTTCCACCTCGTCGCCGAAACGATCAAGAAACTCCTGCCTCTTGGTTTTTCGCCGTCTGTAAGTTTCATTGTCGAGTTACATCTGTCTCGGGATGATACTTAGCTGTCTTCTATACAGTCAGAAATCGACTTAAATGTATGTTCATACCCTCTCGATAACATAAGTATCGGCATCTTACTAGCTCGTTTACAGGAGACAGCTGCTGAAGACGTATTTAAATACCCTCGCTTGCACGGCGTGAAGGTCGTCGAGAGTAAAACGACCATGTGCTTTCCAGGATCCATAATCCAGACGTTGTATGTGATATTCACGTTCTTTTCGCGTGTTTCCTGTGTCATGTTTCTATCGCCTTTTCGTTTTCAGGTCAAGCATCCGGTATTCCTTCCTCTGATTGAAAGGATATAGGGCCTCAAATTTCAAACCGTACTCGCCCGACCAGCACCTCTCAGGCGAGATTGTGATATTTGAACTCCGCGATTGGATGACTTTTATAATGAACCCGGAATGAAATGACGACTCAGACACTGCTTAATTGAACGGAAAAATCATCAAAAGAGAAGCGGCTGGACCCCTGAAAACACCAAAAACGACGCGACGAAAAGAAAAGAGGGCCGGACCTGAAACATTCGAAAGCATCCAAAAAACGACAACCAAAAATAGGCTGGACCTTAAACGTCGCAAAACGTCCGTAACCGTAAAAAACAACAAAAGGCACCAAAAACCAAAACCAATAAACCAGAAAACAACTCGAAACAAAAGAGGATACTTTACTGCCCATTGAGATGTAGCCATCAATTCCAGGTTCGAAGGTCTTCGTCATGATCTTTTCTTTTACTCCTCCGCTCTTCTCTATCACGCATATACCCTGATTTCAATTGTCTTTCTCTCTTATACCATCGTCTCAGCCCACTTGGCATTATTCGGCGTACTTACAGCAGACAATTTTGTATATAAGTACTCCCAGCAGGACCTCCATCAACATTGATTATTTAACCGCTAAAATCTGGGAATTTGGAAACCTATATTCCAGGAAACCTGTCCCTGACCATAATCCCAGCCCTCGCCAAACCCGACCACCCCTTTCCCAAATGTAGTATGTTTTCTGGAAAATTACCTTTCCACGTTTCTCAGGTTTCCGGAAAGCCAAGAAAAACTGGCGCAAGATCGGTGGAAACTGGATACTAAATTGGCCGCCCATTTCTCGAGTCTCTGCAGCCGTTTTTTCACCATAAACGACGGAGGAGAGATAATTTTATCTGCTCCTTTCTCAGCCATCCTATACTTATATATATGCAACGTGCCAACTCCCAATAATTTTTACCATTTATCATTGAATGAGACAGCGAAGGCTCCCCTCCGACAGTATCGACACGCGTGCTGTCAAAGAGAGGCGGAGCGCCTGTTTATACCGTAAGACAGGAAGCGGGCGCCGGACGGTGACCTTCGTACTGTTAGAAGGGGAACTAATAACCATGATCCCCGTCTTCGTGCATTTGTGCTAATGTTCGGGGTTGTGGATCGCGATCGCATGTTACTATTAGTGGCCGCAGCGCCCTGGCTTTTCTGAAAGGGTTGTGTCACTAGGGTCTTTCACATCAAATGACGGAATAGCTGAAATAGGACTTCTAAGTTCACCGAGGTCGTGAAGTGGGATGTGCAGGCACGGAGACCTACGAAAATGCATCTTACCCTTGGAACCTGCTTTTTACATGATGCTCGTATGACTTTTCACCCCCTTTTACGACTCTACGAGATGGCAGCGAATACCTTGTATGTAAGTAGGGTCAATTCAGGTTGATGGGAATCTGAACCGCCTGCAAGGACAACACTCTCAACCGAACTTGAATATTCAACATTATCCCCGGATAAGTTGAGCCAGGCTAGGCTGGCTATGCATGCGTTGAACCCCCCATATTGTACTTACGAAAGGTGAGATCCTACATCCGTAGAACTGATGGCTTCCAGCAGCGTCAATCACTGAAACAGATGGTACGCGACTCACTCCACTGCTTCCAACCCTGCAATTAGTCGTCCCCCTATTAATAGGGGTTTAACAATACCATGAGCCAGGGCATGAAGTCTAACTTTCTTTTACATTAAGTGGATGGGGCCATTACCTGGTGAGGCTATTCGGCCCCTAAAAGTTGGTCGCTAATTTACATCACCCCCATTAGGCAAAAATATCGTGGAATCGCAGCAAATCTGCGACCTCAGCGCAAGACTCAAGATAATTTTCGCTGATCAACATTTAAGCTACCGCTGAGACTTAATATCCCGGTACAGGGCCGAGGCTACCACAGCACCTCGATTGGCGCCAGTACTTTATAAACTGCTGCGATAAGTCCCCAACCTCTATACCATCTTGGCACATGTCATCCCTACCGACGTGAATCTTTATTTTTCACTCCTTGCTTCTGTTTGTCTCGCTCACTTTGTCGCTTTTCTAGAAGTACCACTGGCAGTGACGCTGAAGCCCGGAAAGAAGATCGTGAGGCTGACCGCTTCACCTGCGAGAAATACAGTGCGGGCGTCTCTTTTCGGGACAAACAAACGGGTAAATTTACGGTCAAGCAATGGGGGGTTCAGACGTCGACCTGCTACGTGTACGATCAAATATACCAACTTTCTTATCCAACACCTGATCTGTTTTGGTTTCAAAATAGTCCTTCAGCCCCTGCCACTGGAAAGCTCATCGTCAACACTCCGGAGAGTGTAGCTGAAGGGCTCTCACTACCTCCATCCAAGCGTAGGCGGACGAAACGTACAGAGGAGGAGCGCATCAAATACTTTCGTGGAGATCCATATGCCCGGCGATTCGAGGCCTATCAAGTGCTTTGTGCTTCCTGCGACAAATGGATTCGACTGCGCCAAAATTCGACATACTGCCCAATTCCCTGGGAGATTCATCGAAAAATCTGTCTCGCAAAAAACATGTGCACATTTCAAAATTTTATGCTCGTTCCGTAATCTGACATTTGTTGCCAGCCACAATAAGAAAATTGGCGCTCTCGAACTTGAAGAGAGGGGCCTTCTGCCTTCCGAGGACGCCGATGTGCACATGTCCGAACTTGACTCAGAGCAGCTCTCATCGAGCACGAGGGTCAGCATGCCCCCCGGCGAGGAATTCCACGAAGGAAAAGAGCCACCTTGTCCCGAAAATGATTGTGAGGGCCGTGACCGGTCAGCTCCTGAAGACGATCCATCTAGCAACGAATGTGACAATGTTGGTGCTGAGTCCGCTGACCCGAGGGAAGATTCCGAGTCGTCTCCCGAAAATTGTCCAAAGGTAAGCACCCCCGTTGGCCCATATGCTCGGAGTCATCCCTGACTGACGAGTACAGGTGCAAATGTTCTCTGAGGCCCATCGTGTATCCATGCGCGAAACAAGCATCACCAATGCGGGAGGAAATATAACGATAATTAACAACTACAACTATTTCTACCCAGGCTCGCTGGCAGAGGTCTTTCTTTCTTTAACCGTGCGATGCATGCTCCCATCACTGACTCTCAGCACATTATAGTCTGTCTTGAGTCATTTGCCTGGCTGGCCCAATCTACCCACGTAGGTCAGTAGCCTGGGTCGACATACAATTTCCCATTTACCCGTAAAATATACCATACTCAAATCCTGAACTCTAGACATCCTTACACGAGTTTGGGCTGTCGTTGTCTTTGTCTCCTCATTTCTTGGACATTTTTCATCACGAATGGATGTATGTAGTTATAAAGACTGCAGATTACCTTTTTCTTTCTGAAAAGCAGAGCGAGCGTGTTGTGCAGTCGCCGGATTGAATCATTGACAGCCAGGTTCGCGGGTCTTGAAATCTTCGCCGTCAAATCCCTGCCTTGAATCCCATCGTCAATCGCACGGCAGGATTTTAAGAAACAGTAAATGATCCTGTCAATCGGAGTTTGTCACAAAGAACTGCCAAACTCAGACTCAGCGCACCGGCCTTGATTTCAGACGTAGCTGCTCCAGCAAAAAATGAAGAACCATTCTGCAATCAAATAGGGCTAAAAGCCCTCTGATCCCGGTCTCCGCCTCTTTGGGAATTTCGAGGCTCAAGCTACTGAGATGTCGAGACTTGCCTCAACGCACAATGTTTCCAGTCCCTCCTTTTGGAGTCGACCCAGCACTAAAACGAAAAAGGATGGTGCGGTTCAAGCGTCCAATTTAAAATTGGGATAACATTGATATGGAAATAGGCACCCCACTTGCCTCGTAGGCCGCTCTTCCTGATAATAAAAAAGATATTCGATCCTCTCAACCCATCAATCCCACTCTCGTCCCCCGAATCTAACAAACTACAAAATACATCAGCAAAGCCATCAAAAGCCCCGCAAAAAAAAAGAAAGTAACGCACTTATACTGCTTCATCAACGAACACTCCCTCCCCTCTCCAAATCCATGCTGTACAAATAAAAATACCCCTCCAACGAGAGCACCATCACCTGTGGCATGCTGCCCGACAACGCGACGAGGCTGCGCGTGTCGAAGGACGGCAGGAGGAGGAAGGCAAGGTCGCGGGCAGGCTCCCACATCTCGATGAGAGTGTTGGGGAGGTACCCGCCCATGCAGTGAGTGAGGGATTTGGAGAGCTGCATGCATTTGCGGCAGAGGCTTGACCTGGATATGAAGAGGGGTGAATTGGGGAGATGCGATAAAGGGGAGAAAGAGAAGACGCACGAGACACTGTTCACTTTCTTCTTCTCGACGAACATTACCCGCCCTCCAAGCCCTGCGTCGACTCGTCCAGCGACTCAGGCGTGATGCTCGCACCCGCACCCGCCCACACACCATCCACTCTCGAGATCGACGGTGTCCTCCCACCCGCACCCGCCCCACTCCCCAGCTCGAAGATATGCACCACTCACCGCCAACATGGAGCCGGTTAAAGTCATCGAATATGTCTTTGTGTCCCGCGTGCCCTTCCGGAACTGATATAGCTTCTCTGCGCATGCGCGAATGACGGTGCCTGTGTCTGAGGACGTGGCGAGCAGGGTGCCGGTACTGTTGATGAAGAGGAGGAGAGGGCGTGAGGTTGGCTAGCGAATGAGGTAGAAGGTTGATCTGAGGCGCGTCGTCGACGCGCAAAGCAACCATTTTGCCACAATATCACGTGTGGCAAACGTGTGGCAGTGTGGGAAGAGCCCTGATTCTGTAGGTCAGGAAGTAGGACACGATCCACCACAAAACCATCGCCAGGAGGTGGGGAACCGGGATAGGTACTGTTGTCAGGCCTTCTAGGGTGTCCAGGCGATCATAAATAGTCAACATTGATGTTTGGACATATTCAGGTAAAGACTTTAACCGAGGTCAAAATTTGACCGTTCTCATCGAAACTGGATATCTCGCAGATTTATTCATGTATTCTAAATGGCCTACGAGTCCGAATCACTGAAAAATTGTATCAATAACGTGAAGTTTCACCTACTTACAGAGCTTACAACAGGGTTGATTGGCATATCCCATCTCGCTACCAATTCTGAAATTAGAGGTGATGGCTCGTTCTTTGTCGGCGGGCGCTTAAAGTGTTTCCTCTCTTAACTGCCCTGAAACTTTGCAGGACGCGTGCAATCCAGAACTAGACCTAAGAAGTCTAATGCGGTTATTAGAATTTACAATTTGTAGGCATGAACATGTCCATTTTTAAAGCCTTTGATGATCACCAAATTATCCACGTCGTCAGCGGCGATCAGTCTACATTAATTTTAGATTCAAAACTCCGCGGCTAAGAACGTTCACTACCATGGAAATAAGGGGGCTACATAAATTTATGGCTCTCGAACTCGGATGTGCCTTGGGGCTGAGACTAAGTCGGTGATGACAATCTGCGGACTCAGAGTCACGTAGTACAATAAAAACAAACCCTCGCAGTCCAGATCGCTGAATGGACCACCTTTGACGTCGGGACTTGAGTTAGACTGCGATGTGAAATCTGGGATGCTACCTCAACCCGCGAGCACTCGCAGAGTGAGAGCGTCATTTGGCTCAGATATGGCGACATTTGTCTTTTTTTTTAACACCTGATCCTCGGCATGGTTCAACGACTCTGGCGGTCGACGATGTCGGCCTTCCATCAACTTAGTTGAGATATCAGGCATCCCAGATCTTCCTCACAAGCTATATAGTATGGGTGCAGAAGCCCATTCCCTACCACCATTTCCAACTCATTCGTACGAGGAAACTCATCCTATCGAAGTCCACGAAAAATTCAAGCTATACTCAAATGGAGAATTCTCAAGGCATTGACCTCTCGAAAACTCTGGCACCTCTCTACTGGGGTAATTAATGCTCCACATCATATCTGTATAGTTTCGTGCTGATTTGCGAATTAGGCTTTGTGGTTTCGTTACTGTGAGGTTTCTGATCGGCGATCCATAACCATTAGGCGCTCACTTTTGATCTTCACGACAATGCTTCGCAGTCTGGGGGGAATCACCATCGTCCAAGCGTATATTTACTTCCCAGCTCAACAGGACAGGTTTTTGGCGCGATTCACGGTATGTTTAGTACATGGTACTGGTCCGAGTCCTTCCTCTGACTCCAGTTTTACCAATTTAGGCGGCTGTCATGCTGCAAGTAACGTTCCTGACATCGCCCTCGAGTTTGTAACTTATAGAACTTCTCCAGAATTTTGGATCTTCTTTCTTCAATTTTGATTGCCCAATCGGTTTACTACTACCTCGTGAGTCTTTTCTTCCTTTGGTCGGGAACACAATAAACTTATGTTGCTTGTAGATACCACATTTTGGATCACTTCAACCTCTCAGCTCTGTAACACCGTGCGTGGCTAACTTTGGACGATGCTGTTTCTTGAACTAACTTTTGACATAGGGAGTTGTCAGCTGAATGTCTTGTTTCAACGATGATAACCTTCATGTGGGTCATAATTGACTTTCTATTAGCTCAAGTCATAATTACAGTTAATCCAGCTCCCAAGCATTCTTCGTATATCAGCTATATAACGGTAAGTTCATCGTTTTTCTTTTAATGATTAGAGTCTGAATTGCCAATTTGTGCAGTAAAAAGATTAGATAGCACCAGGTGGATCGTTCTCGGATCCATCGTGAGTCGTTTACCACCGAAAGATGAATCGTATTTAAAACTCTCGTTTTCTTTAGGCAGGTTGTGCAATTATCGCCTTTGGTAAGTCCTGTAACTTTCCTCGGAAACTAGTGTTACTCAAACTCTACAACTCCTACTTAGCCGGTGGGATTGGTATGTCCTAATCCTGACCCAATGAAATTGCTTGACCAACAATTCGCAGCATGCGTAGCATCTATGTATGTATTCCATCATGGCGTACTCTCCAATAGGAATGGAACATTTTCCGTAAGTCCATGGTCTATCCAACGAAATTTAACTGAACAACACATAATGTAGATCTTTTTCGGCGTAGCTAAAGGCTTTGGAGCCGCTACCGACATAATAGCGACTGCCGCCATGTGTATGTACCTCACTTCTTCGAGGACTGGCATTGAAAGGTTCGTGGAGGTTAATTTCTCTATTCTGCTCTAAGCATGTTAATCCCTATTCCAGGACAACAACCCTTCTTAACAAGCTCATGCGATATGTGATTCATCGTGGAGTCCTAGTAACACTGATTCAAACCGTCCTGCTGGTGACATTTTATGCTGCGCCTGATCATCTTTATTGGTGAATATTTCCGTGCTCAATTGTCGCTTCCAGCAAGAATCCGGATCTGATGATCACCTACAGGATCGCGTTCCATATCAATGTTACTAAGCTGTATGCAAACACATTTTGTAGGTGGTTTCTGCGTTTTCAAAATACTTTATGTCTGACTGGAACCCGCTTTTACTTCCCATTATCCAGTCGCAATGTGAGGAAAATTAGTCTACAGAAAAATCAATTTGAAGCTAATAATTCAATCACAAAAGGCTAAATGGAAGAAGAAGCCTCCAAGATACACGAGCTTCTGCAGGACCACAAAAGCTTGCCTTCCAAAACGAGGAATATAACCTGCGTGAAATTGAGGTGAGTGAATGGATTCGAAGAACGTTTGATGAGCGCAGCCTGCCAGTAGACCATCGCTTATACAATATGTATAGGAGAATGATGGAACCATACGGTCGGAAAACATGCCGACAATCACGACGACGGTGGAAACATTGGATCTGTAAGCTGCGGTTAGGAATACTTTATCACTACATATCCCTACACGAAGGCTGTTTGACGGTATATCATTAATAGTATTTTACCACATCTATATTCATGTAAACTACGTATCCACAAGATTCTAGGGCTGGGTAGTAGTAGAGAGTTAATTTATTTATTTAGTCAGTTATTTGAATTAAGCGCTCATCTTATTAAGCTATCTAGCCCTTTCTAAAAAGCGCCGGATTAATTTCCATCACCTCGCTGTCCCCTTGCGGCTCGTTGACACTGAAGACTATGTATGTAATGTCTTACCTCCCGGAAGTTCTCAAAAGGAACAAGGTATGTATGAGAACACAACATCACACGCAAACCGTAAACGCAAAGCATTTCCCCTTCCTAGCTGTCGTTGAGTGACTGACCCCCTTTGAACGTCTGAACATTGAGATCTAATGATCTTCATAAGTAAAGGCGGTTGTGGATTTCGATCACTTTGGATCCATAGCATCAGATAAGATAATCCCGAATGGACCGCACCTGAGTGTATTCTGCGCGAGCTCGGAAAGTACATAAGCCTATGAGCTGCTGGGGTTTGTTTTTACACCCTTCCGTTCAATGTTGCAGCCCTGTCTATAGCTGAAACCTCAAAGGCCGTCTTCCTGACATGATGGGGCCGAAACGCAAGGTTGACAGTGCCATTTGAGATTGAAGGTAACTGCCAAGGCGATGATATGATATCGCCCATTCGGTGACGTCGTAAATGATCCGAGAACGCACCGGATCAAATTATTGACCGTGATCATAAGCACCGATATCTCTCGATATCTACCATTTAGAACGTAACCCGCACCAGAACTCTCAGAGCGTTGTCTGGACTCTGGATAAATTTCTGAAGAGCTTTTGAGATAGAAAAGGACTTTGCTACTCAAGAAGTTTTCTATGAGCTGAAGGCAAAATATACGTGACGCTGGTTCTAAAATTAACCGTCTCACAGCCTTGAAGCTTAACGTTTGGCCCCGTTTGGGCTGGACACTTAATTATCGAACACGGAGCCCCAAATCTGATCCGCCATTCTTTGATCGCCATCGATTTCTTGCTCTCCATGGTGTACAGCGATCCTTTAGATTGACTGGACAGCTGTCATTTTGATTACATCCCTTGATTTCCTGTTAATCTAATCAACTTTCTGTTTCGAAAGACCAAATTGAGGAAGTTGGGTCCAAGTTCTCTACATTAAGACAGGAAATTTGAAGCGAGGTTTGAACAGATTGTATAAAACATACGGTAGCTTTGGACTCCCTCAACATAACAGTTCGATTGACCGCTCTTCTAATGTCGCAAGTAACCTCCCCTGCCGCGCTCTATAGTGCTTTGGTTGAACTTGCATCGGATAATCAAACGACGAATCTTAGTACTGGTGCGACAGCTGTCGTCAACTTCTACGCTCTTATCAACTCATGACTCGTAGTCGCCACTCTGACATGGATCGTATACGATGTCATAATCTTCTTTGACCAAGAAGTTGAGTTGATCTGGAAGTGAGTACCGCGTAGATTTGCCCAAGCTTCCACTCATGCAATTTAATTCCTCCAATTAGAACAAAATGGACACTACCAAAAATTCTGTATATTTTGCTGCGATATTTCGGACCACTGTGGTTAATGTGAGTCCTTTCAGCAGTATATATTGCCGCAAAAGCTGAGTAAGAATCGCGAAAACAGGTGTCAGTTTATAATCGGAGGTTTGTCGAATAAACATCTTTTCGAATCTAATCTCACAAATTGCAACAAAAGTGTCTCCTGGAAATCACCTGTCTGCGTTGGTAGGTCGCGCTTGGTATTTCTTTGACAAGAAGCTATGCTGATCATAAGTTCAAAGACGTACGGCTGTAATTCACATGGTTTATGCATATCTTAGTTTTAGAAATTCATAGGTGCAATGCTCTCCCCGCGCTGAAGGTTATGTGTGTATAATCCCCGTTGATCTTTACGCATTTTTGACCGGCACACCAGAGGACCGTTGGTGCTATGGATAACCGCAGACGTTGTCTGGTTAATTCGACTCAAAGCTCTGTATGCGGATAAGGAGCAAGGTACTTAATTATTTCTAATCATGATTCGCCTTTCATTCAACAAATATTTCGGGCTTCTTTCTAGCTTTCAAATGGATACTCCTTTTCTGGTCTATCGGAGCTGCAGTGAGTGTTTTAATCTAGCATATCACGAGTGTGATGATAATAAACTGGCCTGCAGATCAGCTTTTCATTCCTTATTTATGCCATCTTCATCGCTTCTTTTATCGCAGCACCTCCTCCGTTTTCGTCCGTGACTGGATGTCTGATCATCAACCTTAGCTTTCACAGGCTAAATAATGTGAAAGCTGCTATGTATGAGATTTTTCTGATTATTGAAACGGCACAAAATCTGATGGATTGTATAGGGTCAGCACCATGTCAATCCACGCCGTCTTTCTTGCATTGACTCTTTACAAATTTCGTGAAAATCATGTCGGCCTTGGACATATTCGCTTTGGAGCTATCATGTCAGCGTTTATTGCGGACGGGATACTATACTATGTTGGCCTAGTAGGTGCGTCGTTTTGGGGCTGTCATTCCAGGAAATCAGATTCACGGAGATTCCTCAGTCGCTGTAATTTTCCAACTAGTGACAACCTCAGGCGGCCCATCAATATACCGCATTGCCGACCTTTCCACTTAGTACGTTATCCACTAATAAACTCTATAAGCTCCAATTTATGTCCTGTGCGAAGCTGGTTAGGTGGATTCTATAGCTTTGCCGTATGTCAGTTCACATTTTTCCAAATCCCAAGTTGATTAAAATGCCTGATATCGCAGGGAAGCCATCTCATACTTCATCTCCGCGCTGTCAATGCCGATCCAAGAGGGCTAAGCACAGTTTCTCACCCACTCGATTTTGGGCATCGAACAGACATGCAGCGCTCTGACGCAGAGAGTAATGCTGTTGAGAAAACACAGGATGGAAACTACCGGAATGCAGGCCGTTAAGTTTCAACAATGTTCCATTGCGGCTACTGGTATGATGATATGACGTCGCTCGGATTAAGATTCATAACCATATTTCAAGCGAAGCGAAGCAGCTGTATGAAGATAGTTGAGATATTGACGTGTCAATAATAGACTAGTTTACCCATGTTTTATTTGGATCCCGGCAATGCGACTAGCCGTAAAGCAGGGGAAAGCTTTGGTCCCAGTAAGTCGGACCACGAGACAATGACGGACGGTAGGGTATCTGTCTGTTGCAATACGTGAGATGAGACCCAAGCGCGTACCCCATCTGTAAAATTAACCAATACCCGCAAGATAAAGCGCTCGTAGCTATGCGATGATGGCGTTGTCGCTGCATTGACTCAGAAGTTTTCCAGATTACCAGTGTTGCTTAATGAGATTATACAATCGTCACGAGTCGCGACAAGGTATAAGAGGCGAGCGATGGAACGAGTGCGAGAGGGCGGGTTCGGTTACCCGAAGCTGATTTACATTAGCGTGGTACCTCTGTTCGATGTAACGCCTATCAGAACGACGCTCTCAGCAATGAGCGAGCTCCAGCAGAAGCGGCGAAGAACTAGCACAACAGAAAGAACCAGTGGTCAATCCACAATAGTAGATCAGAAATGCTTGACCAAGTGAAGAGTCCAGCAGACGAATACGTAGCCGTCTGAGACAGTGCAGACATGAGGATGAAACCAAGTGAAAGGGAGAGGTTGCCAGTGAGCCAAGCGGCGCGAGAGATGTATTGGCTGTGGGTGATTAGTTGATGGTTTGGTCCAGGGACTTTGGATTCGTGGTACAAGTGGTGGATATTGAGAGTTGGACTGAACGAGACTCTGACATGGAGAAGGTGTTCTCCATGTCATGGGTGTGTGAGTTTGAGATAAAATTTGGAAGGCGATCCCTTCACTTTCAAACACACGCAAACTCTATTTCCTGCTGATTGGCTTGTTTTCCCAATGTTTTCCAGCAACGGCTACGACGCTACAACGCTTGAAACTTGCTAGACCCTGGACCCCTACTTCCCGTTGAGGCGGGACCAGACCGACTACTTACTCCATCGTATGACAGGATAAGTTAAATAACGAGAACCCCGATATGTCAAGGGCGACCGTCTGAGATCTAAATGTTTGGTTGGGGCGGTGCCCTAATATACTGCCTATCCGGGTGCGGCTGTGGCAGCCTGGCGAGATATCACTTGCATCCGGGCTTTCAACTTCATCTCTCTCCCTTTCTCCCTCCCTCCCTCCATCCACTCTCTATTGACAGTCTCCCTGCGGGTCCTTCGGGCTGCCTCTACCCATGTCGACTACTCCCTGCCCAGGAGCCCCGAGACAACCTCCCGCCGGACTCTCAGTGAGTTCTGCATGTTGTTCGAACTTCTGGCTCGTGCATCATCAGCTAATTTTACATCTCCCAAGACCGCAGCACCCACTACTCCCGAAAAGGATTCGTATTATGGTCACGAACACTCTGCTAAACTCGCCGCTCGCTTCATCACGCATCTATTCGCCTGCCCCGATGAACCACCCGCTTCGACCCCGAGTCACTCTCAAGCCAAGCTACCGTTCTTTATCGCGTACGCTCTGTATCGCACAAAGTTGCACTCCGCCGTGACTTTTACCGCCCTCCTTTTACTCCAACGACTTAAGACGCGCTTCCCATCCGCGCGAGGATCGTCTGGGCACAGACTGTTCATCTCTGCCTTCATGATTGCGTCCAAGGTTATGTGCGACGACACCTACTCCAACAAATCCTGGTGTATCGTCGCTCAAAATATGTTCAAGCTTCGAGAGATCAACCAAATGGAGCGAGAGATGTGCTCGTATCTCGACTGGGAGCTTTGGGTTGACGGCAGGAGCTTGTCTAACTTCGAAAAAGCTGTGACGAAAGACTTCGGAGAGGATAAGGACCGGTGGACATATCCTACTTACCCTCCGTCCTTCGTATCGAAGCGAATGAATCTGGATGGCGAGAAAAACGCCAGGCAAGCCTCTCCTCATGATGATGCAGACGGAGAGCTCGGATTTCCTTGGCGTGAAGAATACTCCGATGTAGATTCAGAGGATATTCTGCCCGCAAGCATGGATGTGAGTATGTTCTCCAACGCTCGCAACTTCTCGATACGCGACACGGCGATCAACAACGCTGGCGGTGATATAACGATACACCACCATCACCACACTCATTTCCACCAAGAGCCGCAGGTACTGTATACCGTTTTCAAGCCGCGTTTGTGCCTGTTTTCTTACTGGAGATCGCTTAGGGCGTTTCGGACCGTCAATTCCAGTGGCGCAGTTTGCTTTCGGTGAGTAAACGCTTCTAGTCCCTGAAACGTCGCGGCAACGATCTGACTTTGCTCTTCTCTGATTAGAGCCCAGGATCTACCGTGGTGAGTACGAAGACTCTTTACCTGGATTGTAGAATTTGAGCGGCCCACTTAGTTCCACCTCGTTGCCGACACAATCAAGAAACTCCTACCTCTTGGTTTTTCACAGTCGGTGAGTCTCGTTGACGATTTACATCTGTCTGAAGATGATACTTATTTATCTGCCATATAGTCAGAAATAAACTTAAGCGTACGGTCATGCCTTCTCAATAACGTAGATATCAACAACTTACTGGCCTGATTACAGGAAACAGCTGCTGAAGACGTTTTCAAATACCCTCGTCTGCACGGCGTGAGGGTCGTTGAGAGCAAAACGACGATGTGCTTGCCAGGATCCATATTCCAGAAGCTGTACGTGGTATTCACGCTCTGTTCGCCGATCTCCTCTTTCTCATTCCTGTAACTTTTTTCTTTGTAGGTCGAGCATCCGGTATTCTTTCTACTGATTGGAAGGAAATAGGATCTCGAAAAGTACACGGATCAGCACCTCACCGGCAGGATTGTGGCAACGGACACCCGCGATTACATGACCTTGATATGGACCCGGAACGAAATGGCTTTCATCCGCCCACGACTTAATTGAACCCAAAAATCACCAAAAAAAACGGCTGGACCTCGAAAAGTCGAGAAGCACCAAAAACTACGCGACGAAAGATAAACGGCAGGGCCTGAAACATTCGAAAAGCATTCAAAACAAGACAACAAAATAGGCCGGACCTCAAACATTCGAAAAGCATCCAAAAAAAACAACAAAGGATACCAAAAAACAAAAAAGGCGGGAAAATAAAAACTAAACAAACAAGGGGATATTCTGCCGTCGTCTGAAATGAGTCATCATTCAATTCCGAGGTCTTCATCATGGTCTTTCCTTCTCATCTTCACCTCTTCGCTTTTGTATCGCACATATACCCTCGCTCAACAGCCTTTATCTCCAACTCGCATCTGTATCATTGTTTCATCCCCGCATTTCATTGCTTAGTGTACTTCTAGTGTTAGACGCTGCAGTCGATTTCGTACATAATCTCAGTCGCATTTATCTCCCAAATATATATATTTGTATATTTCTCTTAGCAATTGGACAAGGTGGGCAATGATCATGCCTCAGGCAGGAGTCCACAGGCGGCAGGACGGATCGAAGATATCCATCAGTGGCTGTGCCGTCCGAGTGTAGACGATTGCGGGAACATTGACCAATCAATCTTGCTTTAGCCTTCGACGCGACAGCGAACGATCTGCTCGACGCGACTTCCAGCTAGCCCACGACTGTCCAGGGTAGGTCTAATTTCCCGTCCAAACGGAAGGCAGCTATCTAAGCTATCTAGATATCTAAGGCTTACCTGGACACAGCCAAATTCCAATAACTTTGAGGGCTCGAATGGGACCTGCATAGCCATTACCTGACATTGTCACCGTTTAAATCTTAGTGGCTGTTCGAAGAGCGGCTTGGCGATTTCCCGTTCCTCCTCAGTACTCAGTCTGCAACTCTTCCTCTTTTCTTCTCCCATTCCACGAGACAATGGAGGTCTCTCCTCCTAAACAGCAGACAGTGACCACAACGACCACTTCTACTGGCCTACCCTTTTCCTCTCCACCCACAAACTCACCTGCCGGTGCTAGCTCTGATCAGCATTCTACTGCGAACTTCGCCAGGTCAGCCCTGCTTGAGGCCTGTCGCGATACTGAGCTCCTGCTCATTGAGCGTGAACACTGGGCCAGGAAATGCGCAGAAGATGCAGAGCGCATCCAGCAAGCCCTCGCTTTCACGGAGACTCAGACTGCGCCGATCCCCACATCGGTATCACCTCCTTTTTTGCATAGCAAGACTTTTGGCGGAGACGGGGGCACGACCATTTCCAATGCCCCCAAGGAATACAGTATACTCGTCAAGGATTTAGCACCTGAAACTTCCAATTCAGACCTGTTCGCTGTCTTCCGTAATCCACTGCTCGGACTCCGGAGCCCCCAATACCCCAAGGTTATCCGCCCGTTCCTAAGCTGCAAAAGCGCAAAGATCGTGCTAGATCCCGCGACAGGCATTTCTCGAGGCTATGGGTTCGTCCGGTAAGTCAATAGTAAGCTTGTCTCGTACATCGGCTCTGTTACAAACTTTTCTCGTTAGTTTCACCGATGAAGCGGACCAACAGCGGGCAATGGTGGAAATGAATGGCGTCTATTGCCTCTCGCGACCCAGTAAGGTTACCGTTGTTATTATAATGCGCAAGTAATCACCCCTTTTTTTTTTGAAATAGTGCGCATTTCACCCACAGCTATCGCCCGGACTCCGCATTTGAAGCAGGGCTTGATTCAAGAATCGAGTCCCAACAACTCTGGCCTGTTTTCCGCATCTGTTGGTATCTTAGTCGTTTCGTTCTTCCTTTCTTCTCCCCTAACTTGTCAGTCGCATTATTTACACAGAGCAGACGGCCATCACTTGAGCCCTTGAAAGTTGTGGCTGGCGATGGCGACATTCAGCCACTTTCACTATCTCACAGCATTGCCCGCAAAACTCCCGAATCGGTTAGCAACGCCTCACTGGACCGTGGTACTGCTACAGGCTCCGAGTCCGGGAGTGTTAAAAAATGCACAAATTGCGGAGTCACTAGCACCCCGCTCTGGAGGCGGGGCTTGAACGACGAGCTGACATGCAACGCCTGCGGGCTGTACTGCAAACTGGTGCGTATCTATATTTTCACTCTACACGGATGAAGCTTGATTCTCTGGAATTCTTTATCATCTCGTTGTTATTTACTTTACAAACCGGAACAGCACAAACGACCTCGACCACGACCTCCCCAGAGGATTGTGCCGCTGCAACTGTCTCCCGACGAAAGCCCGAAACCTGAGGTCGGTTTCCCTTTTTGCCTTTGTTACGAAAGAGTACAGCCTCACTCTTATTGGCTCGCCCATTCAGTGCACGATTTGCCATACAACGTCCACGCCGCTGTGGAGGAAAGATCACGAAGGCGAAAGAGTTTGCAATGCGTATGTCACCCTTTGACTCACCATTGACGCTTTTTTTGCTTATCCTATTGTAGCTGTGGTATATACGAGAAACTCCGTGGCCCAGGCTCGGCTCGTTCCACTGGGACTGCGCTAAAACCAAGTCTTATTCGGAGTCGTAGTCATTCAAGCACCAGAGAAGGCTCTTGTCTTGCTGGCGCTGGCCAAGAGGACACGACGTCAGCCAGTTCTAGACGTGAGATGCGCATCCCTAGCCATCTTGCTTCCACCAGTCTCGCTCCAGATTCGGCAACCAAGACACCCTCTAGCTTCCTAGAAAAGGGTGAGTTGTATTTACCTAACTCTCTCGTTTTAAGTGCTCATCCGGCTTTGGCGCAATGTCATGTCTTCCATGATTCTAGACAACCCTTATTATCAATTCTCCGACAATGAACATGCTGATGAAGAGCCGTCCGAATTTCCTTGGGAGGAAGATTCAGATGCAAGTTTGGAGAGTAGTGAGAACGACGCCTGGGACGACTCGGAGTTCGATGAGGATCCAGGCGACCCGTTTCCGACCAAAAATATGGATGTAAGTCGTACAATCTAGACCATGGATCTTTCTTTATGCCCGTAAAATGCAATCACTGAACGTCAAATACAGGTCCGAATGTTCTCTAATGCTCGCAATGTTTCGATACGCGACACTGCGATCAACAATGTCGGAGGTGATATGACCATACACCACAATCATTTTTACCAAGAACCACAGGTATAGTGTGCTTTCGTCACGTTGCAAATGAACTGCGCGACTAACCATTGGCTTGGACTATCAGGGCTTCCGCGATTATTTACCCCAGTGGTCCAGTTTGCTTTCGGTGATTATTACTTACCATCTATTATCCCGCTTTAAACGTTCTGATATAACTCGGTCGCGAGCAGTGGTCAAGCCCTGGATCCAGCATGGTGAGTATGGTGACAAATTGCTTCGGTCATTGTGCTTAAGTCTTCCTTGTAGTTCCACTTCGCCGCTGAAACAATTAAGAAGCTCTTACCCCTTGGTTTATCGCCATCGGTAAGCGTCATCTATGGATTACAATCGCCAGACGCTAATTATTTATGCCTACGATATAGTCAGAAATCAACTTGAATGTACGTTCATTTTCTCTCAATTGCCCTATCATATAAATGACATGATTCCGATTTCCAGAAGACAGCAGCTGATGACGTCTTCAAGTACCCGCCCTTGCATGGCGTAAAGGTCATCGAGAGCAAAACGACCATGTGCCTGCCAGGATTCATAATGCAAACACTGTATGTGCTTTGCCTCTCTGTTCTATTGACTCATCGGTGACCCAGTCTGATTCTGTAGGTCGAGCATCCGGTATTCCTTCTATTGAAGGAAAACTGGATCTCGAAACGCACCGACAAGCGTCTATCAGGCAGGATTATGGCAGGGGAACCCCGCGATTGGATGATCCTTATATGAACATCGGCTTTCACTCGGACACGGCTTAAATTGAACATAAAGATCAAAAAAAAAAAAAGCATGGAGCTGGACCTTGAAATTCGAAAATATTCAGAACGGACAACCAAAAACAAATCCAAGAGGGCTGGACCGAGAAATTTCAGAAAACGTCCAAAATAAAAACGATAAAAGAAAGCCAAAACCAAAAAAAAAGGGAAAAAGGATAAACCACCGCCTGTGGCCAAAAAAAATCGAAAAATATGGGATGTTTTTCCGTCGTCTGAATTAGTCCGAGGTTCGTATGTGGTAGTTCAATTCGGAGGTCTCTGTCACTGTCTTTGCCTGTTTCTTCTCCTCATCTCTCAGCCTTAGCTGTTTTCTTTGTTGGACGTATACCCTGTACTCAACAGTCTTCCCTGCGGCTCTTACTAAATTGCTTTGTATCATCTCCTCACCCTTTGGTCACCCTCGTCATTTTCATACTGGCTTTAATCTTCCCCTTGTACGCGCTATTATTTGTACATTATTCCTACTTAGACTATCCAGCCTAACAAGGAAATTATAATCTCACAATCTGCACGATAAGCTTAAAGAAACTTGAAGTTGACCTGCCGACGACATGGGCCGTGGTAGGAACCCTAGATGGTGCCGTATGTATAACATGAGGATGCGAGAAACAGCTGTTTGGGTCAGTACAATTTTGTGGCGTTAGGCTGACCTACAAACGTCTGTCAATCTGATGAATTGCACGCATTCTGAAGTTTTTTCACCTCGAACTACCACAAAGACAAATGACCTGAACCTGAGGAAGATCGCTGCGATCTTTATATTTGGGTGGGGGAACAATGACGTGCAGTCTGGAACAAGCGGGGGCGTGTCATCTGCATCAATGTCGTTTGAGACGGTGGAGGGCGCGAACGCGGACGTGCATTAAAGTTAGGCATGACGCGTGGATAGCACTTGCATGGCACAGCATCATAGACCCAAAATAGGCTCCGGGCATTGCCGGATAAATGAACGCTAAAATTTGGCTGGTCCTGATAAATAGGACTTGAAATGGACGCTCTTGAAGGGGGCGGCTTGACTTGCACTCGACTCGTCCCAAAGACAAAGGCAGCCCCGATAGAAGGCATGTCCGTCTGTCATCACCTTCACCAGCATTTAGCAACATGCGGCTACTGTGCAACTGCCTCGAGTAAGGCTCCAGGCCTCTTTATAATCACGAACGACATTCAGTGACCACTCCTTTCTTTATACGACATCCATCGTACTCTTTTCTCAATGGCGGATCCAGAGCATCCTGAACTCCTTATCAAAGACCAGAGTTGTACGTATCTTCTGCACAACCAATGGATAAATAATGAATAACGTTATTTCAATCAGCGACAAAGGTTGGCGTCACTGACGCTTGCTTACTTCCTTCCGAAGCACGACGTAGCAAATGCTGTCATAAGGCAAGCGGTAGAAACCTGATCGTTTGCATAGACGGTATTGCAAATCAGTTCGGAGAAAAGGTATGCGTTTACAAGACTTTCAGCCTGTCGACCTGCTGACGCCCTTGAAAAGAATACAAATGTTATCGAATTGTATAATCTCATCTTGAAGGAGGTCGGCGACAACCAGCGAACCTGGTACAACAGTGGCAACGGGACGTATGCTCGACCCTCTTGGAAGTCACTTTCATTCTATAAACAAGTCGTTTATCACAAAATCGAGTTGGCAATCGCATGGTGCGTTGAAGCACGTTTTTAGTGTTTCTTTCTTTCCTCCATATCGCCTTTATTCAGGAATTTTGAACAAACTGTTTTGGCTGCATATCGCTGGCTTTCGGACAATTATGAGCCTGGTGATTGTATATTTCTGTTCGGTGAGTTTGAACCAATATGCTCTCTATCGTAGGTCAATACTGAAGGATATGCAGGTTTTTCTCGTGGGGCATTTCAGGTCCGAGTGCTCTCTGCGATGATCGACAAAGTAAGATACATCCTGCGTCCTCTAGCGCCTATAATAATATCTTTTAATTTTACAGGTCGGCCTTATCCTTAAGGGAAACAAAATGCAAATCCCAGTGTGCGCCCGGACTTGATATTGCATTTCCTGGAAGCTAATAACCACTCCAGTGCCTTCCAGCTATATGCTGACCCAAAAAGCGATTACCTTACCGCAAGTCGGGTTGGGTCCACTGACACGCAGGAAAGACTGTCAAATGCTGACCGTTTCAAGCAGACATTTTCGTACAAGGATGTGAAAGTGCACTTTGTTGGAGCCTGGTACGTGTCGTCTGTTTTAGACTTTTAAATAGCTAAATCAAGACTCCTAGGGATACCGTTTCGTCCATTGGAATAGCACGCGGAAGCCACGTGTTCCCCCGGACGACTGACGGGATGAAACACGTTTGCTACTTTCGCCATGCGCTGGCACTTGACGAGCGACGAGTGAAGTTCTTGCCCGCATACGCCAATGGAGGGTCAGGACCGCCGCCCGCCAAATCTGAAGAAATGGGATCTTCACCTATGAACCATGGGGCTATGGGAGAAACCAATCATTCACCCGCCTTCAATGAGGGAGGCCCGTCTTCCGAAGATACTGCCACTGGAACGGCGACCCCTGCCAGAGATATTGATGCCGTCGGCGGTTCGCAGATCGAGGATGGGTCGACGGGAGCACCCCCACAAACATTGGAAGCCTGGTTCGCAGGAACCCACGTGGATATGTGAGTCTAATCATTTTATCATCCTGAGAAGCACCGTAGTTGATCTCTGGAATTAAGTGGAGGAGGAAATGCCGAAAATGCAGCGATGGATCGTAGTCGACCTCCTCTGAGGTGGATGGTCTTTGAAGCTGGGGCACTGGGGCTTCGCACGGCGCGATTCGAATGTGTGTTCAATCCTAATGAGCAAATCGAAATTATCGAATCGTTGACGCCGGGATGGTGGCCGCTCGAGCTCTTTTTCTTCAAGAGGTTGACGCATACGCGGCGGGAATATGGGAAGAAGCCAACGCACAAGTAAATCCACCCAATTTTTGAGTAATTCCCCTCGACTAACCTGCTCACTAGGCCACATCTTGGGTCAGGCCGTAAAATCCACGCCGGTCAGAAGATTCACGGATCTCTTATATTGAGCGGTAAATTAGGAAAGCAGTACACTCCGAAAGCTCGACTTTTGGACGATGACCCTGCGTTTTGGAAGAGAGCCCAAGAGGAGGGGCTTAGCGAGTGGCAGGCCGTCGACTGGTACATTTACACAGAAACTCTCGTGAAGAGATTCGCCGAGCAAAACGATACTACTGTCTGGCAGACCTTGCGTCAAACTGCGACATCATGCAAGCTTCCTCGATCTCTCAATAATTTTTCATCATTTACACATGGCTGCTTTAGGGGATGGACGCCAAGCCGTCGACGAAGGAGTGATCAAGGCGCTGAACAGTTCCAAGGCTGAGACTGAGATCAAATATCAGCTTATAGCCAACATCGTGGACATCTTGGAGAACGGTATGGGCCACTCGTCCGTGAAACTAAGCCCTTCAACCGACATTCAAGCGTCAGTGCAAGACCTTTTGAAAAGTGATAGAGACGACTACAGGGAAATCGCGGTAAAGTTTGTTGAGCAGTTCACAGATCGTAAGTGAAAATTTATCAGTCGTCTCTTAGCTACTAACCCACTTATTTCAGACTGCATGCTTGTTTTGGACGGACATACGGACCTCGTCACATCAGTAGCATTTTCGCCTGACGGCGGACAGGTGGTCTCGGGTTCTGGTGACCGTACTGTTCGAATTTGGGATACGGAGACGGGGAGGCCAGTGGCAAAACCATTCGTCGGGCATGTAGGTTCGGTCATGTCGGTTGGATTCTCGGCCGGGAGGGGGCGAGTCTCCAGCTCGGATGACGAGTCAATTCGGACCTGGGATACGCAGAAGGCACGGGAAGCGGGTAATCCATCTCAAGGATACACAGGTAATTTCACTGCAACAGCGTTCACACCCGAGGGAAAGCACGTAGTCTCTGGCTCGCGGAATCGCACAGTCCGCGTATGGAACATAGAAACAGGAAGGCCGATGACAGAGCCACTTCGAGGCCACACGGGCCTGATTTTATCAGTCGCCTTTTCGCCTGATGGCAAGCGCGTTGTCTCGGGTTCTGGTGACCACACCATTCGGATATGGGATGCAGAGTCGGGGCAGCCAGTGGGCGAGACGCTTCTTGGGCATACAGGTTGGATACGGTCTGTCACTTTTTCGCCTGACGGCAAGCGTATTGTCTCGGGTTCGAGTGACAAGACAATTCGGCTCTGGGGTTTGGAGACAAGAAAGCAAGTTGGAGAACCATTTTTCGGTCATACAGACCTGGTTTTGGCTGTTGCATTCTCGCCTGATGGCAGGCGCATAGTCTCAGGCTCAAGCGACAACACAGTCCGAATCTGGGATGTAGAAACGGGGAAGCCAACTAGAGCGCCGTTCAGAAGTCATACGGGGTGGGTGAGGTCGGTTGCATTTTCGCCTGACGGCACACGCGTTGTCTCTGGCTCAGGCGACAAGACAATTAGAATTTGGGACACAGTGGCAAAACCATTCGTAGGGCATGTCAGCCAAGGCGCTATGGAAGAAACCACTGATTCACCTATCTTCAATGAGGAAGACCCGTCGTCCGAAGATACTGACACTGACAATGCGACCCTGTGGACAGCAAATGAAGAAAGCTTTATGGATCCGTCCTGTGGCGAAGATGACAACGTTGGTGCTGACTCGACAGAATATTCACCTCCCAACAATTATCCAACGGTAAGCACCCCTGCTGGCCTTTATGCTCGGAGCCATCCTTGAATGACACCGGAGGCATTTTCCAAGGCATGTAAATTCCTCGTGCCTTGAGTTCATGTCTCCTGTACACTCCACAGACGCTCACTGTACTCTAACTTTTGCCTCGAGGCAACCGTGAGGCATGACCACGCATTCGAACTCCCAGGGGCATCTCTTCTTGATAAGATAAGATAAGTGAATTCATCCGCTTTTACCTTCTGTCGAATTAGAAACTTCAAAAAAATGCAGAGCAATAGTGTTCGCGCTTAAATTTCCTTGCCGTTTGATAATTTTTTTATCTAAGCACCGGAACCAGGCAAGGGACATTTTAATCACCATTTTCTCTAGATCTTGTATATTTCTTTTAATCTTCAAAAAATGTTCAGATCACAATTATTAAGAAGTTTGAAATTGTGCGGTCAGTTTTGCCCTTCTCAAAGTCAGATGTAATTTTGTTCTTGAAATCTTGTGAGATAAGCCAAAATTATAAGCAGATTTAAGTGGCCAAATGACTGACAAAGGCCGGTGAAACGGGAGAAGAGGTACCAGTAGGCTATATGCGCACAATTTGGCTTTTTATCATCGCAATTGAATTCTTTGGCCTCAATTGTACCTTCCAAGTTCAGGCTCTCACTCTCGTAAGTCGACTGGCTAGCTCAAACCTATAGTATGTATTTAAGCACCACCAGTTCCCGTTTTTTGAATAATTTAATCTCTTAAAAATGACTGAAAAGGGGTTTGTGCTGCTGCACTGAACAAAGGTCAATAACGCACAAAGAATAGGTTTTAGATATGATAAATATCACCAATCTCCTATTCCTGTATTTGTATGGTTCAAGTAGACAGCGAATTGACTGAATTTGGCTCCAAGAAATCATCTGCATTTTTCCTTGGACTTCCACATTTACAGGTTGTATCAAGGGGTAGGGATCGGCAAATGCCGGCACATCATCCCGGGAGGGGGGGGGTCCCAGCGAGACCTTAAACGTATTTTATTTGGATGACATAATATCACATAAATGGCAATAATTCCGGTGGAAACGCATATATACAGCACATTTTGGTTAAATTCAACCCTCAAAGTACGCAAATGGATGGTCCAGACCTATAAACACGGCATCCATTGACTTTTTTTGTACAAGATATGGGTTGCCCAGAAAAAAAATGGCATTTTACCAATTTTGCGGCCCCGGACTGCAATTTAGTGTGACATTAAGCCACTACATGGTCAAAGTCGACGACAAAAAGAAGATCCTATGTGCCAATGACAGACACAACTGAAAATGAACAAGAGTGGTCTTGCGGGAATGAATGCAGGACAAACGCAGACCTTGCACAGACCGGAGAAAATAGAGAGCGACGCAAGAAGTTGACAATTTAACATGACTAATATAAATTTGTCATCAGGAACATGTCCTAATTAGGAAATGGGGGGAGGGGGGGAGGGTCCGAGAATCCTTAAACGCAAAAAATAACATGATATCCGCGATTTTTTTCTTCCCTACCCCTTGGGTTGTATATTAGCGCCAAGCTCTCTTAAAAATCTGCTTATTAAATGCCCGTAATCTAATTAGTAATGGGTATTGTCCACTAGGCAATTAAATCAAAGTGAGGACTTCGGCTGGTTGTAAAATCCCGCTGTTAAATTCAAGTCACGTTTACTACCAACGTGAAAGTTCACTGACATAAAAAGAGGCGACAAACAACAACTGGTTCTGCCAGGTTGGCTGTATCGGTGGACCAGCCTTTGACTGCCAGTCTCTTACATTGCAGGTAAACGGATGCAAGGTACCTAACCGGCACCTAATAATTGATTGCGAGATCTTATCTTATCTTCCGAACATGATCAACAAGTCACACGAAAATAGGTTGGGCACGCTTGAAAGCGCCTCGAGGCAGGTTCGCTGCATTTATTGTAGGTCAGGAAGCGTACGTGGAACGTACGGAACAGGTGAACGCAAGGCACGTACAGTCTACATGCCCTGGGAAATGCCTCCGGTGTGACTAGTGCAGATGGAAATGTTCTCCAATGCCCATCATGTATCCTTGCGCGAGACAAGCATCACCAATGCGGGGGGAAATATAACAATAATTAACAACTACAATTCTTATTTCTACCCAGGCTCACTGCCAGAGGTCTTTCTTTCTTTAACTGTGCCGTGCATCCTCCCATCACTGACTTTGAGCACATTAGTCTGTTTTGAATCATTTGCCTGCCTGGCCGAATCCACCCACATAAGTCCGTAACCTGGAACAACATATAGGTTCGTGGGTCGCAACTCGCGAGGGGTGAACGTTTGGACACGAGTCCGGGGTGTCGTTGTCTTTGTCTCCTAGTTTTCTTGACCTTTTTGCGTCGTACACAAGATATGAATGTAGTTATAATCGGACGACTGTAGCTTACCTTTTTCCTTCTGACCAGCAGATGAAGAGTCGACAATTCGACGGGATGGAATCCCTAATGGACAGGCTCGTCGACCTTGAAATCCACGCCGTCGAAATCCTAGACCGGGTCCCTTCGTCAATTGCACTGCAGAAAAGTCTAAGAAGAAAGGAAATGGCCCTGTAGACCGATTCTCAGGTGGCAGGACTTTGTCAGTTTAAAACGGCCAGAAAATGCTTGAAAATAAGTCTGACACGGACAAGTCAAGTCGAATTCAGACTCCGCGCACCGCCCTTGACTTCAAAGTTCAGAAACGCATTGCCCAGGGGCCGGTGGTTGCTCCAGGCAAAAAAAAAAATAAACTTGCAAACGAGTAGGGCGGTAGCGAGGGGTGAACACGAGTCCGGGGGTTAATTGTCTTCGCCTCCTCATTTCTTGGACCGTTTATCATCGTACATACCCTGGTCGAGGACGGTGGGCATGAATGTAGTTATAATTGAATGACTGTAGATTACCTCTTTCTTCTTTTTCATACTGAAAAGCAGAGCGCGCGTATTGTACTGGCGACGGGATTGATGCCAGGTTTGCGGGTCTCGAAATCTACGCCGTCGAAACCCTGCCTTGACTCTTGAAGCTTGAAGCTTGAAGCTTGAGTCCCTTCGTCAATTGCACCGCAGAAAAGAGTTAACTGCAAAAATGCATCGCCTGGTGGTTGCGTCTTATTCGGTTTCCGCCTCCTTGGGACGAAGCACTAGCTAGTTGATCTCCACGCACAATGTTCCGGGCCCACGACACAACCCTAAAACTAAATTGAAAGACGATGGTGCGGTTCAAACGTTCGATTTGAAATTGGGATAACATTGACTTGGTAGTGGGCATCCCACTTGCCTTACGTATCGGTAACCGCTCCTCTTGATAATCAAAAAAGAAATACGATCATCTCAATCCGCCAATCCCCCACTCTCATCCCCGGAATCTAACAAACTACATAAAACACATCAGCAAAGCCCCAAAACCCCCCCCCAAAAAGCAAATCAAACTCACTTATACTGCTTCATCAACGAACACTCGCCCCCCCTCTCCAAATCAATACTATACAAATAAAAATAGCCCTCCGACGAGAGCACCATCACCTGGGGCATGCTCCCCGACAGCGCGACGATGCTGCGCGCGCCGGAGGTGGGGAGGCGGAGGAAGGCGAAGTCCCGCGAGGGCTCCCACATCTCGGTGAGCGTGTTGGGGAGGTACCCGCCCATGGAGTGCGTGAGGGATTTGGAGAGCTGCATGGATTTGCGGCGGAGGCTTGAGCTGAATATTGAAAAGGAAAGGGGTCAGATCAGAGGGTATGGAAGAGATATAGCAAGACAAGGTGACGCACGATACACTGTTCACTTTCTTCTTCTCGACGAACGCGTCGTACCCGCCCTCCAAGCCCTGCGTCGTCCCGTCCACCGACTCCGGCGGACTGCTCACACCATCCACACTCGAAATCGACGGGGTCCTCCCACCCCCACCCCCACTCCCACCCCCGCTCCCCAGCTTAAAGATATGCACCGTATCATGCGCCGAGCTCACCGCCAACAACGTGCCCACAAGATTAAAATTCATCGAATAAATCCTCGTCTCCCTCGTGCCCCTCCTAAACTGATACAGCTTCTCCGCGCCCGGCACGCTCCATACGCGGATGACGGTGCCCTTTTCGGAGGACGTGGCGAGGAGGGTGCCGGTGCTGTTGATGGAGAGGAAGGAGAGGGGCGCTTTGTGGGCTTGGATGACGTTTGCTACGGTTAGGGAGCGCGTGGAGAAGAGGAGGACGTCGCCGGATTGGTTTTGGAGGGGGCTGGAGGAGGAGGAAGAGGCGGAGGAGGCGGCGGTAGGAGAGGTGGATGAGGGGCCGGTGCTGGTGCCTGTTGAGGCGGTGGTGAGCGGGTGTGTTGGAGAGGGCACGGGGGACGGGTAGGCGAGGTAGGAGCTATCCGCGGAGGGCGAGAGGGCGCAGATCGCTGTGAGGGTTGGTTACTATGAATAGTCTCGACCCGATACGGGCAAGGGTTCTGACCTTCTGGATTTGGCGTAGTCTCGATGACGTGCAGGAGGCGCATGTTGGATATGTCGTATATGTATATCTCCATCTCCAGCACGATCACGAGCGACTTGCGGTTCAGCTTCACGGCGAGGATCGAGGATGGGAACAGCAGCTCGCAGATCATGGATTGGCGCTTCAAATGGGAAGAATCTGGTGTTGAGTTTACTTGGCTGTGGCTGGTGGGAGGGGAAGAGGCAGGGGCCGAGGGAGACGACGTACTTTGGTGTTCACGATTTGGAGTTTGCGTGGACTTGATTGTGGCTGGTCGGCAGCTCCGACGAGCACGATGAGTGATGTGCAGAACAGCATCTCGACTATGCCTCTCGCGCCGTCGTCTGCGAACGTGGACCAGGTGTCAGTCTGGGGGCAAAGAGGTGGCTTGAACGACGCCTACTCATCGTGTATACGCGTCCGAATGGGTCGCAGTTCGTCACGCTGTAGCCTTTCCGCGTACCCATCGAGATACACCTGGTCAAAGGGCAAGGGTTCAGTTCAGATCAACAAGGCTCAAAGACGACGACGGCCAAAGACACATACGAGAAATCCTGGTTGAAGTTCGCGAACAACATATTCGAGTTCGTCTTTTCTGCCATTGCTAAAGAACAGGAGGGAAAACGGGCAGAGGGTCAGTCGGAGGAAGAGGAGTCACCAGCAGTGTGCACAACAGCGACCTGATTTGATGACTAAGCTACTCAGGGTCCTGCCTTTTGAGGCTCGTTCTCATCCGTTGCTCTCCGCTTTCAAGTTCAACGATTCCTGCATTAAAGACGAAGTAAAATATTTACCTCCGACGCATGCCTTCGTATATTGGTATAAACTGTGTCTGCTTTATGCCTAACCTGTACTTGACATGACCTCAAATCTGAAAGATCGCATCACGTGGTGGCCAACGTTTTACGTTTGATTTCTACCTCAGGCTTATCAGCTTCATCTTCCCATTTTGATTTTTTTAGTAAAGGTGCGTGTCCATCAAAAGTCAAAGCCACCCCCTTGTCAACGGAGGTCTTCAAGTTTTCAATTCAGATAATTATATACGATGGGCAGCGATTACTACGACACAAACAAAGCCCGCCGCAGCCTCCTTGGTCATCTCTCCTTCGGCGTACCTTCAATATCAATCGCAGAGCCCTTCTACACAGCCATCTTCGCGCCTCTCGGAATCACAATCGTATACAAAGACCAGCCCTCCAACCCTAAAGCCATAGGCTACGGCTGGGGCGAGCGCGAGCCGTTCTGTCTGTTCGAGAATAAAAATGCTTCCCCGCACGGTAAAGGCACGCATCTCGCGTTCAATGCCCCAACACGCAGAGCAGTGAACGAGTTTTATGAGGCCGCGTTGGAGCGTGGGGGGAGGGGGGATGGGAAACCTGGAGTGAGAAAGGAGGTTCATGATAATTATTATGCGTGTTTTGTGTATGATCCGTTTGGACATCGGTTGGAGGCGGTTTATCAGGATGAGCCGGAAGTTGAAGCTTCCAGTTGAATTTGAAGAGAGCGCTTATTAGAAGATTTAAAACCACATATAAACTCAATTTTGCCCTACTTTTTTTGCTTCAGTTACCGTGTTTTCCTATTTTTTCTATTTTTATAATCTGAGGTCCGCTTTCCGATTCATTTCCCCGCCTATTTTGTGGATTTTCCTTTCCATATATGCTGCATCCGAGATAGTCAGCCAATTGTGCTTTCAAAGTGTCGCAGAGAACCGCAATACATCCAATCGCGGGGTTCCCTGCCGTAATCCTGCCTGATAGACGCTGGTCGATGCGCTTCGAGATCCTATTCTCCTTCAATAGAAGGAATACCGGATGCTCGACCTACAGGTTCAGGCTGGGTTAATGAGCAAATAAAACAGGGAGGAAAAGGACATACAGTGTCTGCATTATGAATCCTGGCAGGCACATGGTCGTTTTGCTCTCGATGACCCTTACGCCATGCAAGGGCGGATACTTGAAGACGTCATCAGCAGCTGTCTTCTGGAAATTGGAATAATGTCATTTATATGATGGGGCCATTGAGAGAAAATGAACGTACATTCAAGTTGATTTCTGACTATATCGTAGGCATAAATAATTAGCCTCTGACGATCGTAATTCATTGATCACACTTACCGATGGCGAAAAACCAAGGGGTAGGAGCTTCTTAATTGTTTCGGCAGCGAAGTGGAACTACAAGGAAGACTTAAGTACAATGACCGAAGCAGTTTATCATCGTACTCACCATGCTGGACCCAGGGTTCGACCACTGCTCGAGACCGAGTTATATTAGAACATTTAAAGCGGGTTAATAGATAGTAAGTAATAATCACCGAAAGCAAACTGGACCACTGGGGTAAATAATCGGTGAAGCCCTAATAGTCCAAGTCAATCGTTAATTGGGCAGTTCACTTACAATGTGACGAGAGCACACTATACCTGTGGTTCTTGGTAAAAATGATTGTGGTGTATCGTCATATCACCTCCAACGTTGTTGATCGCAGTGTCGCGTATCGATACATTGCGAGCATTAGAGAACATTCGGACCTGTATTTGACGTTCAGTAACTGAATTTATCCGAGCCTCCAGAAAGAACCGTGGTCTACATTCGGCGACTTACATCCATATTTTTGGTCGGAAACCCGTCGCCTAGATCCTCATCGAACTCCGAGTCGTCCCAGGCATCCTTCTCACTACTCTCCAGATTTGAATCTGAATCTTCCTCCCAAGGAAATTCGGAGGGCTCTTCATCGGTATGTTCACTGTCGGAGAATTGATAATGAGGGTTGTCTAGAATTATGAAAAACATAACATTTCGCCAAAGCCAGATCAGATCTCAAAATGAGAGAGTTAGGCAAATATAGTACAACTCACCCTTTTTAAGGAAGCCAGAGGGTGTCTTGACTGGCGAATCTGGAGCGAGACTGGTGGAAGCAAGATGGCCAGGGATGCGAATATCACGTCTAGAACTGGCTGACGTCGTGTCCTGTTGGCCAGCGCCAGCAGGACAAGATCCTTCTCTGGTGCTTGAACGTCTACGGCTCCGAATGAGACCTGGCTCTATAGCAGTCCCAGTGGAACGAGCCGAGCCAGGGCCACAGACTTTCTCGTATAAACCACAGCTACAAGAGTATAAGCAAAAGGGCGCCAGCGGTTAGGCAAATTGGATATTATAAGAAAGGGAATCGCATACGCATTGCAAACTCTTTTGCCTTCGTGATCTTTCCTCCACAGCGGCGTTGACGTTGTATGGCAGATCGTGCACTGTGAATGGAGGATTCAATAAGACTCGGGCTGTCTTTTTTGTAACAAAGAGAAACCAACCGTGGGTTTCGGGGTTTCGTCAAGAGAAACTTGCAGCCGCACATTCCTCTGGGGAGGTCGAGGTCGAGGTCGTTTGTGCTGTTCCGGTTTAAAAAGTAAATAACAACGAGATGATAAAGAATTTCAGAAAATCAAGCTTCATCCGTGCAGAATGGAAATATAGATACGCACCACTTTGCAGTACAGCCCACAGGTGTTGCATGTCAGCTCGTCGGTCAAGCCCCGCCTCCAGAGCGGGGTGCTGGTTACTCCGCAATTTGCGCATTTTTTAACAGTCCTTGACCCGGACTCGGGGCCAGCAGTGCCATGGTCCATTGACGCGTTGCTAACCGATTCGGGAGTTTTGCGGGCAATGCTGTGAGACAGTGAATGTGGCTGAATGTCGCCATCGCCAGTCATAACTTTCAGGGGCTCAAGCGATGGGCGTCTGCTCTGTGAGAAGAATACAATTGACAAGTTAGGGGCAATGACTGGGAGAACGAAACGATTAAAATACAGAGGTGTTGGGGCTTAACTCGCGATTCGATCCCTGCTTCAAGTACGGGGTCCGGGAGATAGCTGTGGATGAAATGCGCACTATTTGGAAAAGAGTTAATTATATACGCATTATAATAACAATAGAAATCTTACTGGCTCGCGAGAGGCAATAGACGCCATGCATCTCCACCATCGCACGTTGTTGGTCCTTTCTATCAGCGAAACTAGCCATAGAGGTCAGTAGTAGAGCCGATGTACGAGCCTATCGACTCACCGGACAAACCCATGACCTCGAGAAAGGCCAGTCACTGGATCTAGTATTACCTTCGCGCTTATGCAGCTCAGGAACGGACGGATAAAATTGGCGTCTTGGGCGTTCCGGAGTCCAAGCACTGGGTTACAGAAGACAGCGAACAGGTCCGAGTTGGAGGTTTCAGGTGCTAAATCCCTGACGAGTATACTGTATTCCTTGGGGGCATTGGAAATAGTTGTGCCCCCGTCTCTGCCAAAAGTCTTGCCTTGCAAAAAAGGAGGTGCTACCGATGTAGGGATCGGCGCAGTCTGAGTCTCCGCAAAAGCGAGGACTTGCTGGATGCGCTCTGCCTCTTTTGCGCGTTTCCTGGCCTGCTCGAGCTCGATGCGCATGTGCTCAGTATCGCGATAGGCCTTCTCAAGTAGGGCTGACAGGTTGAGGTTCGCAGTAGATCGGTAATCAGAGCTAGCATCAGCAGGTGAGTTTGCGGGTGGAGAGGGAAGGGGTGGTCCAGTAGAAATGGTCGTTGTGGTCACCGTCTGCTGTCTAGGAGGAGAGACCTCCATTGTCTCGTGGAATGGGAAAGGACGAAAAGCCGCAGACTGGAGAAGAACGGGAAATCGTCAAGCCGCTCTTCGAACAGCCACTGAGATTTAAACGTTGACAATGACAGGGAAGGCTATGCATACTCGACTCGGAGCGCTCAAAATTATTGGAATTTGGCTGTGTTCAGGTAAGCCTTAGATAGGTCCCTTCCGTTGACCTACCCTGGGCAGTCGTGGGCTAGCTGGAAGTCGCGTCGAGCAGATCGTTCGCTGTCGCGTCGAAGGCTAAGGCAAGTTCATTGATTGGTCAACCTAACCGCAATCGTCTATATTCGGACGGCACAGCCACTGATGGATATCTTCGATCCGTCTCTGCATTACAAACCCCAGCCTGAGGCATTATCATTGCCCACCTTGTCCAATCGCGAAGAGAAATATACAAATATATATATTCAGTGGATAAATGAGACTGAGATTAAGTATGAAATTGACTGTAGCTGTCTAACACTAGAAGTACACTAAGCAATGAAATGCGGGGATGAAACAATGATACAGATGCGAGTTAGAGATAAAGACTGTTGAGCGAGGGTATATGTGCGGTACAAAAGCGAAGAGGTGAAGATGAGAGGGGGAGAGAAAATGAGACCACGATGAAGACCTCGGAATTGAATGACGACATTTCAAACGACGGCAGAATATCCTCTTGTTTGTTTAGTTTTTAGTTTGATCGTTTTTCTCGCCTTTTTTGTTTTTCGGTATCCTTTGTTGTCTTTTATAGGATGCTTTTCAAATGTTTGAGGCCCGGCCTATTCTGGTTGTCTTGTTTTGGATGCTTTTCGAATGTTTTCAGGCCCTGCCGTTTATCTTTCGTCGCATAGTTTTTGGTGCTTTCAAATTTTCGAGGTCCAGCCGTTTTTTCTTGGTGATTTCTGGTTCAATTAGCCGTGTCCGGGTGAAAGCCATTTCATTCCGGGTTCATATCAAGGTCATCTAACCGAGGGTGTCCGTTGCCATAATCCTGCCGGTGAGGTGCTGATCCATGTACTTTTCGAGGCCCTATATTCTTCCAATCAGTAGAAGGAATACCGGATGCTCGACCTACAAACGAAAAAGCGACAGAAATAAGAAAGAGGAGATTGGAGAACAGAGCGTGAATACCATATATGGCTTCTGGATTATGGATCCTGGCAAGCACATCGTCGTTTTGCTCTCAACGACCCTCACGCCCTGCAGACGAGGGTATTTGAAAACGTCTTCAGCAGCTGTTTCCTGTAAGCGGGCCAGTAAGTTGTTGATACCTATATTATCGAGAAGGCATGGCCGTACGCTTAAGTTTATTTCTGACTATATGGCAGATAAATAAGTATCATCTTCAGACAGATGTAAATCGACAATAAGACTCACCGACTGTGAAAAACCAAGAGGGAGGAGTTTCTTGATTGTGTCGGCAACGAGGTGAAACTAAGGGGAACGCTCGAATTTAACAATCCAGGTCAAAAGTCTTTATACTCACCATGGTAGATCCTGGGCTCTAATCACAGAAGAGCGAAGTCAGATCGTTGTCGCGACGTTTAAGGGCCTAGAAGAGTTTACTCACCGAAAGCAAACTGCGCCACTGGAATTGATGGTCCGAAACGCCCTAAGCAATCTCCTGTAAGAAGACACGCCCACAAACGAGGCTTGAAAAACATGTACAGTACCTGCGACTCTCGGTGGAAATGAGTGTGGTGATGGTGGTGTATCGTTATATCACCGCCAGCGTTGTTGATCGCCGTGTCGCGTATCGAAACATTGCAAGCGTTGGAGAACATGCGTACCTGTGCGGGACGGTCAGCGGCTGCTTGTTCCTAGTCTGTAGAAAGGACAATGATCTGGAGTCAGCAGAAGGCTTACTCACATCCATGCTTCTGGGCAGAAGATCCTTTAAATCTACATCGGAGTACTCTTCACGCCAAGGAAATCCGAGCTCTCCGTCTGCATCTTCATGAGGAGAGGCTTGCCTGGCGGTTTTCTCGCCATCCAGATTCATTCGTTTTGATACGAAGGATGGAGGGTAAGTAGGATATGTCCACCGGTCCTTATCCTCTCCGAAGTCTTTCGTCACAGCTTTTTCGAAGTTAGACAAGCTCCTGCCGTCGACCCAAAGCTCCCAGTCGAGATACGAGCACATCTCTCGCTCCATTTGATTGATCTCTCGCAGCTTGAACATGTTTTGAGCGACGATACACCAAGATTTGTTGGAGTAGGTGTCGTCGCACACGACTTTGGACGCGATCATGAAGGCAGAGATGAACAGTCTGTGCCCAGACGATCCTCGCGCGGATGGGAAGCGCGCCTTAAGTCGTTGGAGTAAAAGGAGGGCGGTAAAAGTGACGGCGGAGTGCAACTTTGTGCGATACAAAGTATACGCGATAAAGAATGGCAGTTTGGCTTGAGAGTGACTCGGGCTCGAAGCGGGCGGTTCCTCGGGGCAGGCGAATAGATGCGTGATGAAGCGAGCGGCGAGTCTCGCAGTGTGTTCGTGTCCATGATAAGAATCCGTTTCGGGAGTAGTGGGTGCTGCGGCCTTGGGAGATGTAAAATTAGCTGATTATATACGAGCCAGAAGTTCGAACAAGGTGCAGAACTCACTGAGAGTCCGGCGGGAGGTTGTCTCGGGGCTCCTGGGCAGGGAGTAGTCGACATTGGTAGAGACCGCCCGAAGGACCCGGAGGGAGACTGTCGATAGAGCGGATGGAAGGAGAGAGGGAGAGAGAGACTCGGATGAATCGACGAAGTTGAAAGCCCCCATGCCAGTCATATCTAGCCACAGCCGCACCAGGATAGGCAGTACTACTCTATTAGGGCACCACCCCAACCAAACATTTAGATCTCAGAGACTCAGACGTCCGCCCTTGACATACCGAAGTTCTCGGTATTCAACTTATTCCGTCAAACGATGGAGTAGTCGGTCTGGTTTTGCCTCGGGAAGCAGGAGGCCAGGGTCTCGTAGCCGCATACATAGCGTTGCTGGAAAAGAATGGATCTTACATACTAGGTAACCGCAATCTGCGAAGGCAATGCTCGCTTCGCCATCCGAGTCTTGGGGTCATTGTACATCCTACTTGTCCGAGGGTCATGGTTCAGAGACGGATAGAGACAGACACGCGACACGTTGCATTGCCTTGCTTTGTGTCTGTCCCTCCCTCAAGATCCCTCCTTACCCTACACACAATATGCATGTAAAAAGTAAAGTACGGCAATCTATTAACCTTCCTGAGCCAGAAAACCGATGAAACAAGGACAATTGAGAGCTGTAATGTTCAGTTACACCTGCGAACAGGATCGTCCTTGAATCGGTGAAATCTTGACCAAATCGGCCGATTTTTTCAACTAGGTCTACAGAATGCGACGAATTATACCCGTCTACAAAGATTCAAGAAGATCGAAGAACAATTGAGACGTACAGAGGAGGAACAATATCAAAAATTTTCCATCAGCGAATCGAGAATTTGGCTTTGTTTGGCCGCCGGTTCCACCCCTAGAGAAAGATTGCTCGCTGCGCTCGCAAATACCGGTCTGGCGCACATCCGGTGATTGGAACGGGTGGCTCGGCCCAAGATACCCGAATGCCACTAGTACTTGGTCCATTCGACCTGCCATTACAATCCTGCCATTGAAATCCACAACCGCCTTACTCAATAGGATTTCAACGTTCATCCGGGTATGTGTCCCCGGCGCGGGGAAGCTGTATCAGCTCCGAAGAGATTTATTCGATGAACTTTAATTTGGTGGGCACGCTGTTGGCGGTAAGCTCGGCGCATGATACGGTGCATATCTTCAAGCTGGGGAGCGGGAGCGGGGCGCTGGGACGCCGTCAATTTCTAGTGTGGATGGTGTGGGTGCGGGTGCGAGCAGTCCGCCTGAATTGGTGGATGGGACGACGTAGGGCTCGGAGGGCGGGTACGAGGCGTTCGTCGAGAAGATGAAAGTGAACAGTGTCTCGTGCGTCATCCTCTTTCTCTCCTTCCACATCCAAATTCATCCCCTTTCATCTTCATCTTCATATCCAGCTCAAGCCTCCGCCGTAAATCCATGCAGCTATCCAAAACCCTAACCCACTCCATGGGCGGGTACCTCCCCAACACCCTCACCAAAATGTGGGAGCCTTCCCGGGACTTCGTCGCGTTGTCAGGCAGCATGCCGCAGGTGATGGTGCTCTCGTCGGAGGGGTATGGTATTTTTATTTGTATAGTATTGCTTTGGAGAGGGGGGGGAGTGTTCGTTGATGGTCATGCTTGGTACTGCCTGGTAATTTTCTTGTGGCCACAACGTCATCCAAGCACACACAAAACCCCCTCCTCCTACTGTAGGCCAAGCGGGAGACAGACGCTGTCGGCCTCGAGTGTGGATCGTGCGGAGGCGTGTGCGAGCAGTCCGCCTGAGTCGGTAGGGACTACGCAAGGCTTGGATGGCTACAAAGTGTTCGACGAGAAGAAGATGAAAAAATTTCTCGTGCGTCATCTTCTGCTCCTCTGTTCAGCCCTGAGATACCCTCTGATCTGGTCCCCGTTCTTTTTCTTTTTTAACATCCAGCTCAACCCTCCGCCGGCACGGTGCCTCAGGACCTAGGTGATGGTCCTCGCGTCCGAGGGGTATTTTCATTTGTATAACATCGATTTGGAGAGGGGTGGCGAGCGTGTTGACGAAGTAGTATAAGTACGCTGCTTTGTTTTCGTTGAGCTTTGCTGCTTTTGGCGTGCTTTGCTGACGGTATTTGTGGTTTATTAGATTCAGCGGATGAGAGTGGCGGATTAAGATGACCGTATCTTTGCGGTGTATTGACACAAACAGTGGGATCCCCGCTATCAAATTAATGATCCCAGTGCTCAACTCGTCACCTCCGAACCTCGTCAATTAAAGACACGCAGATTTGATTGATTTGCCTTTCGCCCTTGGTGGCTGGGGTAAATATAGTTTCCAGGCAAGTGCACAGCGCCATCGATTGTTCATTCAAACTACATAGATAACTTAGTCACGATGTGATCCAAATTTAACTAACCTACCAAACGCATACCTCGAATTGCAGTGTTCAGAGTTGGCAAGCATGGACAGCCTCATTGACAAGCCATAGATAAGTACAGCATGTTCGCCGCTCACTCTGAAATTCCTTCCCACCACCGTCCTCGGACATTTACTTTGGAATGAACCCAATGTTGTCGTCCCATAATCTGTTGGTCACTGGAGGGACCTTTACGCAGATTAATGATGTCAGGCAGATCCACCCCAGTCAAGGCGAGTAAGGGCTGCTTGCTGAACTTTCTAGCTGATCGAAATCAATAGCGAGCCTTGACCTTTTGACGAAGGCAGTCTCCCCTTCTGCGTTCCATAACTCAGGGGAACGTCGTGACCCGCCCAAGTGCTTTCCGAACACGAGGGTTGCGATCCTAAAGAAACTCAAGGATTGGATTCTCGGCCTCGACCCGATGACAAGAAGTGCTCTCATTAAGTGGTTGCATGGACCCGCAGGATCAGGGAAGTCAGCTATTGCGCAGACCCTTGCGGACTGGGCGTTCGAGGAGGAAATCTTACTTGCCAGTTATTTTTTTTCAAGGTTCGACTCGACGCGAAATCATCCCCGGTCACTGATCGCCACCATTGCCTATCAGGCAGGATCTCTTGGTCGTAAAGTTAGGGAAAGCATTGTGGCAGCCATAGACGCCGAGCCTCTCATATTCACCCTGTCCCTCATGGCGCAGATCCGCTCTCTCATCGTTGAGCCACTCGATTCACTTATTACGTCTGGATATTTTGAGGACCCCAGGTCCAAGCGCCTCATTATCATCGACGGGCTCGATGAATGCATTGACCCCGATTGGCAAATAGATATCATCCGCACGATATCAAAAGCACTGCAAGACCACCACCTGCCGCTAATCTTCCTAATCACTAGTCGTCCTGAGCACGATATAACCTTTTCTTTTGGCTCAGGCTACTTGACGGAAGTGACATCTCGCTTCCCCCTGGACGACACATACGAGTCGTCATCGGATATTGAGCTCTTCCTCCGAAGTCAATTTAACGAAATCAAAGAAAACCATCCATTCAAAATGCAGCTGGTAGGGTGGCCTGGTCAGCAAACGCTGGAAAAAACTCGTTACCAATTCGTCGGGTCAATTCATTTACGCAGCCACCGTTACAAAGTTCGTGAGATCTACTCGACATAAACCGGCTGATAGATTGGAAATGGTTCTCGGTCTACGCCCCCCAGTAGGAGATCACGATTTGCCATTCTCTGACCTAGATGCACTTTACCACCATGTATTCGCCGGGGTCCAGAACATTGAGCTGGTATTGAAGGTTTTAAGTTTTTATCTACTCACAAGAGATCATCATTTCGTTCCTGGCGTGAACTACATGGAGCACAAGCTTTCCTTGCACACAGGAGACATCAACACATCTTTCTGCGACCTCCATGCAGTCATTGACCTTCAGGGTGGCTCCGAGTTCCGCCTGCATCACGCATCGCTCGAAGACTTTTTTCTTGACAAATCACGCTCCAAGTCATTGTACATCGACCCGCCAAACCGGCATGCTGAATTTGCACGAGCGATGTTTCAATTTTTCCCAAGTAAGTGCATGATGTGCATCGCACTATCCCGCGTCATCGGACCAATGTTCGATTTATTGTCTGACAAGTTTCTCAGATATTGTATCGGATCGGGACATATATGTTTGCGCTCGCCACCTTGATAGAGCTTCACCAAGCGAAGAGCTACGACAAGACATTCTAAACCTTGACAGTTTTGGAGTCTTTCGTTTTCGCAAATCCGATGGGTACGAATCCGCGTACTCAAATCTAGAACTCCTTTGGAATTCCATCAAACGTTCTGTTCGTATACGTGGTTTTAATTTGGCTAACCCAACTAATTCTTTATTCCTATTAGCAACTTTCAGATGCCATTGAGCTCTGCTTACGCCATACCCGACCGATGGACAAGCATGCCGCCGGCCAGTTAAAAGCTTACTACTCAGATAAACGACTGATAGCCCTCCTTTCCGTCTCATACATAGTCTTTACCGACACAGGCTACGCGTACCCGGACATTTGGTACACCATGTGCAACGAATTGTTCCAACTTGACGAACAATTGACCTCCATTGACCTTCGCCGCTATCAACTTTCCAGGGGCCAAAAATGGTACAGCCAAGAATTCACGACGATTTTAAAACACCATTTTAAAGACAAAAGAAACCTTGAAGCTTGCCATGCGGATGGTGCCATATATTTTTTCATTATATACAACATCACTTGGTCCCAAGTTTCCTGAAGCATCAAAAAATTGAAGACCTGGTAGTGTATAGCCTGCATTTGCTGGACAGGCTTCTCCGGAAAGCAGGAAGGTCTGAACGGCTAATTACCTTGGCTCGACGATGCAACTTTGGGATGTTTTCAGCTGCTTTCCCGATCGAAATAGCACGCGCGAGGAAGAGAATTGCAGAGTACCTCGGAAGGATGGACTCATCCGGCAGATAAAAGTACCTGGAGTAATTTGTCAATCAATTACCTTAAAACTATTGAAAACGGACCCTGAGTTGGGATATGAGTACTATGAACGTCGAACGACCGAACCAGTATAACACCGGAGGCTTTTATTTAACGGGAATATAGCTGATATAAAAAGGTGAAGAGATCAAGCCACTAAGGACTGCTTACTTTAAAGTGGTGCCTAACTCGACACAGCTGATAACCTAGTCTTTGACTATTTTTGTTCTGTTCCGGATTGTTTGATTTTTTTTCGGCGACCAGTCCGGGGCCGTATTCCCTGCTTGGCGTTCTCAACATGAGAAACCGCACACCCACTGACGGGATCCAGTTTAACTTATCTGCAGGCAGCATGATAAAGTCCTCCGACCAATGCGAGATTGATGGAAATCCGTCCCAAAAGTTGCAATTTGGGCGACAGGAAAGTGTTAAACCCAAACGACATGGCTCAGTACGTAGGTGTTACAAGCTTGATCTCGGTTTGAATGTTCGAGACAAAGACTCCAAATAATGGACGATGGGCTTACTGCTGTGAAATTCGATCGTATAACAAGATAGTATACTTTAGTGATACACAAATAGGTAAATTTGAAAATGTAAAAGCAGGCAACGGAGAAAGCGTTCATAGTAAAATCAAACCCGAGCTGCGGAGCAAAGAGCCATTCGAAACCTATTTTTGGATTTCCTATTTTTCCATTCTTTTTTGAAGGTTGGTTTTAATTGTTTTTGTCCTTTTCCGTGTTTCGTCGTTCGGTAGCCCTTTTTTTTTGTAATATTTCCACTTTCATTGGTACCAACGGAGGAGGAACATCCAGAACGGCCCATACCGATCCCGACGTCCCCCAGGTGTGGCGTGACGCACCACCCTCTCGGACCCTCAGAGTTGAAGTTAACTCTTTCGGGCCACGAGCTCAATCAACCGCGAAGTTATACCAAATGTGCATTGAGGCAGAGCGCGGTTTCGTATCGTGTCCAAAAGGCCACCATTTCGAAACCGTGCACGCCTAAACCAATTTCCCGGTGTGTCCAAGGTAAGTCTTCCAAGATCCTGCCCAGATGCGGGCAAGATTGAAGTTGCCTAGTCGCAGAAGAACGCGTATCGAACACTTGACCTAGAGGGAAAACAGGCGAGATGTAAGCCAAAACTTCACAATGAAGACATGGAAGAGAAGATATAGAAGGTAGCACGCACAACAACTGGTTTACGATTCCGTCCTTGAACAGGGAGGTTTTACTCAGAAGTACAGGAACATTGAATAAAGGCGGATATTTGAGGGCGTCGTTTGCGATCTTCTCCTGGATTGGTGGTGCAATGTAAGTAAGTGCAAACCGATGGCCCTCTAGAGCGAGAATAAGCGTACATTCAGATTTATGTCGGGCTATTTTGTGTAAATTTGATGTTAATATGTAATGAATAGACTTGCCTAACACAACTTACCGAGAACGAAAATGGACAGGATAGGAAACCCTTGACATTCTCGGCAGCGTGAGCCTACCGTACACAGATTATACTCAGTGATAAACCGAGTTAAAGATGCCAGTCCTTACTATCTTTGATTTTAGATTCTGGGTAGACATTGTGTTAGATCACGCCTGGTGTTGAATAAGGGCTAACTCACTGAAAATGGTTTGGCCAATTGGTCCCAAGTTGACACCTATTGTTCCGAGTTAGCCATGAGACATACGCCGCGCAGCTGCAGGGAGATTTGTACCGGCTCCGAGTCGAACTCTGGGTGAAAAAAGACGTTGTAATTGTGGTTGATCGTCAAATCACCTCCAACGTTGTTGATTTCTGTGTCTCGTATTGATACGTCATGGGCCGACGAGAACATCTCGACCTGGATGTGGTATTCAGAGGCTAATCTGGGGGATAAGCTTAGGAGGGCTAATTTACTACTGACATTCCGTGCCAGTGGAGCTTGTGTATCGTAACGACTGATGGCGCATGGTAGGATATGAGTCTTAGGACGGAGCCCACTTGGTGGCCCGGGCAGGAGAGATGTTAAAGACAACATTCTGCTCCGAAGTGGGAGAGTGAGGGAGAAGAGTGAGGGGCCCTTTCAAGAGTGGCGATGCAGACAAGCGGTCATCTGGACACAGCATGCAGCCTTGAGGCAATCGAAATGAAATGAATGCGTCAACAGAAATATATGTAGAGGTCTACATGTATTTGTCACGAACAGCACCCCAAAGTCGACTGTCCGGTACCCCAAAACCGACCAGATTTCTCACATTGCACAGCCACTGATAAGATCCAGTTTATCTAATCTACGGTCAGCTCGGCGAAGATGCCAGCACCACACCGAGTGCCATTCTGCTTTTGTCCTTTCCGTGGTTTTCTCGGTTACGATTGTTATGATTTTATATCTACGTCTACAAGAGACTTAGTCTTCTAAAAAGATAACATCGATAGACCGAAGTTAAATGAGTTGCTAGTACCGGGTGCATCAAAAACCTCATGGGAAAAGCTACCGGTCTGCAGGTGGAAATGTATGTACGCAAATGGGCTCGTAGTCCAACAAGTCCTGAGCTTGAGGGCAGCGCCCCCCTTTTTTGTATTGTTTTCGATACCGTCAATGGAGTAAATTAGAAAAGTTAAGCCTGACCCTTCCGGGTCTGAGCTGACCCACGCCTATTTTTTTCTTCCGGAATTTTTAATTTTGTACTGTTTTTGGTGGATGTTTATTTTGTTTTTGTTATTCTCCGTGTTTCGTTGTTCGGTTGCCCCCTATTTTTTGCGTTGTTTTGGTTTTAATTGATTTGTCGTTGGAGGAAAATCAGAGAGGTTAAGCCTGACAATTCCGCGTCTGAGGAGGGTTCAGTGCCTTTCGGATACACTCCTTTACAAGTTTGAATTCATCCTTACCTAAAGCAATCTCTGGATGTTCCCAGAAATCATACTCGGGGGGTCACAGTGGAACACATATCGGGGAAAGACAGAGGAGACTTAAACCAACTAGGACATGATGAGGGCAGGAGATTTAGAGAATAGTACGCACACTATCGTCATTACTCCGTTTATGACCAGGGAGGTTTTACTCAGAAGGACCGGAACATAGGGTAAAGGCGGGTATTTGAGGGCGTCTTCTGCGATCCTCTCCTTGACTGGTGGCTGTTCAACGTAAATATGCAATAAATAAACTCTGCTAACACTACTGACCACAAACGAAAAGGGACTGGATAGGAAACTCTTAACATTCTCGGCTGCATGAGACTACCATACACCAAGAGTGCTCAGTAATTAGAACTGAGTTAGAGATACCAGTCCTTACTATATTTGATTTTAGATCCTGTGTAGACATCGTGTTAGATCACGCCCGGGATTAAACGGTAAATCATGACCAGCTCACTGAAAATGGCTTGGCGAATTGTTCCCAAGTTGACCGCTATCGTTTCAAGTTAGAAATGAGGCTATACATCGCTTATCTGAAGGGATGTTTGTACCGGCTCGGGGTCTGGCTGGATGTAGATATTATGATTGTCATCATGTTTAGGGTTAAATGACGACTAGCTCACCAAAGACGGTTTGGCGCTCTCACCCCAAGTTGGTGCCTAGTTCCAAGTTAGCTAAGTGACATAGATAGGGTAAGCTGAAGGGAGGTTTGTACCGGCTCGATATCTTGCTGAACGTAGGCATTATAATTGTGATCTTGATTGGGTTTAAATGCCGACTAGCTCACCGAAAATGCTTTGTCGCATATATCCATAAATGATAGCTATCGTTCCAAGTTAGCTACGAAGACATACATCGCGTAACTGAATGTCGACGAGCTTACCCATTCGTCCGAAATTGATGACTATCGTTCCAAGTTAGCTATGAGGACGTGCATTGCGTAGCTGATGGGAGGGTTTTACGGATTTTACCAGCGAATCGTCTGGCTGAACGCGAACATTATAATTCTGATCATATTGAGGGACAAATGACGACTAGCTCACCAAAAAAAAGGCTGGATTCACGCCAAGTTGATTCATATTGTTCCAAGTTAGCTATGGGACATACATGGGTAGCTGAAGGGAAGTTTGTGCCCACCTGCCATCTGGTTGAACGCAAGTCATTATAATTTGGGTCAAATGACCAGGAAACTTTGGCGCATTCATCACGAATTGTTAACTACCATCCATGTTCAAGATTTATGAGGGCATACAATAAACGCGTGAAGGTCCTTCGATAAAGAAGAATTAGTGCCGAGAAAGCAAAAATAGTCAGTGTCGTACCTGGCGGCTGAAGGATGAAGAAATCAATATAATTGTTTATCGTCAAGTCGCCTCCGACATTGTTAATTTCTGTGTCCCGAATTGATACGTTACTGGCCTCGGAGAACATCTGGGCCTGTATGTGGATTGAGCGGATCTGAGACACAGACACAAGCGGACTTGCCGATTGATGTATCACACTTCCACTAGTACCGCTCTCCGCGTCCCATGGCTGCAGGACTCTTCGTTATGCGTAATACTAATAGGGCATACAGAAGAACCACCCGCGTCGCCGCCCTCATTGTCGGTTTTTCGTCCCTGAGACGGGATATCGATTGTGTCCATGATCGAAACTTCTTTGAGCGAGGTAGATGATGGATTTTCGATTCTAGTCGGTAGGAGGGAAGGAAGTGGGAGGAAGAAGGAAACCTTGAAGAGCGGCGATGAAAACGAGCAGTTATCTAGACACAGCACGCGGTCACGAGGCAATCACAGCAAACGGCCACGAGGCAACTACCATCAATGAAAAGGCCTAGCCATAGCGTTACACACATTAAATCGTACCGCCCTTTCCACGTCAACAGAAAGGTAGAGGTCTACTTGTATTACTCACGAACAGAACGCCGAAGCTCTTGCTCTGTTCATTTCATGAATCAGCATGAGGCATTATTATGAAGGATCCTCTAGATCTATCATTGTATCAACGAAAGTCCACCGGTAGTAGGAGCGTCGCTTGGCAGTGGGAGGCGAAACTGACCAGCAAGCGGCGACTGACGTTCCTAACCTAATTGCGACCTAGATCCAAAAGCTTTCATTTCGGTTATCAGGAGAGAAACTAGCTGGGAGGACGAAGGAAACCTTGAAGAGGGGCGATGCAGGTGGGCGTTTATCTGGACAGAGCACGCTGGCCACGAGGCAACCAAATTTAGATAGAGGCTGCGATCAAGCCAGCACTGCGTTAAATTTAAATCGCACCGCACTTCCCATCAACAGAAAAATGTAGAGGTCTAGAGTACCTGTATCCGGCGTGCACAGAGCCAAAGTCGACTGTAAGGCGGCCGCCCATCCACAATCGCCCATTTACACCAAAATATCGTGTAACTGAAAGAGGAAGCTTTCAGCTACCGGCAACATATGGTGGTTTGGGAAGCTGTATGGCGGCCAGCCTTACATTGACCTTGTACCTTGCGCGGTCCATCTCGTGAACCTAATTGCAACCTGAGGGTAGGCAGCATCGTGATGAGTGGTCTGGAAGTATCAACAGTCGATGTGGGCGATAAGCATAGAGTATATTGCTATACTGTAGATCTATAGAGTCGTCCGAGCGTTGTTTTGATGGGATGTGATACTCGCTGCCAGCCAGAGACGATGTTCCTTGCTCAAGCCTAAGGAAAGAGATAAAGCAGAAATAAACCATTCTGAGCCCCAGAGAGAGAGAGAGACTATCTATCCACGAACGAAATGCGCTCCAGAACGACCAATTTAGAGCACGCATCGCAAACGCTCGCTGAGTAACGTCGACAGTCCCTAGGTCAAGACTCAGAACGCCATGAAAAGGGGAGGGGTATCGAGCAATACGAGTATCGAGTATGGAGTCATAGCATGCTCAGAACGAGTCACATCGCGTCCGCGTTCGTCCGAGTGAGTGTTTGTCCCTGTAGGTCCCTGACTCTGATCCCAAACCACCACCACCGCCATAAAAGGCCTGAGGCGCGTCCACGATTCTCTCCCTCCCCTCTTTTCGTCTGTCCCTCCTCAGGGCCCTCTCCTGCCAGACTTCGTACGCGTGTACTCTAACCTCAGGCAGTCTCATCCTCGCCCGTCTGCTTGAAGAAAAAAGAAGCAACTCGAAAAAAGCGATCAAGTTGAAGAAGCTGCACCGCCCGTTTACGCTTAATATCGTGAAAGAGTACGCTGCTGCTCCTAGTGGTACTGCTGCTGTTATCGATATCGATCACGTCGAGGCTACTTCGGATTTGGATTTGGATTCGGCAGCGTCGTCTCCTGCTCAGGCTGCTCCTGTCAGCGCCAACGTGAGCGTCACGTCAAGTTCAGACACCGCTGCGACTACTACTTCAACTTCGACCACAACCACCACCACTCCTCCCACCGCAAACCCAACCAACCCAACGCCACCTTTAAGCCCACCCTCATCCTCACCCACCTCACCCACCAACATGGCCCCAACGTTCTCCCCCACCGACTCAGACCTAATAACCGCCCTCCACGCCCTCTCCTCAAAATCCCCCAAACTCGTCAAATCATCCACATACCCCGCGCCCGCCGACCCGTCGATTATAGTAACAAGTTGGAAGATGAACGAGTTTAAGTATTATGATATCCCCAGTCCTTTTCCTACGCTTGCGCGGGGGCTGTTTACGCGAGAAGTCACGGATGACGGAGGGGAGGGAAGGAAGGAGGGGGAGGGAGGGAAGGAGAAAGGCAAGAAGTACCAGATCGTGGTAAGAGGGTACGATAAGTTTTTCAACATCGGAGAGGTGCCATGGACAACCGTACGTTCCCTTCCCCTCCCCCTCCCCTCCCCTTTCCACTCTACTAACCCCCCTCCCCTCCCGTTTAGTGGTCCTCCCTAGAAACCCACACAGCCCCGCCCTACACCCTCTCCCTCAAATCCAACGGATGCATCATCTTCATCGCCGCGCTCACCCCCACCAAGCTCATCGTCACCTCAAAGCACTCCCTCGGACCGGTGGGAGGGGTGGAGACGAGCCACGCGCAGGCGGGGGAGGCGTGGTTGAGAAAGTATTTGGAGGGGAAGGGGAGGGGGGAGGAGGAGCTTGCGGGTGTGCTTTGGGAGAGGGGGTGGACTGCTATCGCTGAGGTGAGTTGAGCTCGTGCTCTCTTTGTCTATTGTCTTGCTCATTATTGACATTTGCAGTTGTGTGATGATTCGTTTGAGGAACATGTGCTCGGCTATCCGCCTGAAAAGACAGGGCTGCACTTGCACGGGCTTAACGCCCGGTCAAAGGACTTTGTAACCCAGCCGCACGACGTCGTCGACGCGTTCGCTGAGGAGTGGGGGTTCATCAAGACGCTCACTAAAACCGTGCACTCGATACAGGAAGTAAAGGACTTCACGACGGCGTGTGCAGAAAGGGGAGAATGGAACGGCGAGCCCGTAGAAGGCTTCGTCGTGCGCACAGTCGTCACCGAACCGCCCACCTCCGGACGGGGCTCCAACGACAAAGGGAAGGGCAAAGAAAAAGAAAAGGAGGACGGCCCACCCCCCGCCCGGTCACCATACAAACCCAACTCATCCTTCTTCTTCAAAGTCAAATTCGACGAGCCCTACATGATGTACCGCGACTGGCGCGAAGTGACCAAATCCCTCCTCTCCCAACGCTCCAAAAACCCCGGCGCCCGCCTCGACCCTTCCTCCCTCCCGAAGTCGAAGATGAGGAGGGCGGAGACGAAGGTGTATGTGAAGTGGGTCGTTAGAGAGATCGGGCGGGATCCAGAGGCGTTTGGGGAGTATAATAAGGGGAAGGGGATTATTAGCACTAGGGAGAGGTTTTTGAAGTGGTTGGAGACGGGGGAGGGGAAGGGGGGTTGGAGGAGGCGGGTAGGGAGGAGGGGGTGGAGGGGGCAGAGGGGGCAGAGAAGAAGTTTGGGAAGACTGTTATTGTGCCTGTTGCTATTCCCGGGTGTGGTACGCGCCTTTCTTTTCTTTCTTGTTAAGTCTATTTTATCTTATCTTTTTTTTTACTTTTAGGTAAAACAGCGGTTTCGGTAGCGCTCGCGCATATATTCGGGTTCGGACACACGCAGAGCGATGACGTCCAAGCCAAGAAACCCGCGCCGGTGTTCATCAAAAACGTGGTCAATCTTCTATCCAAACACGATGTCGTCATAGCCGACAAGTGCGTCTTCCCCCTTCCCCCTCGCTATCCCTGCCCCGTCCTCCTTCTAATCTAATCTAATCTCCCTTCCCCTTGAACTAGGAACAACCACCTAACCCAACACCGCAAAGCCCTGCGCGATGCCACAGCAGGGCTCACCCCTCCCGTCCGGCTCCTCGCACTCGACTGGTCCGCCGCGCTCAACGCCCTCCCCCCCGCTACCGCACACCGCATCTGCTCAGACCGCGTCGCGCAGCGCGGGGCGAACCACCAGTCTCTCCGCGTCGACTCATCCTCCGCCTCCTCCTCTGCGGAAGGGAAGAAACACGAAGAGGTCGTGTGGATGTTCATCAACACCGGGGAAGAGCTCTCCGAGTCCGAGGTGGATGCAGTCGTGGAGATGACGCTGGACGAGGCAGAGGGGGTGGAGGCGCAGGTGAGGCGGGCGGTGAGGGGCGTTGTGGAGGCTCTTGGGGTGGAAGAGCCGAGTGAGGAGAAGGTGAAGGAGGCGCTTGGGGTGGTGGGCGCGTATAGGCCGAGTGTGATCAAGCCTGATGAGCCGAAAGGGAAGAAAGGAGCTGCTTCTGCTGGTTCTGGAACGGGAACGGGTGCTGTTGGAGCTGGAGGGAGTGGAAGCGGCAAGTCCCCGCGATACTTCGGCCTCCTCCCCGAAGTTGACATAACCGCGCTCCTCGACGCCCGCTTGGGGGTTGAGAAAGCAGACGTACCGCCTGGCATGCGCGCGTTCTGGGAGGGATTGAAGAAGGACGGAAGGGTGGTGAAGCGGCCGCATGTGACGATCGTGCATAAAAACTCGACTGAGAGTAAACCCAATGCAAATACGAACGGGAATGCGAACGAGAATGGAGGGGAGGAGACGAAGAGAGTGAAGGAAGTGAAAGAGGCCAAGGAGCTCTGGGACCGCTGTGCGGTGCTACACGCTATGACGAACCCTGCGCCCCCGCTGTTCCAGGCGAGGTTGGGGAAAGTCGTGTGTGATGGGCGGGTTATGGCTGTTACGTTTGAGGATTTGGACGTCGCCCTCGCCACTTCTTCTGGCGCTTCCTCTGCTGGGACAGACGTCAAGGGCAAAGGTGCTTTGGGAGCCGGAAAGGATGGCCCAGGTGAAGTATTCATCGCCAAACTCCCAGAAGAAGTCAAGGCAAGGTTACATATCACGGTGGGCACGAAGACGGGGTATACAGGCTGTTGAGGCCAAGGCGATGGTGGAGGCTTTGAGGAAGAATGAGAGCGGGGGGAGTGCGTCGGGGACTGGAACCGGGAAGAAGAAGATGGAAACGGAGGTGATTTTGTTGGATGAGGTGGTCGTTTACGGGCGGGTGAAGGGGCTTTTCGGGTAGGTTCGGACGGTGGGGGTGTCCTTTTCTTCTCTTATCTTGGCCAATACTTCAACAAGATAAGACCCATTCAATTTGAAAGTACTAATCGCATATCCGAGTCACATACCCCTCACATATTTATTTTGCATCATCCAACTGATCATGACATTGCATGCTTTCTTTGTACATACCTACCATCACCATTATCCCCACTCCCAGACCTCCATTCATTCATTCATTGCACAGCACTATTACTATTCATAATTCTTATTGCATGTTAGCCTCATCGTCTTTAGTTCAATAATTACTGAGAATGCTTTGTAGCATAGACCTCCGTTGATATTGATGTTGCAGTCGTTTATTTGATATCCACCTATTACCAGGAGGATGTGGGTATTACCCAAACACTCAAGCTTTAAATAATCACGATTTTGATTCTGGTAGTTTATCTGGTGGGAATCAGACCAGATGTCAGGGTCAGTGCCAGGCTGAACAACAGCTCAAACCTTGCGAATTGCCTGCCCCCGACCCAAAAGAAAAATTCGAACTGGACCATTGCATTTTGGTGGTGATGGTGATGGTATGTACAAAATGTTTGGTGATGACCTGAATATTTCAGATTTTTTCTATTTTTTTAAGCTTGCTTCACGCGTACTGTTTGCCTCCCGCACGGCGGGTTACGAGTCCTATTTACTCGAGTATAGGACTCGCCTTTTATCGATCTGGCCTAACTTTCCGGCAAACGCCAAATGCTATTTTAAGTTTGCCCGCTGTTGTCGGTGTTCGTCCAACCATATGCATGCCTGTGTCATCGCTATGCTCCCGGCTCTCATTGTCTGCCTCTCTCATCGGAAGCTTCAGATTTGTTTGGTTAGTCGACTTTTACATTCCTTTTCTAAGTGCTTTATCTGACCAAAATCTGTCGGGAACAGGCTTGTTCATCAGGAAAACCGGTTTTCCCCAGGGATAAAGATTGACGATGCCGTGCGGCCCTACAAGTGATCCCTCCCCGCCAAAGGACAAGACAAAGGAAGACCTTCAGAAAGCCCTGGCAGAGCTTGACTTGGAACATAAGAGGGCTAAGGAGGAAATTCACACGTTGAGGCTCGCTCTTGACCACGAACGTGTGCGTCTCAAGGATACCAACAATAGCTTGCAGCACCAACTCTCCTACGTCCAGCGCGAGCTGGACGAGTCAAAGGCCCTTTCAGAGACTCGGGGTAGAGAGCTGGCCAGCGCTCTGGCGTTTTCGACCAAGACTGATTCCCTTTCCATCTCGGATGTCGCTTACAAAGTTAGCGCCCTTAACGACGAAATCCTTCAGGCCTCAGCCTCTCTGGCAGAAGTCCTTGTGCATGGAAAGCACGAAGTTCCCATGGCGGATATGCCATGCTACTACGAGCAAGCTTGCAGGCGAATTAA